>BLBF01000055.1:14325471-14367024 GCA_015471245.1 Laticauda colubrina | reverse complement strand
AGGAAGGAAGGAAGGAAGGAAGGAAGGAAGGAAGGAAGGAAGGAAGGGATTCTCTCCTTCCTATCTATGACCCTATCCAGAAATCAAACAAAATGAATACCAAATACTCCCATAAGATTACAAGGCAAACTGGAAAATAGAAAACTATCCAAAAGTTTGGGAAGTTATTTTCAGCAATAGTTCACTAAACAGACGCATGGTGAGCAGATGTAACTTTAAAATCTGTTTGTTCTATAGTGAAATGCTCTGTTATGAGGAAATTGTCTGAACTTCCCTGAACTTATTTTTACAGATTGATTTGATACAGACAACGGTATTTGAAGTAATAATTGAAACTTTCTTGCTTGTTTTCCTATTTATGACAATATGCTTTTTCTGTCATCTTTATCTATGTTTTTGTATTTCATTTGATTTATTAAAGTCTGATTGTATTTATATTACTATACAATGTACAGTGCCCTGAGTTTGCCATCTCATGCCTTTATCACCATCTAGTTCAGGGGTGTCAAACTCAAGGCCTGGAAGGCCAGATCTGGCCCATAGGATGTGTGCTTAGATCTGGCCCATGGGCCCACCCTGGAAAGAGTGAAAGATTGGCCCATGGTCAATCCTTCTGCCAGCAAAAACAGAATTCAGGAGGGCTGCAGTTAAGACACACAACACACACACGGCAAAAAATACATAAGGAGAAATCAGTGGGGGTGGACCAGGCAGCAGGCCTTCTCTGTGGTAGGCCCCCACTCTTTCAAGCACCCTCCCCTGGAAATATCTATGTGAATCAACCAGTTTTTGACCCAGTTAATCTTCCTGAGAACATACATCAGAAATACTTAAATTAATGGATTTAATTGTTATGTTCCTCTCATATATTGCTTCTGTAATCGTTGTTGAATCCTTACCTATTGTAGTTGTTTAGGCAATCAAGCAAACAAAGAAATAACGTGATGTATTACAACTAAATAGATGACATAGAACAAGGGTGTCAAACTCGATTTCATTGAGGGCCACATCAGGATTGTGTTTTACCTTGGGAGGCTGGGGTGGGCGTGGCCAGGGTGGGCATGGCCAGCTCAACATCGCTCGTGTCAGGGGCGCCTGTGGTGGCCAGAGCACTCTGCCAGCAAAAATGGGCGGGCTGGTCCTTCATTGTTTCCAGGGTGGCCCCACGGGACAGATCTAAGCACCCACCAGGCCAGATGTTGCGCGTGGGCCTTAAGTTTGACACCCCTGATATAGAACTTGAAAATAATATATAAATACATGTAATGTACAATTATGTTTTTCATTTTGTTTCCTTTTTAAATGTTAGGCACAAATGAACATTGGATGACCTGGCTAGACTTCAAGTTCAACCTAACAACCTGGAAATATGGTATCTCAAACACAGAAACAAGAACCTTTTTACTCTTTATGGAAATAGGTTGACTTGTTTAATCCTCCACTGAGCATAATATGTATTGATTTAAATTTATCATCCTAATCTTAAAATATCTACAATCTTCCTGTAGAGTGAAGTCTCATTGGAATGAACCCATCTTCAGAATCTTTCTTTTTTTTTCCAAGTTTTTTAAAATTTATATAGAAGTATTATTGAACACAGTGTATTGTCAAGGCATATCATTTTACAAACAAGACAGGAAAGAAAAAAAAACATACTGATAGTAATAATATAAGACAACAAAACAATTCTAACCATATTTATAATTATATTCACTTGTTCATGTTCCTCAACTTCAGAATCTTTCTATGCAAGAGGAGATCTGGGACAATTACACTTTAAAGCTAGTGGTTCCAGTGCAGGGAAAATATTACTAAGAAGACCTGAAGTCTCATTAAACTTTCTTGTACCTCAAATGATGTATAGTTATGCTTCCTTGCCTTTTTCAATCACATATCTATTTTTTTATTGATCACTTGGTGGAACTTTGGAAGAATCATAGGCTGAACATCTGGTGTCCTACTAGTCTATTATCTGAAACATCCATTGCCTAATTGAATCACTTTTATTTCAGGCCCTGATATCTGTGTCTAAACAGCTTCTCTGGCTTAATCTTAGGCCCATCTGTGTATTGTTTCTTTTCCTATCCTATTTCATACATGCCTATTTCTGTCCCTTGTATTATTGATGGCACCATTTTGAATTCTCCATTATTGCATTTGATCTGTAACTTGATCTCAAGTTTGCAGACAACTGGCTTGATCTCATGCAATAGTTATCCAATTATCCTGACACATGGGTTTTTTATAGCTGCTTTTCTGACATATGCTGTTTTAAGATGCCCCCAGTTATGGGCTAGAGGATGATGTCATTATATAATTTAAGAAAGTATTAACCTCATATTTAGAACTTTCGTAGGATTTGTTTTTTCTTCAAAGTATTGTGAGAACAGTCTCGGGAATGCTAGGAATACCAGTAATCAGCAATTTAGCCATTTTTGAAGCTCATTTTCTCTCTCCCTCTCCCCCCTCCTCTCTCTCCCTCTCCCTCTTTCCCTTACCCTTCCTCTCCCTTTCTTCTTCTCCCTTCCTCCCTCTCTCCTTTCCTCCCTCTTGCTTGCTCCCTCTCTGCCTCTCCTTCCCTCTCTCTCCCTCCCTCCTTGATCGTCTTCAAAACTTGATATTCTTCATCTTCTTCAAAACACACTAAGACATAATAGAGACCTAGAAGATCAACAGACCTATGGAACAGCTGTCCTGCCCTACATAAGAGGTACTACAGATAAAATCAGTAAGATACTGCACAGGCATCACATCAAGACTGCCTTCAAAACAGACAAAAATATAGCAGCCATCCTTAGAAACCCCAAAGACAAAACTGACCTAGAAAACCAAGGCATATACGAAATTCCCTGTGCATCATGCCCGGCCACATACATTGGACAGACCAATAGAAGAATAAGTACCCACCTGGATGAACACAAAAATTCAGTAAAAAAGCTGGAACACACCTCCTCACTAGTCCAACACATGAAAGCCACAGGTCATAACATCAACTTCAATGGCACCAAAACCTTAGCCACTATAGAAAACCCCAGCCACAGAATCATCAGAGAAGCCATAGAGATTGAAAAAAGACCTTAATGCATGAATAGAAGAGATGATTCCACCAGACTGTCAATCATTTGGAAGCCTGCACTCTCAAATAGAAAGATCTCCACACCACAAGCCAGGCAAACACCTGGCACAAACAGACTCCCTCTGATACCTCCAGCTCAAACACACCCCAACCAGGCACCCAGATGAAACCTAGCTTCCGAACAGATAATAGCCGTCTTTTCACGCAAAGCCAAGCTGCACTGAAAGCCTCCAATACAGGAAGAGAGTGTTGCCAGCCAATCAAAGCCACAAAACAGACAGAAGAAACCAGAACCACCAATCAAACAAACTCCAAGAACAATAAACACAGACCAAGACTCCCAACCAATCAGGATGTAGAAAAAAAACATTCTGCCACAATAATAGGCTAGCCTCAAATTTAAAACCAACGGCTGTGAGACCCTGACCCACATACAAACTCAATACAGAAGCCTGATGATGGCAGATGAGATTCTGCTGAAACGTTGCTACAACTTTAAAAGCACTACAATGACGTGGGATAATACCCGAAGGAAGCTGAACAGCACATATGTAAGTACCCACAAAAACTTTAAAAAACAAATATCTGACCTCTACGGGGAGGAAATAAATAGCCAGATCAAAAGCTATGAGAAGCTGGAAGTTAAAAGAGCGGGAATATTATGTGACCTGAAATTCCTACGCAGCTGCAGAGACAACAATGCAACACCAATCTGCTTCAAATTAACATTTCATCACAGCAAAGCAGCTACTAAACGTATCCTGAAAAGAACAGAAATGGCTTTACTCAGGAATGAAGTTCACAGTAAAAGATTCCAATTGGATCAGTTAAACAAAGATTTGCTAGCACTACACCTGGAATTGAGCAGCAAAATCCACCCTCTACTTTGGGATAAGATAAAACAACTTACAACTTGGAGAGCTGAAACTGAAACCACTTACAAAAATGAAAAACTCTTCAAGAAACTAAAGAAATTAGAACATGACAAGAAAACCCCCAACAACTCACAACAACACCTGAAACAATTCGTATATACCGTTTCCAACAGAGAACTCACGAAAACAGAAACAGATGTCCTAACCAAAGGATTCAATTATGCCATAGCACCCCAAAAAATCCCCACAGAATCCATCATATGTGCAGTAGAATCCAGCCTAACCAAATTAAATACAGATGAAGCTGACAGAATAAGACACCAGGTTACTAACATCTTATGCACAACCAAAGCACCGAAAAATAACTTGCAAAAAGATGAATTCAGAGCGCTACAAGCCCTGAAAAATGATAACAGCATAATAATACTCCCAGCAGACAAAGGGAATGCCACAGTAGTAATGGATAGAAAAGACTACGAAACAAAATTGACAGACCTACTCCAAGACTCCACATACAAACCTATAAACACAGACCCAACCACATATCTGGAAAAATTAACCAAGAAGAAAATTATAACCAGCCACATAAGCAAAGAAATCCAACAGACGATCATCCCAAGAGAAAAATCTTCTAGATGCCCCAAATTATACGGCCTCCCAAAAATACACAAAGAAGGCATACCTCTCAGACCCATAGTCAGCTCCAAAGGAGCACCATTACAAAACCTAGCTAAATACTTAGCAAAACAACTACAGCCCCATGCTGAAACCGCAGCTTCATATGTACAAAACTCATACCACTTCTTAGAAATGATCAAAGATCTACACGTGGAACAAGAAGATCTGCTTGTAAGTTTTGACGTGGTTTCACTATTCACTCAAGTCCCTATAAAAGAAACTCTTGAAATCATCAAAAATAAATACCAACCAGCTAAACATCTCATGGAACTAACAGAACACTGCTTAACCAACACATATTTCATATACAAAGGACAAAGATACAAGCAAATTGAAGGAGCCCCTATGGGATCACCACTGTCACCCGTCATTGCAAATCTGTTCATGGAAGAATTCGAATCCAGAGCCCTGGCTAATGCCACCCAGAAACCGAAACTATGGCTAAGATACATCGATGACACATTTGTGATTTGGCCCCATGGAAAAGAAAACCTAAACAATTTCCTAACACACCTAAACAGCACACACCCCAAAATCAAGTTCACCATAGAAACGGAAATAAACAAACAACCAGCATTCCTAGATGTACTAATCTACAAAAGAACAGATGGCACACTGGGACACACCTTATACCAGAAGAAAACACACACCAACCGCTACCTCAATGCCCAATCCCACCACCACCCAGCACAGATAAATTCCGTGGCCAAAACACTAATCACCAGAACCAAACACCTGGCAGACAAGATACATATAAAGACTGAATTATGCACCCTGACTAAAGTACTGACAGCCAACGGCTTCCACAAAAACAAAATCACCAGCTTGATCCACAAAAACACACCAAGACATAACAGACACCTAGAAGATCAACAGACCTATGGAACAGCTGTTCTGCCCTACATAAGAGGTACAACAGACAAAATCAGTAAGTACTGCACAGGCATCACATCAAGGCTGCCTTCAAAACACACAAAAAAATAGCAGCCATCCTTAAAAACCCCAAAGACAAAATTGACCTGGAAAACCAAGGCATGTACAAAGTTCCCTGTGCATCATGCCCGGCCACATACATTGGACAGACCAATAGAAGAATAAGTACCCGCCTGGATGAACACAAAAATGCAGTAAAAAAGCTGGAACACACCTCCTCACTAGTCCAACATATGAAAGCCACAGGTCATAACATCAACTTCAATGGCACCAAAACCCTAGCCACAATAGAAAACCCCAGCCACAGAATCATCAGAGAAGCCATAGAGATTGAAAAAAGACCTGAAAGCATGAATAGAAGAGATGATTCCACCAGACTGTCAATCATTTGGAAGCCTGCACTCTCAAATAGAAAGATCTCCACACCACAAGCCAGGCAAACACCTGGGCACAAACAGACTCCCTCTGATACCTCCAGCTCAAACACACCCCAACCAGGCACCCAGATGAAACCTAGCTTCCGAACAGATAATAGCCGTCTTTTCACGCAAAGCCAAGCTGCACTGAAAGCCTCCAATACAGGAAGAGAGTGTTGCCAGCCAATCAAAGCCACAAAACAGACAGAAGAAACCAGAAACACCAATCAAACAAACTCCAAGTCAAATAAACACAGACCAAGACTCCCAACCAATCAGGATGTAGAAAAAAACATTCTGCCACAATAATAGGCTAGCCTCAAATTTAAAACCAACGGCTGTGAGGCCCTGACCCACATACAAACTCAATACGGACACTAGAGAAACTAAAATTTACAATTAAAAAAATCTTGACTTACAAATACAAAGTGAAGTAAAATATTTTAACATTGCACATATTCAAGAATATTTTGGCACAATGGACCCGAAAGATAATTTTAACTGCCTCTAAACAGAGATAGGCTATGTTTAACAGATGTTATGAAAGAGGAACAAAATTTAGTTGATAAGATTGATACATTTGAAAGTACAAACCAAGAGAGCGGCCTGGGTAATATTCCTATATTGCTTTTACAAAACAGTTTTGTTAAAGCTTTGAAGAATTTTGTGAGAAAGGATAAAGGAAAAAATTAAAAGAAATCAACTTCTAGGACATTATTAGAACGGACTAAAGATCAAGATTATTAGAAGTAAAAAAACGGGGGGGGATATAAAGTTGGTTTATTTGACCAAGGTTAAAATAGATATATTGTTATCTCTGATAGCCCTTAATGGACTTTTGCTAACATCAGAACTGAAATGGAGAGGCTTTAAGGATTTGTTTAGATAGATAAATATGGGATATGGGAAGAAGAGATCATTTGTTGTATTTTAAGATAATATAACTTCCTAAAATGTAATGAAGGAGGAAGTAATTAATTTATATATTTCTTTTCTTTTTCTTTATTATATTTTTATTATATTTTTATTTCTTTATGTTATTTTTATGTTATTTTTTCTTTCTTTTCCATTCTATTTCTTTCTATTTTTTTCTTTTTTTGCATCTTCTAATTTTTTTTATAGTGCTTAATTTTTTAATTTGTACTAGTTTTTATTGTTATAACTGTAATTGTTAAAGAAATTAGTTCTGAAAAAATGAAAAGGAGAAATATGTTATTCCTTAACTTATTAAAAATAGTCTAAATTTTAACTATTAAGTGAATAGCTTTAATAAAGATGAATCATATTGCATACATTTATATATATGCATATGTATATATGTATGTGTGTGCATGCGTGTGTGTGTATGTACATACATACACACGCACACATGCATTACTGGGAACACTGAGAATCAAATGAATATGAATAGTGCTGAGTTCTATATTTTGGAAGTGGACTCTCTGGCCAAAAACCATAGTAAAAAGGCAGCCAGCAATAGTGGTTGCATAATTCAATGTTTCCAGTTTAATCCCAAGTGCTTCCTAAAATTAGCTCTCCACAATCTTCTTCCAAGCAAAAGACCATTTAAAAAGCAGAATATTAACAATGATTTCACTTTTTTACCAAAGGAAATACTCAAGTACAAAAATCAAAGCACTTCACTGTGTTTACAGTACCACACTATTTCATGCAAAATTTGCCAAGGAATGCATTAGTCTAAGGTTGAATTTACTAAAAAGATTCAAGAGGGCCAGAATGATGAAAGGTGCAAGTATCATTTAGGGGAAAAGAGCAGCTACATTTCCTTCAGCACAAAAGGTCTTATTATTATTATATTAGATCACTGATGTAGGATAAGGACAGGCAGATTGGGGGCAGAATCAAGAGAGAAATCAGCCTGGAATCGTTATGTTCCCACAAGCGAACTAAGTTCAACTCCTCTTGAATTCTATTAACTCTTACCTAGCACCAATCTAGTGCTGACATAAATTGAGTAAATTCTTGTATTTAGGCATGAATAATAAATCAGTTTAACTAGACTGAATATATGGTCTTGATTCTTTGTGCCTGACACTAATGGGAAAAGCCCCTTGATTAATAGATAGATTGTATTTACTTCCCAGTTGCAGAACGACTAGCAATAGTATAATTATTGGCTAATACAAGATGTGTTACAATCAATTCTGAAATAAGCATATACCAAAATAATAACAAATATTATTTCAAGATACAACTTTCATTCCATACTCTGATAAACAGTATTCACCATCTCCATTATTTTTAGTTTGTAGAAGGCAAGTAAATGAAAATTCAAATCATTCAAAGGACTTTTTCAGGCAATTTTATAGTTTACTGGTACTGTAGTTCTAGCTGAGTGACCACAACTGGGACTGGTAACTTTGTCAGTAAGCATTGTGGTTACTAAGTGGAAAGCCACACGACTGCAACAGTGTTGGAACCATACTTCTGCTTTTGTCATTAAGTGAATAACTGTGGTCATTAAGCCAAACCACACATAGCTGTGATTTATTATTTTATTTCTACGTTCATCATGAACTCTGCTCATCATGGGCCAATTGCAAAGCATACAAATGGCAATCATGTGATTGTGGGATCCTGTAATGTAAATGTGTGTTGGTTGTGAAGTGCATGAATATACCATTCCAGACGACTGTCCAATCTCTTCTTAAAATCCTCCCATGATGGAGTACCTGCAGCTTCTGGAGGCAAGCTGTTCCATTGATTTATAGTTCTCACTGTCCAGAAATTTCTCCTTAATTCTAATTGGAGCTTTCTTTGATAACTTTCCATCTGTTGCTTCTTATTCTGTCTTCAGATACTTTGCAGAATAGGTTGACCCCCTCTTCTTCAAGAAAGCCCCTCAAATATTGGAAGATTGCTAATATGTCATCCCCAGTCTTTCTCTTTATTAGACTGGACAGGGGTGTCAAACTTGATTTCATTGAGGGCCACATCAGGGTTGTGTTTGACCTCACGGGGGGGATGGCAGGGCCAAGGTGTGTGTGGCCAGCTTGACGTCACTGGTGGGCGTCTGTGGTGGCCCGAGGGCTCTGCCAGTGAAAATGGGCAGAGTTGCCATGGTCTCCTGCATTCCTTTGCCAGTGAAAATGGTTTTTAGTTGCAGAGGCACAGTGGGCCGGTCCTTCACTGTTTCCAGAGTGGCCCCCTGTGCCAGATCAAAGCACTTCATGGACTGGATCCAGCCGGAAGGCCTTGATTTTGACACCCCTAGACTAGACATACCCAGTTCCTGCAAACATTCATTGTATGTTTTAGCCTCCACCCACCTAATAATCAAAGGCAGGAAGGGCAAACTGAAAAAAAAAGTAGCACTTATGGAAATTGGATTCAGTTGCAGGCATTATACGCTAATGGTCCTGATGCATACAATATGTACCATTTCAAGTCAGTTGTTGATTTAACTGTTCCCTTCCTTTGTTTTACAAAATGCCTTGTGGGAAAGCAATTCAGATTTCATTCATTTTATTATATTGTGACCCCCACCCAAATCTTATAACTCTAAAACCACAACCCACTTTCAAATGTATTATGAGTAGCCTTAAGGCAAAGGGTGGAGAAGCCCTATCTAAGAGAACAGTGCTTAAGAGAAATTCTGACTTTGGGCACACCATAACTTTGGCATACAGTGGATTGAGTTTGCTTGATTTTTTTTCAAAAGAAAATGAAGAATTAAATATGTCTAACATAACACTGAGAAGACAATCCTTTTTCATCCCAAAAACTGCATTCATTTGGACTTTGGGATTCATTGATTAGATAAGTTTGTTGTTACAGAAATATATACTATATACTAAATATGCAAAAGTAAAATGTTGAGGCCTTTACTCTACTGCACTGAAAATTGTTGAGAGTTAATGCTTTCTCTCTCTCTCCTTTTTCCTCTTTACCTCACACTTTTCTCTTTCTCTCCCTCCTTTTCTTAATCTCTCTTAGTCTTCATTTTCACTTGTGTTTTATACTTTGATTGACAGAAGACAACAGTAGTAGCGGTGCCAAGGGAAGCAGGAGTATGAGGAACTGGAGAGTACCAGGGCCTGAATGACATCAACTCCCAGAATTCCCCTGCCAGCATTTGAGGAATTTGGGTCCTCACATCTTAAAGAAGATGAGATTGAGAAACATCGCTGTACTTATTCCCCATCACTTTTCAATGGTACAGGTTTTCTTTTCCTATACTTTCAATGTCAACTTGCGAAGCATCCCTGACCTGCTGTTGAGTTGCCATAGGCAAGGGGGATGGGGAATCGAACTTTGCAGCTGCATCAAGGAGCTTGCATCTCAGCCGAAACAAAGTAGATTACAGCTGACACGTCAAGGTAATCTCTATGGAAACCCACAGTGGCCAGAGGGAGTGACTTCTACAACTCGCAGAATTGCTTCATTGGGGAATGTGACTGATCATACATCTTGGGGGAGAAGGAAATGGGGTCAGAGGCAAAGCGTGAATTAACTGAGGTCAGAGTTGGCTTCACTTGGTCCATGCCGACATGAAGCTCCTAATAAATAACTGGATTTCTTTTGAAGCTTGGCTTGAGGTTCATGATTTAATTAGGGCGTCAGTCAGAACCTGACAGCGAGCCAACTCTGACCTCAGTTCAACACCATCCAGTTGAAGGCATCTCTAGTAGTCTGGATACTCTACAGAGCTCCAAAGTAGTTCTGAGGCTTTGGGACCAGCTGTTTCACTTTAGGAAAAACTCTTTTTCAAGAACACCCAGCCTTGCTTTTGATTTATTCCAACTTGGCTCAGTATCTGGATTATCCAAAATGGATGCACACCCACAGTTTAATCCTTATATTTACCTGCTGGGTGGGGGGAAAAAAAGCCAAAGAAGGGCAAAACTCTTGTTATGAACTTCAGGGAACCATGTACTGCTGCCTTTGTTATGTGTTTTATTACAGACTCCTTCAGGTCTTGGCAATCTTTTCAGTTAATATTACTTGGCATGGACTTCCAACTGTTTGGCCAGGATGGCAGCATAATATATTCAGCACAAACCACAATTCCAGAAGTAATTGTGAAGGATATGATTTCTTTCTGGCAGTTTTGCAGAAGGTATGGTCTTCCCAACTGTATAGATCAGAAAGAGCAGATCATCCATGATCTATCTCCTTGAATCCAGGCTACTTCCCTGTCAGCCTTGTGAGATAGTCCAGACAAGAAGAACACACAGGAGTACAACTCCTATCCTATCTTATATTAAAGTTACACTAACAAAATCTTTCAAGTCTAAAAATACAACTCTCTCCCCCCACATATGCAACTTTACAAGTCCAAGAAGCCAAGGAAGGATCCTCCTGAGATGTTTGCCATGCCCCCATTCCTAATCGGGTGGCTCTTCTTCCTGTCTCCCAAGGCCATTTCCACATACAATTACATCACTGAGTGCTGACTGAATAATGATTTAGATATATCTGCTCTCAGAGCAAGCATCTGGCCTCTTTAAGAAAAACTGAGAGTCAGAAGGAAATGAAAATCTAGGAGAAGATGAAGAATAGCTCACTGAAGCACAAAAGCTGGCAAATCACTTCAGCCAATTTGGCTGAGTGGTTACAAAGAGATTATTAAGTCCAGCCTCATCTATATAACTCACTAGATAACTTTGCCCATACATTCTGTGGTTCTTAAACTGGGGATAATTTTGGGGGTAATACAGAAATGTATTTTTCAGAGGCAGCTCTTGCTGCTGTATTATGTCTCTATTTTCTTTTTTATTTCAAAGGTTCTCTTTTGCCTTTTAACTCTCCCTCAATATTCTTTGGCTTGTAGAATTTCTACTTCCACAGGGCCTAAATTAACAAAATTATATGTAATTTTACATGGAAACAAGCCATGAGGGAGATGAGTGCCTTTTTCTACACACCAGATTCTCCCCCAAAGTGACAATGCTCTGAATACAATAAATTGCCACAAAATCAAGTCTTTTCAGAAATTCACATGGACCTCATCAAGGGAAGCGTTTTAGTTCTCCATGGTGCTACTAACATGCTACAGTAAAATAGAAGTACTCAGCAAAGCAAACTGGATTCGTGCACTTTTCAGGAGAGAGTGAGTGGGTTGATGCTAGTAGCGATCTGAATTATTATTTTACTGAAGAGGTGCCTCAGAATGAGGGTACCTCACCTTTGCTGCAATATAGGAATTAAAACAAATTCCACCCAAAATATTTCTTTTTGTGCATGGTACATGAAGTGCATATGATAATACACAGATTGCTTGAATAACCTTATTCTGCTAATATATACATTGATTTGCAACAGCATCTACAGGAGGAAAGTTATGTGGTATAATTATGTTTTTTGTACCATCTTTATCAAAATATAAGAATTAAAACTTCAAATTCAAAATTGCATGACTAGATGACATTGCATTGATTTTTCTAAAATGTAATATGTACTAAAAAGAAATGTAATTACCCCCCCCTCCTCTCCTCCCCCTCCCCCTCCTCTGCCCTGTGGTTTTCTTGACAAGTTTTCAGAAGTGGTTTGCCTTGGCTTTCTTCTTGCTAAGACAGAGAGATAGGAAGTGGCCCAAGGTCATCCAGCTGGCTCACCATCTGATGGTTTCTAGCCTGGTGCTTCAACCTTTACATCAAACTGACCATTTTCACCTAGGGGGGAATAGATGGAAATGCTACCAATTTGTAAAACGTTATTCACAATGCCTAGTTGACATTAGCAGGTGATTCAGTGGCAAACAGATATTCAGCAACTTTAACAATAATAGACAATCTAAATCCCAAAGGTAGTTTTTTTTCAAGAGGCAACTGGACTCCCTTTGTTTTTCCTTGAAGATGTTTTACTTCTCATCCAAGAAGCTTCTTTCGTCTACTTGCAGAAAAGACCCACCAAACCACGATCTGGATAACTGAGAATTTCCATAAACAAAACCTAAATTCCAACTCAATTTTTTTAAAGAAACTGACTGAATAAACTCCAGTAGTTTGCAGGTGACAAACCAAGGTGTGTTGGTTTGCAGGTGACAAACCAAGGAGAGAAAAAAGAAACTTACCTGATTTTCCTACTCCAGCTCGTCCAAAGATGGCCAGTTTTACCTCTGCGCTCTTAGCCATGGCAAGGGGATGCACCGTAGACTGGTGGCAATGTCGCTGTTGTGTTCAATTTGATGCAAAGGAGGACTTTCCCCAGCCCAGCCTTCAACCTTGATGTATCATTATGTTTTCCAAGCAGGGCTGTGACAAAAAACCCACCAAATAGAATTAAAGAGCTCATAAGGGGAAGGAAGCATATACTGTCAACTATAGGCGATATTTGAATGCTACCTTCATAGCACATCGTAAAATCCTTTGAATCAGTTACCGTATTGTCATCTGCATTGAGCACACAATGGCTGAGTTTCCATATTACCAAAAGATCCAGATAAAATGAGATGAGTAATTTGTCACTCTGCATATTGCCGTAACATGTTCTGCGAACCACACCATCACATCAAAGCACAGTGTGATGACCCGGGGCGTGACACAAAAATAACCAAGTCACAAAAATAAAAGAAAGTCCCTTTAATGCCTCCAACTTGGCCCCAATGTCCAATTATCCTGGGCAAGATATCAAACTTAAAGAAAACAGTTTACAGAGGGAGTAAATGCAGTCCACACCCAAAGTAAAGTTAATTCAAAATAAAAAACCCAACACACCACACTGAAGGAATTACTACAGCAAGCAAGGATGATTAATTGCAGACTTCTACCAGATAATGGAGCAACCACAGTTGGGAGGAAGCCAAAATTCAGACAAGCTCTGACAAGAATGCACGCTTTGTTTCCAGCACCTTTGCCGTGTGCAGTTTGTTCTTTTAACCAGTCCTCCCAGTTGCAGCCCATGAAGGGGATCAGGGCCTCTTCCTTTCACGTTTCCTTCCATGCCACTCACGTTTCTCTCTTATCCGCTCCTCCCTGTGTGCCCTAGGATGAAGAGGGGATGTGCCTGGATCTTCCTTTGAATGCCCATCCAGCCTGTGCCCTTCCCCAGTTTCCTCCACAACCACTGGAGCCACACTCCCAGTCCCTATCAGCTGTTCCATCTCTCCCTCGGAGTCAGACTCCAACAGGGGCATGATAGCACAGTATTTCAGGATCCAAACTGGATCAGTCCCTGGGACCAGAGGTTTTTGTCTTCTGAGCTTTTGGACTCATGCTGGAGCCCACCTTCAGGGAACTTCTCTCTCGCATGTGTTGTGGCCTGTCAGCAGAGCTAGCTGCAGAGTCAGATGAGGAGGAGGCAGAGGGAAGACCTGGGCCAGCTTCAGAGCCTTTGGAAGGCTCTGATAAGGAAACAGCACCAGAGGCAGAGGGAGGGCCTTCCATCCTCCCCCAGGCAGCTGTCTTCGGGGCCTGAGCTGAGTGAAGGGGAGGAACAGATGGGGGCCATCCAAGGTGCACCTATGCACAGAGAGGAAAGGAGAGGAGAGCAAAGGAAAACAGTAAGCCGGCTCTCAGGGAGAGGTAGACGTAGATGATAACTAGCCCCTCCCTGGCTGAGAAATAAATTGGAGGGATTTTGAATTGGCTGGTGGTCAGAGGCAACTGTTTGTTTTGAATATACAGCAAGCAATTTGGATTTCTTGGCTAGTCCCAGGTTTGTTGGGACTAATTATGTTTGATTTTTTGTTTATACATGTGAATAAAAGACTGTTACTGCCCTGTTATAAAAAGGGGTTGTTTTACTCATGAGTAAACATCTTTATCACTCCTTGCAAAGGCTGGATCAGAACAGCAGACTGTGAAAATCTTTCATACCTGACACCTGCTTTGTTATCCTGCCATCACTTCTCTCCATTTCTTGTCATTTTTAATGTCTTTCTTGTTTTGTTTTGCTTTGTTTTAATAATTTGTAAATCGCCAGAGTTTCTAGAAATTGGATGACATATAAATTTAATAAACCATCATTATCAGCAGCAACAGCAGCAGCAGCAGCAGCAATTTGCACTAGAAAGGTAGGAGTTGAAGTCCTGGAACTGTAGTGGCACAGTGGTGAGAATGCAGTAACTGCAGCAAACTCTGCCCACCATGAATAGTTTGATCCTGACAGGCTCAAAGTTGACTAAGCCTTCCATTCTTCCAAGGACAGTTAAATCAGGACCCAGATTGCTGGGGGCAATAAGCTGACTCTCTACACTTCTGAGAGAGTGCTGTAAAGTACTATGGAGCAGAGTGTATGTCCACTGCTATTGTTGTGTTCACCGCAACATTTACGCAGAGATTTAGGAAAACCTTCAAAACATGTCAAATATATTTTTTTAATGGACAGACTAAGTTTGGCTTGTGTCTAAAGCGGAATGCCTAATGTGGGGTTTTCTACCTTCAAAGGGCTTTATTTTATTTTTATTTTTTACCTTTCAACAGCAAGGAAAGAATGACCTAATGGTTTTATTTGCTCCCTATAAAATATTTGTTTTCTACATTTGGGGAGATTTGTTCTTAGTGTATGCCTTCATAACTAGATAAAGTATCCAGATGCATCAAGGTTCCACTTATAGTTCTGCTATTTCTTTTTTTTTTTTTTTTTAACTCTACTTTTTCATCGTTCAGCAGGCCAAGAGAGCTTCAATTATTGTTCCCAGCATCTGGCCTTGAACAGGAACTTCTGAAGCATTATCTGAAGTTGCTTAATGTATGAAAGATACATGAAACCTTTGGCAAAGTGCTGAAAAACCCCGTAGTTTACAGTATCCCCCTTTTTATTAGTCAGCAGGAATTACTTTAAAAGCTCAACTAGTGGGGAAAATGAAGCTATCTTGACATTTCTCCCAAACAAAGTTTTGTGCTTAAAGGTATTCAGAAGCTTTTTTTGGATAATCAGCATCAGATGCAGAAAGCAGGATAAGAGAAAGCTGGAAATGTTTGGTTGAAAATGTGTTCCCTTAAAGGAGCACAAAGTTTACTCCTCCCCATCTAATTCTTCCCCATCTGTTGGATGGAGAGATTATGATCCAGAAATGTATGAGTCTGGCACAAAGAGAAATTATTCCCCATGCATCGATACTGAATCCGAGATCATTATGCCTCTGAATCCAGGGGAAAAGATGCAACATATTTATGTATTTTTTCTCATTGCATTCCTTTGCCATTGTTTACTTTATCATTCTATTATTTTACTTCTATTCTGTTTACATGCTTTTCATTTTTCTTCCCTTTTATTGTTGTAAGCCACCTAGAATAGCTTCACAGCAAGATAGGCGGCAAATAAATTTAACAAAAAGTGGTTTTATGGATAGATAGATAGATAGATAGATAGATAGATAGATAGATAGATAGATACAGATATACTGTACACACACACACACACACGCACACACACACACACACACACACACACACGGTGTGGAGATCTTTCTATTTGAGAGTGCAGGCTCCCAAATGATTAACATTCTGGTGGAATCATCTCTTCTATTCATGCTTTCAGGTCTTTAGAGATTTCAGGTCATAGAGATTGAAAAAAGACCTGAAAGCATGAATAGAAGAGATGATTCCAGCAGACTGTCAATCATTTGGAAGCCTGCACTCTCAAATAGAAAGATCTCCACACTACAAGCCAGGCAAACACCTGGGCACAAACAGACTCCCTCTGATACCTCCAGCTCAAACACCCCCCCACCAGGCACCCAGATGAAACCTGGCTTCCTAATAGATAACAGCCGTCCTTTCACACGAGCCAAGCTGCACTGAAAGCCTCCAATACAGGAACAGAGTGTTGCCAGCCAATCAAAGCCACAAAACAGACAGAAGAAACCAGAAACACCAATAAAACAAACTCCAAGAACAATAAACACAGACCAAGACTCCCAACCAATCAGGATGTAGAAAAAAAACCATCCTGGGACAGCAATAGGCTAGCCTCAAATTTAAAACCAACGGCTGTGATTGCCTGACCCACATACGAACTCAATACAGAAGCCTGGTGATGGCAGATGAGATTCTGCTGTATATCTATATATCTATATATCTATATATCTATATATATATTTGTTTTTTTAAGTTTTCGCGGGTACATGTCTGCTGTTCAGCTTCCTTCGGGTATTATCCCACGTCACTGTAGTCGTGCTTTTAAAGTTGTAGCAACATTTCAGCAGAATCTCAGCTGCCATAATCAGGCTTCTGTATTGAGTTTGTATGTGGGTCAGGGTCTCACAGCCGTTGGTTTTAAATTTGAGGCTAGCCTATTGCTGTGGCAGGATGTTTTTTTCTACATCCTGATTGGTTGGGAGTCTTGGTCTGTGTTTATTGGACTTGGAGTTTGTTTGATTGGTGTTTATATATATATATATATGTATATATATATATATATATGTATGTATGTATGTATGTATGTATGTATATATTCCATACAGAAGCCTGATGATGGCAGATGAGATTCTGCTGAAACGTTGCTACAACTTTAACAGAACTACAATGACGTGGGATAATACCCGAAGGAAGCTAAACAGCACACATGTAAGTACCCGCGAAAGCCTAAGAAAACAAATATATATATATATATATATATACACACAAACACACACACACACATACATGCACATACATACACACATATATGTATATGTATTCCTGTTTTCACCCTATCTCCCAGCACTTGAACCAGCAGGTTGCTGGTCTATTTTAAGGCTATTCATTGATTTTCATCATTTATGTATCAATACTTTTGCCAGCAATCTTTCCAGTTGAAGAATCATAGGGTTGGAAGGGACCTAGGAGGTCTTCTATTCCAACCCCTCACCCAAGGTAAGAGATCTTATACCATCCGGGGCCAATGGCTGTCCAATCTTTTCTTGAAAACCTCCAGCGATGAAGCTACCCACGACTCAGGGAAGCAAGCTGTTCCATTGATTAACTGTTCTCTCTGTCAAGAAATCTTTCTTTAGTTCCAGGTTGGATCTGTCTAAGGAGCTTCCACCATTGCTTCTTGTCCTGCCCTCAGGTGCTTTAGAGAATAAGTCTTCTGTGTGTGCCCTGTCTGTTGTGGTGTGAAGAAAGAAAACAGCATTCTAGAACTCAGCAGCTGGCTCCTCCAAGAAAGACCCATCGTAAGAAATAAGCTACGTCTTACAGAGACTGGGAACTATCCCTCAGTAGGGTATTAAACCAGAGGTGGGCTTCTGGGGGGTTGCGGTGGTTCAGGAGATCCCCTAGATAAGATTCTGTGCAGTTTGGAGAACTACTAAATCCCAATCCTGGCTGCCCCAGCCCACTCCACCCCACCCCTCCCAGGAGTCCCTACGCTGCCCGTTTTGGATGCAGGTAAGTACAGGGCATGCACGGAGGATCGGAGAGGGTGAAAAACAGGCCTCCCGGAAGTTCAGGAAGACCAGAAATGGGCTTATTTCTGGCTTCCAGAGAGCTTCTGGAGCTCGGGGAGGCCAATTTCGCCCTCCCAGAGGCTCAAGGAAAGCCTCCAGAGCCCAGGGAGGGCAAAAACGCCCCCTGCCCCACTGTGGTGCAGGAGGCCAAATAGGCCACGCCCAACATGATCACACCCACCCAGCAACCAGGCGGAGAACTCTTTGCTAAAAAGAATTAAGCCCATCCCTGTGTTAAACAGGAACAAAGGGTCAGAAGTCAATGTGCAGCCAAGACTGAGGGCAAGAAGCAGAATTCAAGAAAAGAAGTGGAATGGTAAAACTGAGATTCAGGACTTCTACTGGAAAGCTGGTGGATCTATTTGGAATCTCAGAAAATTCTGTTTTAGTGCATAGATCATGAGAAATAAAGATAGAGGATAGAGATCTGAGCACAAGAAGATAAATCTGATGTGATGATTATCACTGAAATTTGATGGAATGTTATTCATGATTAATATACAGCAATACTGGAAGTTCAATACTGAACTTATTTAAAATGAATAGAGCTAATAGAAAGGGCAGGGATATTGCACAGACATTTTGAGTACCAAAAACATTTTGGATGTGTGTGTGTGTGTGTATGTTTTGCTACAGGAAATATTAATCCTTGTGTTCCTCTGGGTGAAAGTGTAATATAGCAACAAGTACAGGTAATCATCAGGTTATAACATGATTGGGGGCAGAATTTTTGTTGCTAAGCAATGTGACTGTAAAGCATGACCGTACAACTAAATTGCTTAGTGATGGAAATCCCCGCTGTCTCATTATGTTCACTTAGATCTCTTCCTCATTTATTCCTTTTCTCCTTCCTTCCTTCCTAAATTAAGAAGAGACTGGATAGCCACTTGTCTGAAATGGTATAGGATAGTGGTGGCTAACCTTTTTGGTCTCCTGTGCCAAAAATTGTACGCACACTTGCATGATCGCACTCACGTGCCAACACCCAGAAGGCAATGCATGACCCCCCACACCCGCTACGTATGCACGCATAATCCCCACCCACCCGCTCCTGCCACCTCTTACCTACACTGTGCCTCACAGCTGATTTGGGGCTTGTTTGAGGCCTTTTTCAGCCTCCCAAAGGCTTGAGGAAGGCTTCTGGAGGCTTTGCAGGCCAAAAACTAGCCCCGTTTCATCACTTCCAATATTTTCAGAAAAACAGGAAGTGATGAAATGGGGCTAGTTTTCAGCCTACAAAGTTTGCAGGAGCCTGCAGAAGCCTTCCTCAAATCTCTTGGAGGCCAAAAAAGGCCTCAAACTGCCAAAAATCAGCTGTGAGGCACACTCATGCCCAGTGAGGTAAGTTTGCCTGCAGCTCATGTGCTGGCACAAATGGCTCTGCGTGCCACCTGTGGCACATGTGCCATAAGTTCGCCATCACGAGTATAGCTTTAGCAGGGACTACAAGATCTCCAAGGTCCCTACCGACTCTATTATTCTGCATTCTGTATTTTTGTGCTTCTCATCTATTACAATATTTATCTCTAATTTACGGCACAGAAAACACAAGAATCCTCTAGAAAGACATTAGGCTTGGATAAAACAATAAAAATAGAAGTCATACTATTGTTGGGAGCTTCTTTTTCAGATAGGAAAGTCCCTTGTGATGTCCTTCCCAAAATGGTACTGGCAGTCCTTGACTCACAACCACTTGCTCAGTGGTCGTTCAAAATTCTGATGGTGCTGAATGAGGGGAACTTGTGACCGGTCCACAAAATTGCAGCTGTGGAGCATCCCACAGTCATGCAATCATGTTCCAGACACTTGGGTACCCAGCTCACTATTACGACACCACAGCAAACCATTTATGTTTTCAACATTTGCATCCCTGCTGGCTTCCCACAAAGTCAGTGGGGAAGCTGGCAGGAAAGGTCACAAGTCATTTCTCCCCTTTTGCCCCCATTCCTTGGGAGTAGCAAACACACACACACACACCTGTCTGGCTTCCAGTGCCCACCCATTGCCTTTGCCAATCTGCCTCATGGCTCCATTGAAGTTTAGAGCAGGGGTTTCCAACTGTGGCAACTTTAAGATTTGTGAACTACAACTCCCAGAATTCCTCTGACTGAGGAATTCTGGGAGTTGAAGTCCACCAGTCTTAAAGTTGCCAAGGTTGGACACCCTTGCTTTAGAGCTCATGACTGAAGGAACTTTCTCCAGGGCTCTGTGCAGTTCAACATCTTTATCAGTGAACTAACTAGGTGAGAGATTTGAGGGGAAATCCTTTCCCTTGTATAATATACCTTTTTTTTTTGCTCCATAAGACAAACCTGACTAGCAGCTGGGCTGCGATGGCGGGGTCCTTTTACTGTGCTGAAACCCACCTTTTCTGTCTTCTCCATTGCCTGCCCTCTACTGTCTCTTTTCCTCAGTGACACATAAGAGCTGGCACATGAGAGGACACCTATCTGTGGTCCTCTCAGGCTCCGCCTCCTGCCCTCACTACACTGCTGCTCCATATTCAGCACTTCATATTCACAGTGAGATGACGCTCTATAATCCACTGTGAAAGGACCCTGCTGCCACAGCCCGGCTCCTATTTACCATATTCATTCCATAAGACGCACCCAGGTTTCGATGTGGAAAAGATGAAAAAAAAAGTATGAATACGGAGCGCCATCTCACTATGAATATTGAGCACCATATAGGGAGCAGCCATGTAATGAGGGCGGGAGGCGGAGCCTGAGAGGACCACAGATAGGTGTCCTCTCATGTGCCAGCTCTGCCTCTTGACTCTTGTGTCACTGCAGAAAAGAGACAGAAGAGGGCAGGCAATGTCAAAGACAGAAGAGGCGGGGTTCAACATGGTAAAAGGACCCCAGCACCCCAGCCTGGCTGCTATTCACCATATTTGCTCCATATGACGCACAGACATTTCCACCCACGTTTTTTTGGGGGGGAAGTGCATCTTATAGAGTGAAAAATACAGTAATCCTTCACACACACACCCAAAAATATATATGATGGATTGGGGCAATTTATCAATCTTGTTAAATGAATGTTGATCACATGACTGTGGAGATGCTGCAATGGTCATGAGTGCACAAACCAGTTGTAAGTCACTTTTTTCAGACCCATCATAATTTTGAAGGGGGATTAAACCAATCATCATAAATTGAGGACTGCCTGTACAGTATTTGCAAAAAATCTATTAACATCTCTATATCTCTGCACAGGTAGCCCTCAAGTTATGACCACAATTGAGCCCAGAATTTACGTTGCTAAGTGAAACATTTGTTACGTGAGCTTGCCCCATTTTATGCAACTCAACTTGTGTGAGTGGCCCACCGCTCACATGGCTCAGTTCCCCTCTCCCCTCCCCAATAGCTGGGCCACCAAGCCGCAAAGGTTGGGGACTGCTGCCCTAGATGTACTTCCACATTCCATTCTACTGTACAGATAGTTCTTGACTTACCACAGTTCATTTAGTGACTATTCAAAGTTACAGTGGCATTGGAAAAAAAAATGACTTAAGACCGTTTTTCACACTTACAACCATTGCAGCATCCCAATGGTTATGTGATCAAAATTCAGATGCTTGTCAACTGACTTATATTTTTGATGGTTGCAGTGTCTCGGAGTCATGTGATCAGAGGTGGTATTCAGCCAGTTCTGACCAGTTCTGGAGAACAGGTAAGAAATTTTGAGTAGTTCAGAGAACTGGCAAATCCCACCTCTGACTGGCCCTGCCCTCATCTCTTCTCTGCCTTCCGAGTCCCAGCTGATTGGCTGGGACTTCTTTTGTTGCCCTGCACAGGAGAACAGAGCTGGAAAGCAGATTAGTGGGGTGGGGAGGGAATGAGGATTTTGCAGTATCCTTCTCCTGCCCTGTCCACCAAGCTATGCCCACAGAACCGGTAGTAAAAAAAAAAATGAATGCCACCACTGCATGTGATCCCCTTTTGTGATCTTCTGACAAGCAAAATCAAGAGGGAAGCCAGATTAACTTAACAACTATACTACTAATTTAACTCCTGCAGTGATTCACTTAACTGTGGCCAGAAAGGTCATAAAATGGGGAAAAACTCATTTAACTGTCCTTATGAGCAACAGAAAATTTGATCTCAAATTGTGGTCAAGAACTACCTGTACAAGGGAAGATAAGAAGTCAGCAACCAGCAGCTACATTTGTCATCCCAGCTGCCGATCTGAAACAGAACATGTGGAGTTCTGCAGACAGTGAAAGAGCCATATTATTACAAGAAAGTTGTATGTAATTTAGGATGTGGCTTAAAATAATTTGTTCTTCATGCTACAAGTCTGTTCAGGAACCAGATGGAGTTGAGGTAAGATTTTACAGTATGTGCAGACTTTTCTAATCATTCACAAGTTTTCTGAAGAGCATTTGATAGTGATGAACATTTTCAGGAACAGGATTTGGTATGTCAGGCTAGTTTTGCTGACAAAGTTTCAGAAAGTGATTTTTAAAAATAGTAATAGAAAACTTTATAATATACACAGAAATCCTGCATTCTGTTGGATTACATCTGTGTTTCTCAACCTCAGCAACTTTTAAGATGCTGGCTAGAGAATTCCAGGAGTTGAAGTCTAGACACCTTAAAGTTGCCACTGGCAAGAAACATAGGATTTATATTAAGCAACAAAGCTGTCACCAACTCAGCCAAGATCTTTTAAAACTCCAAATGGTGAAACCGTGAACCTGAACAGCCTCTAATCACATTCCACTTCAAAGCTTGCAAAAAAGAGACCAAGGGAAAAATTACAACCCAAAAGTTGGGATTTCTAAAACATTTATGCTGAAGACTTGGTTCCAAACAAGAAATCAAAATCCTGGAGAACTTGCGAGGTGGCCCCAACATCATCACCCTTGCTGATGTAGTAAAGGATCCAGTAGTGAATAATTTTGATAGGTGGCAGGTAGTGGGTTGAGGGAATACAGGGTCCAAAGGGGTTGAGTTATTTAATTTAAATTTAATTTTATTTTATGTATAAAAAGATAAGAGGATAATATTAATATCCCCCTCTCTCATCTATATCTGTCTGTCTACCGATATCAATCTGGCATTCTATATAATGACATAATGACTGGAAATAAGGAGAAATTTTCTGACAGTGAAAACCAACGGAACAGCTTTGCTGTCGGAAGTTGTGGGAGCTTCATCACTTGAGACCTTCAAGAAGAGATTGGACGGCCATCAGTCAGAAATGGTGTAGGGTCTCCTGCTTGGGCAGGGGGTTGGACTAGATGACCTACAAGGTCCCTTCCAACTCTGTTAATCTGTTATCTGTTAACTTCTTTGCAATACCTGTAGGATATTTTCAGCATCCTCTCAGAGATCTCCAAGCATAGCCAGCTACAATTCTCCAACCCATTTAAAACAAACTTGGTAGAGTCCTGGTTTTTCCTTCAAGTTTGGGCAAAGATGTTGCTCCAACACAGGTTACAAGTCCTTAAAGTATTTTGCATGTCTCACTTCCCAGGTGTGTTAAAACACAGATTATTTTTAGCTTCTGCAGGTTAATGAAGTGACAAGGGCTGAGTTTGTACATTCTGTTGAAACAGTAGCTGGTTAATATCCGGTGTGAATGCAACCCCTGCCTTGACTGGGACAACTGGTCCCCCTCCAAGTGTTTTCTTCTTGAACTTGCTGGAACACCCCTTTCTCCCATCTCAATGCTGCCTTACAGATAATCCTCGACTTACAACAGTTCATTTAGTGACTGTTTGAAGTTACCACGGCACTGCAAGAGGCAACTTATGACCATTTCCCACACAGTTTCCACATGGGGAGGTTCCAGCATCCCCATAGTCACGGGATCAACATTTAGAAGCTTGGCAACTGACTCATACTTAGGACAGTTGCAGTTTCCCAGCATCCTATGACCCCTTTTACGCCACCTTCCAGCAAGCCAGATTCAAACCATATTACTAACTCAGCAACTGCAGCGATTCCCTTTAGGTCGTAAAATGGTGCAAAGCTCGCTTCACCAATGTCTCACTTAGCAGCATACATTCTGGGCTCCCTTGCGTTCGTGAGTCGAGGACGACCCGTCCTTGGGAACCATCAGCCCCTCCTAACTGAATGGGATGTTTGCATCCGAGGACAAGAAGAGTTAGAAGCTTCTTGTCAGGAGCTTCTTTGTATCGCTTTCCCCGCAGAGAAGCACCCTCAGAAAGGGGGGGGGGGGAGAAAGCGATTTAGTCAGTATTTCCTCGCCCCCTCTGCCCCCGCCCCGATTAGGTCAAGGATGATCTCTAGGAAACCGATCCACCGCTTCTTGCAAAGAGAGCCACTCACCTCTCTCCAGCGACCCGCAAGCTGTCGGCTGCGCTTTTCCAACACTCGGCCAGTCCCCACCGCTCTGCTTGGAAATCCACCCCGCCACCCCTGGAGCTCCACTTCGGGCTCTTTCTGGGCTTTCTCACCTCGCCAGACGTCCCGGGCAGCCCCGTGATTTGCCGCGGGTCAATCTTTCCTCGGGTCCTGGACCAGAAGATGCGAACGGCGCAGAGGATCCGGCGGGAGAGGCAGCGCCGCCCGCCTGCCTGCTCGCCTCCCCTGGAGCGACCTTTAGAGAAAGTACCGCAGAGAGCGAGGGGGCGGGTTGTGAAGAGAGAAAGGGCGACCGGCGAGAAGGAGATCCGAGCGGAGTTTATAACCGCCCGAGTCTCGGCTGACATGCAACCCGGTGGTCGCAACGCGCAGCCCGGCGATCTCTCTCTCTCTCTCTCTTTTTTTTTTTTTTCTTTCTTTCTTTTCTTTTCTTTTTTTAAAGGAGGCTCGGCGGCGTCACCTGCCGGCCACCAGCCTCCACGGCAGAGCGGAGAGGGTGAGGCGAGCTGCGGCCCGAAGCGAAGGTGGCGCAACCCGACATCCTGCAGGAACGCACCAACGGGCGCGTAAAGGGAGAACAGACCCACAGACGCACACAGACACAGACACAGACACAGACGCACCCTGAAAGGTTCACTTCGTCTCCAAGGGCGGCTGACCTTGGGCGCACGAGCGCCGATGCCCTTTTGCCTGTTGGCAAGTCACGGCGCTCAGCAATCGCCAGCCTGGGAAAATAAACATCTTTTTTCCCACCATCTCAGGCAGGAGGTGTCCGCACGCGCATGCACAAACGGAGATACACCGCCCCCACCCCCCACCCCTTCACACACACAGACCCTGAAAAGTTTTCTTCCTCCCCAAGGGTCGCCGATGCCCTTTTGGCTATCGGCGAGTAGCGGCGCTCAGCAATCGCCAGTCTTTGGGAAAACACGCTGCTTTCCCCCCCCCCCCCCCCCCCCACACACACATACACATCGTCGCAGGCAGGAGAGGCGAGCGTGGGAGAGGCTTGGGGCGACCTTTCCTTTGCCTGGCTCCCAGGAGGTGTGGAGTAGGGGGTGGGGTCGCCGTTCGGTTCTCGCCCTTCTCCGAGCGAAGGATCCCCAGCCGAGGATGGTGGGAAGGGGGAGTCCGTGGTATCTGGAGGGCGCTAACTTGCGGTGTGGGAGTGGGGAAGGGCCGTGGCGCGTCTCACGCGTGGGAGATGAGCCTTCAAGGTCGCCGCGCCGGATCTGCGGATTTCGTCGCCTCGTTGTGCCATTGAGGAACGCCCGTTGAAAGACGGTGCTTGTTGCTTAACTTTTATTGCAAGGCTTGAGCTGACGGGCAAAAGAAACGCTTACTATCGTTTCCTTAGCCTCCCGGCGTACAAAAAGCACATTGCATTTGTCTTCGTTTTTTGTTTTTTGTTTTCTTTTCCCTCCGGTTCTTTAATCCTTTTAATACATGGGAACGTTCCCACAAAAGACCCTGGCAAGCCCACGTTTGCCATAAAGACAAATGGCGCCCTGCTTAAAGGGTCTGCATTGGAATTTGGCAATTCCAGGTTCATGTCCCCCCATCATGAACCAGGAAAGTCCCTGGTGGAGCCCAACAACATATTCTCTCAAGCTAACCTACCTTACAGGGTTGTTGTGAGGATAAAACTGGAGATGGGGACTAGAGCCCCTGTTGATGAAAAACTTACCAGAAATGGACGAATCTCTACTCAGTAATAACCGGTCTGCTCTCTTGACAAATGTGCAGTTTCCCTTTTAAACTAGTGTCCCTTTCTTCATTATACACTTGGATATTGTAGGAAGTTAGCATCCCCACCTCTCCTAGAAAATTGAAATGTCCTAGGAAATATTAAAAAGGCAGAATATTTCCCCTAAAAAGAGTAGAAGCTCAGAAGCAGAAACTCACTTCAGAAGTAGAAGCTCACCCCCACCTTTGTTAATGGGTGGGCCATGAAGGCCTGGGCCAGAATACTTTACATAACAAAGATCTCCAGGTAAAACTATAGCAATTGCTCAAAAACCCTTTCAGTGCAAGGCTCAACCAAACCTGGAACTCAGGACAGCCTACAGAGTTGGCCCTGCATGGCCCCATAGGAGTCTGACAACCAATCAGAATACAAGCTCCAATTCAAATCCCAACAAAGGTTACACAATCCAGGCACTCTCAGCACCTCCGTCCTTTCTTGATCTTTTCCTTCATCTTGAAGCATGTGATCATCCTTTTCATTTTGGACCTTCAAGCCATGTGGTCCTCCCATCCACCATTAAACCTTCCAAACAGCCTTCATGTTTCCAGTGTCTTTTTCCCCACTTGGAACTGAACCCAGAAGAATATTTCTTCCAACAGTATTATAAACTTACAATATACATTTCATTGTACACTTTGATCCAATATTGAAAAAGTATACTATCAAGTGTGTAACAGACCTTGTGTTTCAGATCCATCCTGTGGTTCCTCCAAACTTTTGGAACCAATTTAGGGGTGTGTGCGTTTCATTGTCTGCAAATCTATGTGTTTGTCCACAAAATGGCTGACTGACTGAATGAATGAGTGAATTCTTTATTGACCAAGTGTTATTGGACAAGGAATTTGTCTTGGTGCTATGGTCTCAGTGTACATAAAAAAAAGGACATTCATCAAGAATCATAAGGTACAACACTTAATAATAGTCATAGGGTACAATAAGTAATCAAATCATACTAGGAAACAGTCAATATAAATCATAAGGATACAAGAGACAAAGTTACAGTCATACAATCACAAGTGGGAGGGGATGGATGACAAGGAGTGATGAGAAGATTAACAGTAATAGTAGTGCAGACTTTGTAATGTTGAACAGTGTTGAGGGAATTATTTGTTTAACAGAATGATGGCTTTTGGGGAAAAAAATGTTCTTGTATCTAGTTGTTCTGGTGTGCGGTACTCTATAGCGTCATTTTGAAGGCAGGAGTTGAAACAGTTTCTGTCCGGGATGTGAGGAGTCTGTAGATATTTTCACATTCAGATGCTTAACAACTGACTCACATGTATGACGGTTGCAGTGTCCCGGGGTCATGTGATTGCCTTTCACGATGTTCTGACAAAGTCCATGGGGAAGCCAGATTCACTTAACAACCATGTTATTAATTTTACAACTGTAGCGAATCACTGAACAAACATGGCAAGAAAAGTTGTAAAATGGGGAAAACTCACTTTACAAATTTCTCACTTAGCAACATAAATTTTGGGCTCAGATGTGATCGTACATTGAGGACTACCTGTATATCCCATCAAGGGTAGACTCCAGGAATATTTGTGTGTAGATCCCTTGGGAGAAAGGTACTATTAGAATTTTTAAAACAAATTTGCAATCTGTTAGACAAAGAACAGACAGAATGAAAATTAATTCTTGAAGTCTATCCACACCCTACTGCTCCCTTGTGGTCATGGGCCTTGAGAAGCAAAATATTCAATGCTATTGGATATTCAATCTCCATTCAATAATGAGTGCCCATACCTGTTCCAAAGCATTTTTTTTTTGGGGGGGGGGGGATCTGAAGTCTTGCATCTCCCTGGACATGTTCCTCAGAAACTGAAACATAAATCAGGTGTCTATGGCCAGGAATTTTTAATTTTTAAAAAAACTTAATTTGTTTAGTTTTTATGTGCAATTCAATCAAGTTGATTCATTAATTTCTATTTTTATCCAATATCCTGTCAACTCCTTGCCCTGATGTATCCAATTTTATAAATGTAATCCCCAGAATATAGTCCAGCTCTCAGATTGAACAGGATTGTGTATTATCGTCCTAAACATCTATCCAGTTGCAGCCTTTTCCATTACAGTAGACCAGTTTGGTGTCCTTCAAATCAGAACAAAGGTATAGACAATATGTTCTAGTTGATTAAAAAAATAACTTGTTTCAGATCAGGTATTCATCTTTCTACATTTATTATACTGTATTACATCTAATGTAAGAGCCATGTGCAATCCCAGTCTCATTTTTGTTCTGCAAGATGTCTCAAGATTTCATGACCACCATACTTCAATAAGACAAAATGGTCATTTGGGGCAACAAGATTTTTATTTAGGTAGCCTTAATTATTTTTAGTTTTTGAAGAAGAAACTCAACTCTCCAATTGACCCCTTTTCTCTCTCTCTCTCTTTGGTGACGTGGCCATTGTTTGCTTGAGTCACAGGCCAAATAAATAGCTCTAAAGCATAGCCCTAGCTGTCAAATGAAGTAATCCATCTCTGTTCTACTTCTCCAGAAATGTTACCTAGAGCTACCATAATTTTGATTTACAGAAATGTTTATGGAACACTTGCTGAATAAAAACCCTTTTCACTGATTTGACAAGCTTAAAAATATTTTAGTCATTTTGTTAAAGTTGCAAGTCATTTTGTTAAAGTTGCATACAACATAAATTCCCATGATTGTGCCCTGCACTCTGACTCAGAGTGAGAGATGTAAATCACTTGTCAGCAGTCCTCAAGTTACAGTCATAAAGAAGACTTCCCATAATAGTCATAAATCATGACAGTTGTTTATTAAATCATGTATGTTGCTAGCCCAATTTTTTTTGGCTTTTTTAATAGTGGTTGTTAAGTGAACACTGCAGTCATAAAGGAGGTAAATGCTGGTCTTGGCAAAACCATCATAAAACGCAATCACATGGGTGCGGGATGCTGCAAACAACATTAAATGAACCCAAATCTAGGTTTTAAGTACCCTCCAGAGATGTCCATCATAATCTTGAATAGTCACTAAACAACCGGTCATAAATTGAGGCCTACCAGCATGGACAAATTTTCTATGACTTGTGACAAGTTTGGACTCACCATCAATATTCAAAAAACAAAGTCATGCTCCTTCTCCTGAAGAGTGACCTCTAAAGAAGAGCAGACTGAGATAGAAGGTGGAATTAAATATCTCATCAGTTTAGAATCATTGTGTTGCCACAAGAGACACAAGTCCAGTCCCTCCCCCCATGACTTCCACTCACTGTCATCTAGGACCAGTGGAACTTTGATCATTACTTGACTAGATTCGTGTGTACAGATAGCAATAATAAACTCTTCTATGCTTAGAACATATTGAACACTACTGGTTACTTGCTCTAGACATATCCATTGACACAGAAGTTAACTGCAGAATAGCAAAAGCAAGTTCTGTGCTCCACTATTGGGAACATCAAGGAATTAGTCTAGCAACAAAATTGAAAGTCTACAGGGCCGTGGTTCTTGCTACCTGTCTGTATGCCCATGAAACCTGGACATGGACTGTGATATCAAAGGCATGAAAACAACTCAACCATTTCCATATAACTTGTCTTTGCAGAATTTTAGACATTACATAACTACATAGCATATCAGACACTGAAGTTCTCTCCACACCAAATCTACACGCTGCTGAAGAGAGCACGGATCTGGTGGTAGGCAGGTAATATCAATCAAGGAGAGTGATTGTAGCTCAGAGTTGAACTGAGGAGTCCTTGGTGCTCTCTGAACAACAGTATAAATTAACTCAAATGGAATGTAAACCTTGCAAGGAGCAGAGTGAAAGTAGAATGATGTTAGATGGGCAATTGCATTGGTGTGAGAACTTAGCTTGCTTGCACCATCTACAGGCCATATTTATTCTCAAAGTTATTTAAATATTGCTCTGGAAACCATCAACATTTTCTGTTATGTTTGCTCAAATCAGCCAAAAACATTCACTTTAAAAAAAGGAGGAACACTGTGCAGATATTGAATTGCACTGAACTTGGCAATTTGATTGCAAATATTTCATCCCCATTCCAGCAGGCATCTTTATTTATTTGTTTGTTTGTTTTTTTGTTTATTTATTGAATTTATATTGCCGCCTATTCGCCCATGGTGATTCAAGGCGGTTTACAGAATAGAAAACCACATTTAAAACAATAAAACTAACAAAAACAATCAAATAAATTAATATAGTATAATATAATAAAATCACCTCCCCGGGGCTCCATCCTGCTCTGGGTTCCCCAGGCCTGCTGGCAAAACCAGGTCTTCAACGCCTTCCGGAAGAGTATTAGAGAACAGGCCATTCTAATCTCTGGGGCAATGATGTTCCAGAGAGAGGGAACCATCATAGAGAAGGCCCTTCTTCTGGGTCCCACCAGGTATATCTCCCTTGGGGATGGGACCCGTAGCATTGCTTGCTTCCCTGCTCTAATGGGTGGGGTAGATATGACCAGCAAGAGACAGTCCCTCAGGTAACCTGATCCCAAGCCATGAAGGGCCTTAAAGTTGGCAAACAGCACCTTGAATTGCACCCAGAAACAAATCGGCTTTGGAGTATAATTGTCTGGGAGAGCACTGCCCTTTAAATACCTAACCCTAACCCTAAAAGTATTCAAAGGCCAGTGACAAGCACAATCCAAAGCACACTGATAATATCTCCTCAAATAGGGATGAAACGTTTGCAATCAAATTGCCAAGCTCAGAACTCAAACCAACAACATAACTACCAACCCAAGCTACTAATATTCAGTGACATTTCAGTGAATTGCCTGTCCATTCTTACACTGATGACCAGGCTGGACACTAATGTGAATTGCCTGTCTAGTCTTACACTAATGAGCATAAAATGTATTTCTATAATGCTCATTTGGCCCTTTGCAACTCAAAACAAGCATTGAAAACCACTTACTGATTAACAGCTGTTTTGCAGTAACAATCTCAAGAGAAGGCTTTGCCAAAACTGGTGGCATCACAAGAACCATCATTCCTTTGGTCAATACTCTGATGCTGCCGAATTAAATTCATATTAAAATAATTTTCCTAAAGGTCAAATTTTCATGAGATCCCTAAACCCTGCAAATATTTTAATGAATTCATCTAAGATTTTATAGTGAAATAATTGAGACTAAATCATTTGAGATGTCATGACTTTGCAGTATTTTGAAAAGTCTCTGACAGAAAATGCTTCTGACCTCTGGCCTACAGCAGCCTTTCCCAGCCTGATATCCTCCTGAGGAAATGCTGAATTAAACTGCATTTCAATCCATCTTTAGAGGACCTGGCTGCTGTCAAGGCTGTCCTAAAATAGGGAGCTTTTTAAAAAATCATCACCTTTCCATCTAGACAAGCAGGTTACATTTCAGAGAATGAGAAAAGGTAGCTAAGCATATCTTAATGCTTCACTGATGGCATCTGTTTTGCAGAGAAATCTCTAAAGAGGATTAGTTTTCACATGAACTTTATAGCGTATACGATTTGCCTGGGTTAAACACATTGTTTGCATTGTTGTAAAAAGGCAGAATATTTCCTTTTCCTAGGAAAGGGGTGGACTGAACTTCCAACAGCATTAAACAGTGCACAAATTGTTTTATATAAGCTTCCACGGACTGCTTGGAGTTTTAGAGAAAGCCACAACAACATTTTCCAAGTGGACTTTCCATATGCAGGACTCTCTAGAAAGGAAACTTGCAACTGAATATCATACTTGTCAGATTCTGCAGGGTCTAATTCTCTCACCCTTATCCAGGGATGAGCTGCTGAGGGTTTGCAGAGGTTCGGGAAATCCTCTCGCTAAGATTCTGCACAGTTCATAAAACACCCAAATCCCATTCCTGGCTGGCCTTACCCACCCCTCCCTTCCCAGGAGTCCCTACGTGGCCCATTTTGGATGCAGGGCACATGTGGAGGCTCAGGGAGGATGAAAAATGAACCATCCAGAAGTTCAGGAAGGCTGGAAATAGGCCCGTTTCTTGCTTACAGAGAGCCTCCGGAGCCCAGGGAGGGTAAAAACACCCCCCACCATGGTGCAGGAGGCTGACTAGGCCACGCCCAGGGATGGGATTTGCACCTATTTATAGTTTGCACCTATTTGCTAGAACTGGTTATTAACATTCTAAGCAGTTCAGAGAACCAGTTGTTAGAAGAAATTACTGGCCTAATCCTGTAAGGAAGGCAGGAAGGAAACATTCTGGTGTTGCTTACAGAAACTACCTCTCCGTTAACCTTTATTACATTCTTGGCAGGACTAGACTTCCTGTCTCAGGAACATCTCTGTTGTTTTTTTCCCCTCCTTTGCTGGCACTTTGCTTGTGTGGAGTGACCATTCAAAGTTACAATGGCACTGAAAAAAGTGACTTATGACCATTTTTCACACTTATAACTGTTGCAGCATCCTCACAGTCATGAGAGGCCAGGCGAGGAGATGCGTGCCTCAATGTGAGTGATATTGAGTTGGCCACACCCAGCCAATAAACCATGTCCAAAACCAATAAACCAAACCATGTCCACCCAGTCATATGACCACCAAGCCAAGCCCACCAACTAAGCCATTCCCATAGAACCAGTTGTTAAAAAATTTGAATTCCACCCCTGGCCACACCCACCATGGTCACATCCACCCAGCAACTGGGCAGAGACCCCGTTACTAAAATTTTTGAAGCCATTCCCTACCCTTATCATTCCATGTTTATATGAAGCGGTTTGGGAAATCATCTATTAGCTAGGGTGAGGCATCACCAATGCGCTGAAGATACCAAGCTGTACATCACCACACTGGTCCAAGGTGGAGATGCTCTCAAGATCTTGGATGGATGTCTGAAAGCTACAATGGTCTGTATGTGTCAGTCATATCAGGCAAGTCAGACTTGGATACCAAACTCATGAATACTAGAACAACCTTTATTACAGATTACAGTAACAGAAGCTTGAAACTTTGGGTATGCCTACCCTTCCTTGACTTTATTTAAAGAGAATGAGACATGAGATGCCTGACATGCTTACTCAGATTACATTCCTGCTATGGGCTGAGATAGCTCTAAATGAGCAGTGGTGGCAGAGTTAGAGTGCAGTACAGCAGGCTACTTCTGCTGACTGCTGGCTGACTGCAATTTGACAGTTCAAATGCCATCAGGCTCAAGATTGACTGAGCCTTCCGTCCTTCCGAGGTGGGTAAAATTTAAAATTTAAAAAACTCAGATTGTTGGGAGCATAAGCTGACTCTGTAAACTGCTTAGAGAGGACTGTAAAGCACTGTAAAGCGGTATATAAGTCTAAGTGCTATTGCTGTTATTCTAGCCGTGGCCTTGGTTGTGGTTCTTTTTTTTTCTTCCTCAAGGTTATTCTCACAATCCATTACAAGATTGATTCCAGACAGGCTGCTGTTTGTCTAAAGACCATTTGGCTTTCTGTCATCTCCAGCATTATTTTGGATGAGGTATCACTACCTCTAAAACAGGTACCTTAGGCCCCTCTAGTGTTCTATTTCTAAAATTATAAATGTCCCAATCTCTGTTACGGCTTAATATTCCAAATTCTTCTGGACCCTTAACTTGTTTATAACTTTATTGTGTCAAAATCTTTTTTTTTTTTCATTTATTTCCAATTCTTTAAATTCTTAAGCTTTCAGTTAATTTTTCTTTTATTCAAGAATGAAGGTAAACTCACCAGATGGTTGTTTCTTCCCCCAAACTTGCCATTCTGAAGATCTCTAATAGCCTTAAGGTAATAAATAGGCAATATTCAAAAGTGATTAAAAAGTGAGGATAATAAAATTAGTGTACTTTAAATGGCTCCACCGTGGCTATGAGCATAATGGTTTTTCCTTTGTCTCCCAGTGCTCAGACCCATGGAAAATTGCTACCCTGTGATCTTCTTGCAAGGAGCAGCCACTGGGTGCTCATGTGGGCCATCTCTTGTCCCCTCCTTATCCAGACAGGTTCCATAGAACTGATCCAAACACCAGGTCTTTGGCCTTTGTTGCAGTCATTATTTCCATTCACTCACAGACCATTAGTTTGCCATAAATTGTATGAACTGGGAATTATCTCTATCAGAAGGTATGTTCACAGGGCTGTAGTAATTTTGTCCCAGATGACAGATGACCTGTCATGTTGAGATGGAAGACCTCCAAGGTCCCTTCCAACTCTGTAATTCTATTCTATTCAAGCCCCATATAGAGTACATTGCAACAATCATGAGTAACTGTAAGCCTGTTGCTTTTCAATTAACCTTCAAAAGGGCAACTAGGTACATGTGATTGAGCTTTAATACTTCTCTAGCAAAGCCTCTTCCTTTTCTTCCTGGTACCTAGTAACCCCACATGACAAGGATTTTACTGAGTTGCAGAGGCCTGCAAAAATATTTTACAATGGATCTACTTCTTTCTTCAAAACCAAGCCCAAAGTCTCCAGCATGGCTAGTTAATAAAGCAATCTGAGACACTCAGCCGTGTTACCATAAATTTCAATAAATTTCCAATGCATTAAGTAATGCCACTTAAAACTGCTGCGAGTGGTTAACGAGAGTCTTATTCCTGTGGGTGAGATACATTTGCCAAAAGATCCCATTCCCCATTCTTTCTCACAATAGAATACTAAGCACTCAATGTATTTTTAATACTGATTTAATTAATTCCATTGCGAGAGTGCTAATTTATTCAGCAGAAATTGTCACAAATTAAATATGCCAGATATGGTATAGAATTTAATGTTTTGAGTAATCTGGGGCTGTTTTAATTTAATGGGGTATATTGACATCATTCTTCATGGTGCCTTTTTTAAAATCAACATTGCTGATGATATCCTGAAATAATTAACAGACATTTTTTTATTGATAACAAAAGAACCAGTAATTACTAATGTGCCCAGTAATCTATAAGTGATGCATGAGTTCTACCCCAGGTCTCCATAGCTTTTTCTATCAATAGTAAATAGGTCTGGTTTCTAAACATGGGCAATTTTTTTCTCTCCTTCTATTTCCTTGCTTTCTTGCCCTGGTTTGCAAAGGAAATATCCTTCTGCTTCTGACTTTTTCAGGATCCTTAAAAATAGAGTTAGTGTTAATGATTTCATTTCAGCAAAAATCCTTTGCAGAACATGCAAAGGTCCCATTCTAAAATAATCCATCCAATCTCATTTCTTGGCAGTGGAGTTTTGGGTTAGCACTATAATACCGCTTCACTGTGCTTTACAACACCCCCTAAGCAGTTTACAGAGTCAGTCTATTGCCCCCAACAATCTGGGTCCCATTTTACCAACCTCAGAAGAATGGAAGGCTGAGTCGACCTTGAGTCAGTCAATATCGAACTCCTGGCAGTTGGCAGAATCAGCCTGTAATACTGCATTTTAACCACTGTGCCATTGTGGCTCTTCTAGTTGAAGGTTAACTCAACTATCACTGAAAGTTAACAGATATTCAGTATAAATTCAGGAAGAAATTTGAGGTGTCCTTGGTCCTGTTCTGATAAGTTTACAGAATCACAATGCAGAAGTCTGATTTATTTGACTGGATCAGAACTGTACTTTGATAAAGGACTATGGAGGATGCTTACAACAAATAGCAACTTCATGCGATACACTGGAAGACATTCTTTCTGCAAAGTCAGAACATGAACAATGGCCAGGAGAAGACTGCAAATACATATTTCTGGTTTTCTTAAGGCAGCTATGAGATCCCAAGTATGAAAAGAAGCATTTGAACACAGAAACTCAAAGGTCTGTCCACTTGACAACTGCAGTCAAACATCTTTGGAAGAATGAAAAATGGGAACAAACCAAAAACACTGTCAGAAGATCTATTTTAACATAACAATTTATCATTTGCAAGAGCAGTCTATTTTATTTTTAAAGTCCTCTGAAATCAGTGTCTGCATAAACTTATGATTATCACTTATTTGTGTCTTATGATTATGGTTGTATCATGATTTATGATCTATGACTTATCACTTTGTTGCACTCAGTATACACTGAAAGCTTATGCACAGGAGACAAATTCCTTGTGTGTCCAATCACACTTGGCCAATAAAAAATTCTATTCTATTCTATTCTATTCCATTCCATTCCAATGATAACTAAGTCTTCTGTTTCTTCATCAGCTGTTATGTTCCACTCTGTTTCTTGTGCTGGCTCACTGTACCAATTGGAAAAAATCATTAAAATAAAATGAAGTATGTAGCCTCCAGCCAAAAGATGCATCACTGGAAATCATGGGCCTCTTTCCCATCCTTGAGAAGAGTGGATGAATCTGCGTTCTACTTTCTATAACTATTATACACAGACATATTCATACAAATGTTACATGCATCATCACCCCCTTCATATGCACATAGCTGGGAAACATTTTTTTTTCCTAAATGTGCTTTCACATTCAGTGCCCACATTGGTATGTAGTTTCCCTTAATGTATGCATTTTCATATTTTTTAATAAAAAATCACAGCATTGTATTGCCAAACTGAAAGGAGTGTATAAGAAGCATGGGATAATCAATTTCATAATAAATCAATTGATTGATAATCAATCAATCATTTCTCTTCATATGTTTGTTTGGAAATCAGGGGTATCTGCATGGTAAAAAAAAAAAAAAAGCAAGATGGCAGCCACAATCATGTGATCAAACCCCCATCCTTTTGTAATGTTTATTGCTTTGTTTTAAATATATCCTATGTGTTGATCACTACTTCTGTTATGTATCAGCATACTTACCTGTAATTGGTCGGTCCATGGCGGCGGGAAATTTGAAGAGCCATCACTGGCCACAGCCGTGAGCAGCCTAACTATAAAAAGGGCTGCCGTGGTTTCTTCGCGGTTCAGTCCTAGAAGGAAGTAAAACAATTGACGATCATGCTGGTGTCCTGAGTCTCATTCCCACGACTTAACAACTTCCTAGCAGTCTATGTAAATAAGAACACTATGCAAGATACACACTATGCAAAAATATAGAAGTTCATCCAATCAAGCATAAAACCTTGTATCCAAGTGCATATCTCTTGTCTGAACGCTTAAGAAAAAAGACAGTGGACTGTATATACCACTCTCAAGATAAACTCCATACTTTCCTCTCTCTCCCCCCCCCCGTCTCCATCTCTCTGTCTCCATCTCTCTGTCTCTGTCTCTCTGTCTGTCTCTGTCTGTCTGTCTCTCTCTCCCTCCCTTCCTCCCTCCATCTCACTCTCTCTTTGACTCCATCTCTCTGTCTCTGTCTTTCTTTGTCTCTCTCTCTCTCTGTTTATCTTTCCCTCCCTCCCTCCCTCTCCTCTCTCAAGAGCCAGTTTGGTATAGTAGTTAAGATTCCAAGCTAGGAACTAGGAGACAAGTGAGTTCTAGTCTCACGTTAGGCAAGACCAGCTGTGTGACCTTCAATCAGTCGTATCCTCTCAGTAATGGTTTCCAGGATGTAAACAAAAAGCTGCTTCTATGGGAATGAGCAGATAAAGGACAACCTAGACCACAGCTGGACAGAGGACCAGGCAAGAATCTCAGAAGAGACTCTCTCTAATTTCTCAGGCTGTAAAGGAGATGGAGCTAGAATTGTACTTCCAACCTTGCAAGTTTCTGCAAATGTGGCTTTACGATAAAGTAGAATTAGCTCATCTGGCCAAAATGCCTATGTGGTTTATTTGGCAAGGCCAATATCAGTCTTGCAAGTCTGAAAGTACAATTTCCCCTCTCTCTTCTTTATGCCCAGGAATCTAGTAAGGGTCTTTTCTAAGCCTCTTGGCCTTCCCACTATCCAGCTGTAGGCTATGCCAACTCTTATCGAACCATCCCTACATATGCATACAGAGAGTGTGTGGGAGGGAGGGAGGAGGGAGGGAGAGAGAGAGAGATCGATCACAATTAAGCATAAGGATCTGAATGGCTCTTAAAGTTAAAGCTAATACACTAAATATAGTCACCTAAAATACAACAGCCCATGAAACATCTGTACCTATTCTTTAGATTTTTATCCCAATTTTATTGCTTTATAAATAACTTAAGCCAGTGTACATACCTAATGCTCCTTCTCCCTCCTATTTTCCCAACAACAGCCATGAGAGATGGGTTGGGCTGAGGGAGAGTGATTGGTCCAAAATCCTCCAGGCAACTTTCATTCCAAAGTGGGACTAGAATTCACAGATCACCTGGTTTCTAAACCAGCACCTTTTCCACTTCCCCACGCTGACTTTTGTGAATTTTGTCACTTTTCCCCAAAAGGTTTGGCCCTCCTTAGTACTTGAATGGGATGCCATTAAAAAAATCCAATCAGACATTAGATTGGGAAGCTGAAAAAAAAAGATAACTCAGAAGGCAGGAATGGCAAATCAGTTCTGTATGGTTGCTGAAACAAATTCTACTAACTGGCTCAGGATATTCACTGTCAGCTGAACTGATTCAAAGGAGTATTTACATTTTTACGAATCATCATATGCTTGGGGAATTTGAATGTTTACAGGAGTCATGCGTATATATTCTACTATTATTTGCTGTAAATTACTGAGTATAAAACCTCTGGATTCAGAAATAATTTTAAACAATGTGAGATCAGTGACCTGGTTCACAAATGGATTTAAGTTTTAAAATTGTTTGATTTGACCTGATGTGTTGTATAAACCCAATTAATTGGACATTCAATAAATTGCAATTAAACCAAGCATGGCATATTCCAGTGCATGTAAAGCTAGTCATTCTGTGAAAGGTCAAGTTATCCATATGGTAGAAATCCTTTCTGTTTGTCTTTAAAGAGCAACAAATAACATCCATCTGAGAACACCTGGAAAGAACTTAAGAGAACTAGTTTGTCCAGTGGTTAAGGCACCAGGCTAGAAACTGGAAGACTGTGAGTTCTAGTGCTGCCTTAAACATGAAAGCCAGTTGGGTGACTTTGGACCAATCACGAGGAGACTGTGAGTTCTAGTCTCTCCTTTGGCAGAAAAGTTGGCTGGGTGACTTTGGGCCTCTGTCAGCTCAACACACCTCACAGGGTTGTTGTTGTGGGAAAAACAGGTGGCAGAAGAAGTATTTGTCACCTTGCTTATAGAAACAATAAAGGGGAGAGTCAATTAATTAATTAAAAGCTTTGATCAACTAAAACATAGAAATACTAGGGCTTCAAAATGATGAAGGGTCCTGGGTCCTGTGCATTAATGAAAGATCTTTAACATTTTATTTATCAACTCTGTCTGTGTGTGTGTGTGTGTGTGTGTGTGTGTGTGTGTGTGTGTGTGTTTGAGTGTGCATCTCTGACTGATCACAGAGTAGAATACAGAGCAGAAAATGATTTTGTCAGTGGCCTATGATCAATTCAAGGAGCAACTGAGTTCCATTAAAGTTCCTTGTTCAACCTACAAGATGTTATCTATTTTGCAGAGTCATTTAATGTGCAGTTCCCAAACAATTTCCTGTTTCCTTGCATACATTATTTTATAATGGAGGGTCAAAGAAATAGAAGACAGATTGCACTGGGCAAATGTCATCGTCCCTATTGTTAAAAGATAAATTGCATGAGAGAATAGTACGGGAATAGCAGGATATTATCTGTATATGTAGAGAGTGAAATGTCTCAGAAAGATTGGGAAATGGTAATTGACTAATTTATTGCTGGAATTGCAATCAGTTATAAATAGAAGAGAAATGTCCCATCAATAAAGAAATTGATAATAACGTTGGGGAATTGGTACTTAGTCTAGAAGGTACATAGTTCATGTGATACACAAACGTGTTACACAAACATAACAAAATCCAAAATGTAAATAAATGTCCTTTAATGCCTCCAACTTGCCCCCACTGTTCAATAATTCTCAGTTGGAGATAAAATATATTCAAAAATAGTCTTCAAAAGAATGCAATACAGTCCGAACTTAATGAGCAGATAGAGGTGAAATAAAAAACTGAAACAAACTACAATGAAGGAATTTCCACAATGGACGGGATAAGTAATTACCAACTTTAAGGAGATAACAAGGCACAGTCTGTTGGAAGGACGCCAACCAAGATAACTTCAGCCCAAAATAAAACACACTTTGCTTCTGGCAACACTGTGTTGTAGTCGTCTCTCTTATATACTGTTCTCCCCAGCTGCAACCATGAGGGGGATCATGGCCATTTCCTCTCTCATAAGCCAAGTTGTTTCCTTCTCCGGTCCTCCCTGTGTGTTCTAGGATGAAGAAGGGATGGGCCTCTTTCTTCCTCTGACTGCCCAGCCGGCCTCTGCCCCTCCCCAGCCTCCTCCACAGCCTTCAGAGCCACACCTCTACTCCCTGTTGGCTGTTCATCCTCTCCCTCAGAGTCCAACTTTAACAAGGGCATGACAATTCATTAGCTCTAAGGCAGAAAAACAGTAACAGCTATACTTGGAAAGCAGGGGGGGAAGTAGAAAAAGAGAACTCAAGAGGTAAGTTGGACAGGATCAGAGGGATTATAAAACTGTCATGGGAAGATCTAGAGGTTATTACTAATGACAGGTTGAGAAGATGAGTTTTTGAGCATGGAGCCATCAGAAATGAGTTCAATTCAATGGCACCTAACTAACTGGTTAAGACAGAAAGACAAGATACTGTAATTTATTGGAAACATTGCAAAAAAAAACCCTGCATAAAATGATCAGGCAAATTTTCTCAACCAATGCACTCTAAAGATGTGTGAAATTCAATAAACATACCCTCAGCAATGATTGCGCTGGGTGAGGAATTCTGGGAGATGAAATCCATACATTTTCTCAGATTGAGGAGGAGATCCTGACTGAAGTATCAGATCAATTTATCCATTGCCTGGGACATCAGTAACTGTGTTGTGCAGCTATCATCACAGATGGATTTAGTAGATGTTAATGGTAACCTATACATTTGTGACGATAGCTGCATATTTTGAACATAAACAATAATGCAATGTATAGGTAATCCTCAATTCATTAATAATGCAACAATTCATTTAGTGACAGTTCAATGTTACAATGTTATTGAAAAAGTGACTTATGGCTGATCCTTGCACTTACAACTGTTGCAGCATCCCCATGGTCCTGCAATCAACATTCAGCCATTTGGCAACTGATATACTTATAACAGTTGCAGTATTCCAGGGTTAGAATAGAATGGAATGGAATGGAACAGAATAGAATAGAATAAAAAATGAATAGAGTAGAGTAGAGTAGAGTAGAGTAGAGTAGAGTAGAGTAGAGTA
>BLBF01000055.1:14311959-14325461 GCA_015471245.1 Laticauda colubrina | reverse complement strand
TAGAGTAGAGTAGAGTAGAGTAGAGTAGAGTAGAGTAGAGTAGAGTAGAGTAGAGTAGAGTAGAGTAGAGCAGAACAGAACTATTGGCCAAGTATGATTGGACACAAGGAATTTGTCTCCACTACATAAGCTCTCAGTGTATATAGAAGCAACAAAGTGATAAGTCATACATCATAAATCATAAGATACAATCATAACTATAAGATACAAACCACGTGATAATCATAAGATTATGAGGACACTGACTTCAGAGGACTTTAAAAATCAAGGAGACATGTAAATGATAAATTGTACCTTAAAACAGATCTTCTGACAGTGTTTTTGGTTTGTTTCCATTTTTCATTCATCCAAAGACATAGAAAAGAATAAAAGCTTTATTATGACTTTAAATGTACACTAATCAGCATACACTGAAATGAAAGTTCACTGCATTCAGCTCTCAAAAGATAACCTATGCATATACTGTATATACTCTCGTATAAGCCAATCTCGCGTATAAGCCGACCCTTAAAAAACTGCCCCAAAATGAGGAATTTTGCAAAAACTCGCATATAAGCCGACCCCCAAATACCATGGTGTGTTGTTTGGGCTAATAACAAAAGAGTATCAATATGCAATGCACTGATGAAGGTTCATTATCAAAGCATTTGTGTAGGAAACAATATTAAGTTAATTACCCGGTATGTAAAGACTCTGATGTTGTACATGACGATCGCAAACATGAAAGCGGTCACGTGAATGACTAACTAATCATAGCATGTTATGATCCGGTGATAGAAAAAGCAAAATGGAGGTGCCCAGAGTAAAAAAAAATGTGCTTAATTAGACATAATTATGTTGCATTTTATTTGAGGTACAGTTAAAATTAATATTGAAATTGAGTTGTAGTTTGTCGGAATTAACTTTATTTAGTGCAGTCTCAATTTTTATGGCTGTATGTATGACTGAATGGTAATGCCGATGATATTGCGTGATCTGAGAAGTGGCGTCATGTCAGTTCGTTTGTGTGAGATCAAATTTATGCGCGTATAAGCTGACCCCCTAATTTGATAATTTTTTTTTTTAGTTTTAGAGTCGGCTTATATGCAAGTATATACGGTAGCTACATAGACACACATTTTATAACCTTCCCAGCCAGCTTCCAACAAGCAAAGGCAATAAATAAGGAAAGCTGGTTTCACTTAACAACCATGTGGTTCACTTAACAACTGCAGTGGTTCACTTAACTGTGGCAAAAAGTTGTAAAATCAGGCGTGAGGTACTTAACCTTGCTTAGCAATGGAAATTCTGGTCTCACTTGGGGTTGTAAGTCAAGGACTACATGCAGGGGTGTGATTCAACCAGTGTAACAACCGGTTCAATGAGTGCGTGCTTTGTGCATGCACAGAAGGTTTGCTACTGACCTTCTCCTGCAATCCTGCAATCTCCTGGTGTGTTAAACAGCCGACGTGCGGCAATCTTTTAAGTACTGTGTGAAACAGCTGAGCTTGAAAACCAGGAAATAAAAGGTCAGAATAGAGCCAGCACAAGTGGGCAGGCCCTACAGCTTATCGACCAGTGCTGGGATTCAAAATTTTGTACTACCGGTTCTGTGGGCGTGGCTTGGTGGGTATGGCGTGGCTTTTTGGGTGTGGCTTTTTGGGAGTGGCAGGGGAAGGATATTATAAAATCTCCATTCTTCCCCACTCCTGGGGTAAAGGATACTGTAAAATCCCTATTCTCTCCCCACTCCACTAACCTGCTTTCCAGCTCCGTTCTCTTGTGCAGGGCAACCAGAGAAGACCCAGCCAATCAGCTAGGACTCGGAAGGCAGAGAATAGATGTGGGCGGGGCCAGTATTTGCTGGTTCTCAAAACTACTCAAAATTTCCACTACCGATTCTCCAGAACTGGTCAGAACCTGCTGAATACCACCTCTGGTGCAAGCACTGAAAATACACACAAATAGGGAAAGATAGCTTTTGACATTTTTCATATTCAGCCAAGGCATCTTAAGTGTATTGTAGGAAATATTCAGAGATATGTCCTCCAAAAGATTTTTAATGGTTTTACTTGATCTCAAATGCACACATATAGCAAATACGGATTGATCCAGCTGAACTTTTAATTGTATAGCAGAAAATATATATATTCCAAAGAGAAATAAGTTTCTTAGAAGTCAACTAGACAAGTTGAAGTTCAACTCTCATAAATTAGAGTGTAGCTATTGTGTCTGAAAACAGATCTTCATTTTCCTTTTCATGTGCAGGGTTCCTCCCACCCAAAAACAGTCAAAACCCACATTTTTAAAACAACGGGAGCAAAATCACAGCCATTATTATTCTACGCCTGTATAATTTGCTTCTGAAAAAGAGAAAATCACTTAAGAGGCATAATCAGATTCCAGGAAAGTTGATCAACCTTAAAAAGAAGATAACTAACTCAAGAGATAGTTTTTTTCTCTTGATCTTCTCTGCCAGGATAAAAATAACTGAAAATGTGAAAAGTACTGGTTTCATACTTCTTCGTTCCTTTCACCAACACTTTGAAACAGTTGGCTTGGTCGCATTCACAAGCTGTTCTTAGATAGCAATCTTTGTTTTTTTGTCCACTCTGTTCATCTTCCAGTTTGGAAATATAAGCCTTCTCTTTTCTCTTCATCACTCTGTTACTGTTTCATTTTTTTAGTCCAGAACTCTGCTATCCTTCGATCCTACCCTTCTCCTGGGTATCATAATTCCCAACTCCTGTCTGTGCTTTTGAGAAAGATGATGGGTGAGGCAGTTTGGAGAAGTTCACGGATCTCCTTAAATAATTTCTTCGGAATTTTAGGAATTTACTGGCCTTTTATTCACTCCCAAATCCTGCATAACCCTTTTGTCTTTCCTTAAAGCTCTTTATCATTTAATTACTCTTTTGTCCCTATATTCAGATTTTAGGAGTTTTTAAGTGGATGAGAATAATCTCAAAGCTTTTCCATTTAGAAGTAAATAGGTTGTCTAAGTTTTTAATACAACATTAAATAAATTAGGTAATCTTGCAAATAGCCAAGATTACTGTATTCAGAAATAGAATCTTAAGATTTAAAAATCATGCTAAAAGAGACATAGGAATAAGAAATTTCACATCATGTAGCTTCATCGACAATGTTTTATTTTTTAGGCCTTATTCCCATGGATGCAGAGTCATCGCACACAATGATCCTTATTAAACTATTATTCATTCACAGCTAGGTTCACATACCATAGTACATTAAGCAATGATTTGCCAATGGTGTTTTGAGTAAGCCATCATTGATTGAGCTATACACACGATATGCCATAAACTGTGGTTTACAAACCACAAATCTTGATCCATATTCAGCCACTGGATCTCCTTCTATTCACAAAAATATCTCCATCCATGTTCCCACTGTAACTCTTTCCTTGAAAACCATCTTCCCCAGCCTCACGTTCTCCAGATAGGTTTTGATTAAGTCAAAACTGTTTTGATTTTCCTTGAAATGTGTAGTCCCAACAACCAGAGGACCTCAACCAGAAGACTGAGCTACATGATGTCATTTTTTTTAGGGAGGAGGGGGGGTTTAACCCTAACCCTGCTCATAACTTCTTTTAAGTCTACATCTCCTGACTACATAGTGTTTTTGTCCCCAAATTATATGAAGCATAGAGCTGGAAGGGATAAATTAAAACCTGAGTCCAACCTCCTTTCCGCTGCCTCCTCCTCCTCCTCCTTCCTCCTCTTCCCTCCTTCCCTCCTCCTCCCTCCTTTCCTCCTCCCTCTCCCTCCTCCTCCTCCTCCTGTACTGTCTATTGTACTATATCTGTACTATCAAGATGATAAGTTCCTTGGGAGCGGGACTTGCCAGTCTACGAATGTTGCCCTGTAAAAGGCCACATCCACAAACACGGTTGTGGAGAAAGATCAAGGTATCAAAGTCCCACAACGCATGGGTGACATCTCTCATTCAGGCTGCACTTCTATAGTGATTTGGGAGGCTGCTTAAGCCCCTGTCCCACTCCACCAACGGATGCAAAGAGGATGTAAAACATTAAAAAAAACGTTGGAAAAAGCTATGCATCCGTTGTGTACTCACTGCATACGTGTTTCATACGCTCTATCCTTCGAGCATCCGTCCACTGAGATTTCATCCACTCAAGAAGTTTTGAGCTGCACAAAACCTTGTGAACGGATGAACTTTCCGCCGTGTACGATGTAAATCCGCGACATACGAGCAACAAACGTTCAATGTCCGTTTATCATCCGTTAAACGTCCGTTGTATCCTCTGGGCATCCTCTGGGCATCCTCGCAACTCACATCCTCTGCAGCTGAAAATGGAAAGAGGGAGGAAACAAAAGGTACACGGAAGGAACGTCTACACAGCGTTCGTAGCACGGAAATAGAAAGGGTGAGCAGTGAACGGTTTGCATCCTATATACATCCTCTAGGCTTCCTATGAACATCCCTTGAACATCCCCGCTACATACTACCCCCGTCCGTTCTTTTCCGTTCTTTTCATGCAAATTTTTGCCACTTTTTGGAGCGGATGACAAACGGTTGGAGCCACCCCCGAAATTTTGCTCATCCGCTGTGTCCTTTTTGCATACGTTTTGCATCCGTCGGCCAGTAGGACGTAGGCTGGCACAGCACTGTTGTTACTATCAGGGCAACCCTGTGAGGGAGATGGCCCTAAACGACAGGCAGGTGCACCGCCCGCTTTTTCCCAGGCAACTGGGAACTCAAGGCTTCCTCGAGACCAGGGCAAAACCAATGCTGCCATTCCAAGCAGAGGAAAAGGGGGGAAAGCAAAAAACACAACACAACACAACAACAACGACGACGACGACGACGGATCTGCTAACTGAACGGAAGACTTGGAGGAGACGCCAGTTGCCTCAGCAGCGGGGTCGGGAGAATCAGCTGGAAGTCGGGCCGGGGAGCCCAAGGGGTGGAGCGTCGCGGCGGGTGTGGGCTGGGGGGGATGAATCAAGCGAGGTGGGAGGTGGCGCCTCGTCCATTCCGGCCGGCGGAGCTCGGCATGAAGTCGGCCCGGCCGTTCCGGGAGAGCGAGGAGGGGGAGCCGAGCGGGGCGGCGTCTGGACCCTCGCGCCCGTCAGACAGGCGAACTGAGGGAGGCGAATTAGGAGCGGAGAGCGGACGGCAGACGGGGGCCGGCCAGCTCCGGGCGGGGCGGGGGAGGAAAAGACCCTTCTGGAGCTGAGCCAGCGGAAGAGAGGAAGCCCGAGAGGAAGAGGAAGGGAAAGGCGGCGCTCTGGGTCTCCGGCGCGAGAGCGAGGCTGCCCAGCGGGCCTGAGCCCGCAGCACCAGGGAAGGCTCGTCATTGTTACCCCCCCCCCCTCACACACACACACACACACACACACACACACACACACACACACACAGAGACTTTGGAAAGGCGAGGGCGCGCGTGCGCGCGCGCACAGACACACACACCGACACGCGCGCCGCCTGCCTGCCCGCCCGCCCGCCGGACTTGGCGCTGGCTCGGCGGCGTCGGTGGCTCTCGCGCGCCCTGCGGACTTCTCACCCCGCGCCTCGCCCGGCCGGCCGGCGGGCGGGCGGGCGAGCAAGCGGGGCTGCTGCTGCTGCTGCTGCTGCTGCTGCGGCGAGGGCGGGCGGCGGGCTCGCGCCCCCTTTCTTGCTTCAATGCCCGCCGCTCTCTGCCCGGGAGGAAGGTGCGGCGCCCCGATGAGCGGCTTCTCCCGGCTCTGGCTCTTTGTTTTACTGCTTGAGGTAAGAGTGAGCGCCTTTTTCCTGGGGGCCGAGCGGTTCCCGCCGCCGCCGACTCCTCGGCCAGCTGACCGGAAAGAAGCCAGCCGGGGCTCACCACTTTCTCGGTCTTTCTCTCCGGAAAAAGGTCCGGCTTCGGGGCCCAAGGCGACCCCCAAAGCCGCCACTTCCCCTCCTTTTGGGGGTGGGGGGGGGACGGACCCCGCGATTATTCCCCGGGGGTGGAAACGTGGCGAATGGGTTGGAGTTCGGTTTCCCGGGGCGAAATGGGGGCTCTTCCTCAGCCTCGGTTCTCTGAAAGGAAGGCCGGTGGAGAGCCGAGAGGGGAAGGAATGGGCGAGTCAAGAACCGCCCGAGGAATCAGCACGGCGACGAGGCTGCTGCTGCTGCTGCTGCTGCTGCTGCTTCATCCAGACGGAGACAAGGAGCTGGGCTGGAGGGTGGGAATCTGAGAAGATTGGAAGTGGGAGAGATCTTGGGCTTCTCTCCGGACCTGTGTAGCTTCCTCTTGGTCTGTAGTAAGTGAGTACGTGGGTAGGTGGCAAACAGTAGGGCCCAGTTGGCTTTCTGGTGAGGCGGATCAGAGTTTGGAATCTGGCGTTTGGCCTCTTTGTGCTCAGAATCTTTTTCGGTTTCAGATCTACTCTTTAAAAGGAGGAGAGAGAGAGAGAGAGAGAGAGATGGATTGGTAGAGGAAAGGAGAAAGAGAGGGAAGGGGAGAGAAACAGAGAGAGAGGGAGAGAGAGTTCATCAGTATATGCCATGTCCTGCAAGCAGAAGGGGGGGGGGGGAGAGAGAAAGTAAATTTTCCCTGCAATGAAACTCGATCCCCTAAGACCATTCTTGCACTTTTCTGGACAGTGTTATGGAATGAGTTTGCTGATGCCCTTCTAGCCAGTCCAGTCTACATATCTAGTAGCTTCCCTTCAAACAATTTCATTTACTTATATGGATGCACTTTGCCTTTCAACTGTGGGTAGCCAACGCAACCATCAACAAAAGATTAAAAACTCTAGAATTAAAACTTCAAAATATCAAGCAAAAACATGATTAAAAGAAGTGCAACACAATACAGTCATTGGAGCATTTTTGGTCTGCCTTTGGTTAGTTTTGGTTAGTTTTTGTTGGAGCCCTAGACAAAGGAAGGGGGCACCTAGCTGGACAATCTGGCCACCTACTACAAGGATGCCTTTCACACTGTTGGAGTGCCCCTCCCATCATCTCTAGCCTAGTGTTATAGGAATTTGGCCAATGGCTTTCCCCTCCCTGTTAAAACCAGACAGCTATGTTTGTACGTTTTCCCTGTGCTCATCCACCCCCAATATTTTTGAGCAGAAAATTCTTATCGGCTAACATCTAATATATTTTCAAATAGCTGATTTCAGCTTTGCCATCTAACATCTGTCCAGGATCCAGAAAGTAAGACAGGAAAACAGATTATCAACAAAGCAAAGAAAAATATTTGGGGTTATTTTAAGATTCATCCTCAGTTTTTATGAGCGATGCTGTAGGTAAAGGGATTGCTGCAAATGTTCATTTATGGCATGCAAACCAAAATACACGCTCAACTCTTATGTTTTCTCTCTTTGTGCTCAACTGTACATTTGTAAGTTCCAGCATTGTTTCTTCATCTCTCCAGGATCAGCAAACATGTTGAGGGAGCTGTCAATACATTTCCTTAAACACAATTACTGAAAGGCAATTTCTTTGGAGTTGAGGGATTTCTTTTGTTGCTCTAGTGCTGTTTCCTGTTGTTGTAGGGCAACGTCTGGCAAGTCGGAGTGCTGAACGGATAGCTCCCTGATCGGAGTAAGGACCTCCTGCTGGTCGAGACACTCAACACAATTTATCAGTTCTAAGGGTTTTGCACGAATGCTTGCCAACCCTGGGCAAATTAATCCGATTTTTGTAGAAGTGTTTTTTCTTTGGGTAATGTTACAGGAGCCCATTGCCCATAACCGGGGCATTTAATTTTACCTACATCGGGTAAAAAAGGACTTTCTGATAAGCAGTTTTGGGGAAGGAAGGAAAATGAGTTTGGGAAACTCCGGTTCACACATTCACACCTATGAATTCGTTCTCTGCAAATAAATTCAGTTAAATTCAATAGAAATTTACTTCTACACACTCTGTTCAGGATTTGTTTTTGAACTGCATCTATAAAGCTCATCTAAGAGAGAGCAGTTTAGTTACAGCTTTTTCTGAGTTTCAGATGGGATATTTCTTAGCCTTACCAAGAGATGGTAAGGATTGAACCTGATGCTTTTTGAATGCAAAACAGGTCCTTTGAGACAGGGTTCCTTTGATTCATCCAGATGAATGGGGAAACAAAGAGTGCCTTCGGAGGGGGTGTAGATTGGACAGTGATTGCCTTTTTGAAGTATAATCAGCCGATGCTGCCAGTGAATTCAAGTGTGAAAACTGATGTTTCTAGAAATTTAAATCACTTTGACATTTGGAATCTGGATTGTGGCTACTTAGGTATATTTGTATACTTGATTAAAGTCTCATTTGCTTCTTGAGAAATAAGCAATCGGAGTAAAAAAACAATAACAAATGTATCAGGGAAGAGAGAATTGTCAACTACGGAAGTGAAGTTCTGTTAGAAAATATTAGGATTTGAATGGTTCGATAGAGTTGCTGTATGAAAAGTCTTTGAAGCTAAGGTTGAAGGGAATTTTCTTAGGCAGACTAAATGATGATTTATCTCAGGCTGCTTTGAATCTCCTTGAGACTCATACAATTTCTTCATTTATCAGCATATTTTTCATGATATGGCAGCTTCTTATTAGATTCCAGGAACTGTTCAGTTTGGGAGTATGGTCCATTATGCCCTTGTAATCTATGGCCACCCAGCAGAAGGAATATTTGCTTCTGAGTCATCCGTCTTGTAATTGTCTATGCTTTTCTAAAGTGCCCTTTCTCTAGCCCACTTATTTTATGGGATGGTCTCTCTAGGGGCATCAATAACAGTATTAATTGCCTTCCATTTCCATTTGAGTTCTTAGCATCCCAATTCCTGAACTGATCATTTTGGGGAGGGGGTGTATTCTTGTTCTATCTTTAAAAAAATAGATAATGAAAGATACAGACAATATGTGGAATGCATTAAGGTTTGTAGCATTCTGATTTTTTGAGCAAGGTAGAGCTAAAATAAATCCAGGCTTCTCAACTTTGCATATTAATGGGTAACAGGAGCTGTGTTCTTGCAGAAGGCTGTACATAATTCAAGAAAAATGATCTGTCTTGGTGGCTCCATCTTTGACAATAGAGTTGCTTCTGATTCTGCCTGCTTAATTCTATGAATATGCAAAAGGATCAGCTACTTATTTATAGGTCCCTTGACTGTATTTGCAGCACATATTTACATAGGTTCCTGTAAATAAACAGTGTGTTGTGTGTAGTTTTTCAAGCAAACTGTATGCACAGGTGTCAGGGATACATAGGCAGCTATGAAGCCATGCTTCCTCTGCATCAAATTAATAATAATTACACTTTTACTCAATGGCCTTGACATTCCTTTTCTCTGTTTATAAAAGAGAATATACTAAAAGTATATTTGGCTTGTTGTGACTGATTTATGCAATAGAAAATCACCCTCAATTTCCGTAGTTTAATTCTTCCTCAAACCACATTCATCCTTTTAAAGCCTCGTGGACAGTTTCAAGAGTCAATTCCCCCAAATGGTTACAAAATTATATCTTTGAATATGATTGTACAAAAGATTATTAATCACCCTGAGAGTAATCATTGAACAGATTAAATTTATTTACTTCAATTAAAATTACATTAAGTGCATTCAGTTTATTTTCTAGCCTTGCCCAATTCTTTGTTCTTCCGACTGCCAGCAGTTCGATCCTGACTGGCTCATGGTTGATTTAGTCTTCCATCCTTCCAAGGTTGATAAAATGAGGATCCAGATTGTTGAGGGCAATAGGTTGGTTCTGCAAACCACTTAGAGAGGACTGTAAAGCACTATGAAGCAGTATATAAGTCTAAGTACTATTGTTGTTATCCTGGACTTCATATAGCCAGCTACCTGGAAGTATTTGGGTATCTTTAATTGAGATGATGGTGCCTTGTTTGATTAATTAGTCCTTTTGTCTTTAGGAACTTGTCCTAAAATAGTTTTCACTTCTCAAATCTAATTTTATTTATTTATTATATCTATTGGCCACCTATTCACCAAAGGGTAACCCTAACATTTCCAGGGCTTGCAGTGTTAAGAAGAACTCAAAAACCAAACACATCAAGAACAACCGCTAAGCAAGGCAGTTATTAAGTGAGTTATTCCTCATCTTATGGCCTTTTTGCCATCACTACAGTTGTTAGGCAAATCATGTGGTTGTTAAGTAAATCTAGCTTCCCCTATTGACTTATTTATCAGAAGCTCTCTACGAAAGCTACAAATGACATTCCAAGGACATGCTGGTTGCCAGTACCTGAAGTTTGATCATAGGGCCATGGGGATGCTGCAATGGCCATAAGTGTGAGAATTAATCATAAGCCATTTTTTTCAATGCCACTGTAACCCTGAACAATCATTTTATGAATGGTTGCAAGTCAAGGACTACCTGTATTATAGGATCAGAGTATATTCTTGATGTATTTGGGTCTTTGAGTTCTTCTTAATATTGCAAGCTTGGTCTCATGTGACATTTTACTCAGTATGCCTGTTATTCTTCCTCTTCCCCTCTACCTCTTTTTCCCTAGGTGCATTTCTTATGGTCCATGAAACAGTGTTAAATACAAAGCCGGCAACCAGCCAAGTTTTGCACCATTGATTCCAGTGAAAATTGTGCTCAGAGGATAATATCTTTAGCATTTTGTGTAAGCAAGAAAGGAAGAACCCTTTCCTATATATTTTTTGCAACATACTGTAGTTGCAATCTCTATCCTCAGAAAAATATTTGCTTGTAATTTTCATATGACTAACTTTACTCCTTGAAAATGCTGGGAAGTGAGTGGGGAATTCTGCCATCCTTGAGTTACTGCCATCTTGAGATAAGATGACTGACCTATAAATATTACGAATAAATAAATCCTAAAAATCTTTGCATTGCCTGGGAATCTCCGGCATCTCCAAAAGGCATCCATAGTTATCCCAGATTAAATATCGAATGAAAAATAAATTAAAATTTATTATGAGAGTGAGATGGGTGGTTTCTAAATTCAATAAATAAAGGACTAACCTTTAATGAAGTCACTAGATTTTCTCTTGTGGTTTGGTGTTCACATGAGATTTTGAAGGACTTATTTTGTATTTATTTTGAGAATGGCTATAGGCTATACCAAGTAATCCAAAACACACTCTTTATTTAATTTATATGTTGTACATCTCACTCTGCATAGTGATCATTATAGTAAGAAGAGCCATGGTGGTTCAGTGGTTAGAATGCACTATTGAAGACTAATTCTGTTGATTGCCAATGGTTCGATTTTGAATGGCTCAAGGTTGACTCAGCCTTCCATCCTTCCAAGGTCGCTAAAATGTGGACCCAGGCTATTGGGGGCAATATGCTGACTCTGTAAACCACTTAGAGGGGGCTGTTAAAGCACTGTGAAGTGGTATATAAGTCTAAGTGCTAGTTGCTGTTATCACCAAGGAAGAATTTGTAGAATTTTCTCCCACTGCTTCTTCAAATCACCTATCTAGTCTTGGGTGATTATGCATTTTATTTTGGAGGGAGGGAAAGTTGATACTACTCACATAGCAGAAAACTTTGGCCTAGACTTACTAAATCATGTAACTAAGCACACTCTCATGTCTAATATTTGGAAAGGGATGGTTTGAGATTGAAGGAAAGAATTAAATTAGATCAAGAGGGGAGAGATAGGAGCACAATAATGTAGGTCACTTTTGCTAAAGATACTGATTCTTTGGGATTTATTTTCTATCTAATGGAAGTCTGGAAAAAACTGAAAAGATTGTTTTGTTCTCTTTTTCATTTCAGCAATTAACCTTAAACAGCTCAAGCCAAAGGTAGAATTCAGGGCAGATTAGCATTGAATGTGCTAGAAAGTACCTCTGAAAGATATTAAATGTATCCACACTATTATGCTTAATCTGGGTACTGAATTAATCATTTATGGGTTTGCGCAATACACTAAAAGCTACCAATTCATAAAATGAGTAAGATTCTAAATAATCAAACTGGTAAATGATGGGGTACAGGTACTCTTCAACTTAGGACCACAATTGAGCCCAAAATTTATGTTGCTAAGTGGAACATAAGTGAGTTTTGCCCCATTTTACAACTTTCCTTGCCACAGTTTTTAGCTGAATCACTGCAGGTATTAAGTTAATAACCCAGTTGTTAAGTGAATGTGGCTTCTCCATTGGCTTTGCATGTCAGCAGGTTGCAAAGAATTATCACATGACTCCGAAACATTGCAACTGTCATAACTGTGAGTCGATTATGAAGTATCCAGATTTTGATCAAGAGGATCAGAGGTGGCATAGAATGGAATTCTTTATTGGCCAAGTGTGATTGGACACACAAGGAATTTGTCTTGGTGCATATGCTCTCAGTATACTTAAAAGAAAAGATACATTCATCAAGAGTCAAGATTCAGCAGGTTCTGACCAATTCTAGAGAACTGGTAGTGGAAATTTTGAGTAGTTTGGAGAACCAGCAAATACCACCTCTGACTGGCCCCACCCCCATCTATTCTCTGCCTCCCGAGTCCCAGCTGACTAGCTGGGTCATCCTTTTGTTGCCCTGCACAGGAGAACGGAGCTGGAAAGCAGGTTAGTTGGGTGGGGAGGGAATGGAGATTTTACAGCATCTTTCCCCTGCCCATGCCCACCAAGCCACATCCACAGAATCGGGAGTAAAAAAATTTGAATCCCACCACTGATGAGGATGTTGCAACCATTTTAAGTATGAAAAACAGCCATAAGTCATTTTTTTTAGTGTCACTGTAATTTTGAACCATTACTAAATGAACTGTTGTAAATTGAGGATTATATGTATAGTGTGTGTGTGTGTGTGTGTGTGTGCACGCCTCTCTCTCCCCTCCCTCCACAAAATCTCTAGCTCCTTCTAGCTTTGGTTCACTCACAGCTTTGAACAATTTCCCTGAAATTCCATTGTTTTTGTTGTTTGAAACTGAGGATCAAGGAGTCAAGCTGTATCCTTGCTGTGAATAGCATAGTGTGTGCCTCGAAGTGTAAAACAATGGGCCGGAGGGCTGGATATATGCTGAATCTAGCACAAAGCTGTGAGTCCAATATCCAAGCAGTTCATGTCAAAATGATAACATGTGCATTTCTGCCAAATGAATAAACTAGAAAATCTCCCCCCCCCCCCCGAGGAGACCAGTGTCGGAGAATGAGAAGACGTGTGCCAAGCTCTCTTAGATGAATCAGCCACATTCTTTCAGCAAGGAATGTGGAGTCAGAACATATTAAAAGAAGAAGCCACACACCAGCATGTAGTTTCTGAGATTTATAGTGTTTTTTTTAATTGGTCCCAGGTCCTGATACTTGTCAGAAATGTTTATCAAGCAGACTGAAAATTGAGAGAAGTATTTAGCATGTGTTGCTGGGTACTCCATTTCATCTGTGTGCAGAAAGACACAAGAGCAACCTAATTGGTCAATGAGAGGGAGAGGGGGGGAGGGAGAGAGAGAGAGGGAGAGAGAGAGAAAGAAAGAGAGAGTGATTCAGAGAGAGAGAAAAAGAGAGAGGGAGAGAGACGTGGAGAGATAGAGTGTGCTTCAGAGTGAGAAAGAGAGAGAGAGAGAGAAAGAGTGATTCAGAAAGA
>BLBF01000055.1:14288182-14308990 GCA_015471245.1 Laticauda colubrina | reverse complement strand
ATCTATCTATCTATCTATCTATCTATCTATCTATCTATCTATCTATCTATCTATCTATCTATCTAGTCAAATTTTCTGGAATCATTTTGGTCCCTATATAAGTTTCCAGTTTTTCCTTTTCCTCCTTTTCCTTTTTATATAAATAATTTTTTACATCACTGACATTATCATTACTTTTTTCTTGCTTTTAATAAACACTGCATAAAAATAGGCAGGAAGAAAAAAACTTTTCCCAGTTCTTTGATGAGGCACTAATTTTATTTATTTCTTATTAAAAATGTTGAAAGCTGTCCTGTCATTGAAATCTCTGTGTAGTTTACAATAAAACACACAGAACAATGCAGTCTGAAAAAAACTATATTCAGTGAAATACAAAATTAAAAACAATATATCAACTAAGAAACTGCATGGCAGTCACACCAGAGGTGCTTTTGCAAAAGGCAATTGACTCTGTTGGTTTTTTTTCCTTGAAAATGTTTTGCTTCTCATCCAAGAAGATTCTTCAGTTCTTCAGCAGAACTGAAGAAACTGATTGGATGGGAAGTGAAATATTTTCAAGGAAAAAAATCAAGAAAGTCCAATTGCTTTTTGAAAAAGCACCTTTGGGACAACCATGATCTGGATGATTGAGAATCTCCATAGACATGCAAGGCAATCATTTGAATACTAAAACAATGTAATTTCAGAGTTCTTCATTGGAATTGCCTATTGTTCAATGTTGGACATTAAATTATGACTAAGAAAATCATAGAGCATCCTCAGGGTACAGATAGTCATTGACTTATGACTGGTCACATACTGACCATTTGAAGTTACAACAGACCCACCACTACCCCAAAATAGTCATTTATTATTTGGTTATGAAGTTCTGATATCTCCCTTCCGATGATTATATGGCCACATTTTGGACACTCAGCATCTGGACCACTTTTATGGATGTTTGCATCACCTCACATGGCCATGATATACAACATTTTTGCTAGAAATTAGTGTTTCCTTTCGGTTTCTGAAAAAACTGAACCATAGTGAACCGCTGAATTCACTTAATGACTGCTACATTCACTTAGTGACTTTCATGTTCACTTGATGACATTGCAAAAAAGAATCATATAATTGATCTGGTGATGTGGTGACACACAACACACACCTGTCCAGGTTTCTTTGCATTTTTGGAGAGCTGCACCACCATTACTTCACACATTCTTATAACTTGGCATCTTTTTATGAAAAAAACTTCTGTGTCTTCTTATGCAAAAGGAAGTGATTTATAATATGTGTCACTGGAATGTTGCCATGCAGGGAGAAGATTAAAATGCATAATTTCAGGAGCAACAGTATTTAGAATTCAGAATGGCCCATTTAATGCTAATGTTCTGACTTAAATACTGTGCTTTGTCTTAATTAGACAAAGTAATCCTTCAATGCTTGGATACTTCAGTAAATTGCTCACTGGCCTACCTCCTCCAGATTCGTGAACATGCATTGCTTAATCCTTATGGATTTTGAAAAGAATGGGAAGTGGAAAGAGATTAATATATTTGCTCATGCTCAGCTCTGGGCCCATTTTACATCTGTGTTTAAATCATATTGCATAATCCAGATTAAGAAGGGTAAAAAAAGATATGATTTAAGGGGACCATCCAGAGGGAAAATGTTAACTGAATTCCTACCACCACCCAAGCTGCTTATAACAGCCTGTGACTATTTAAGGAGAGGGTAAAGAAAAGTTATCCATTTCCAAGGTTTGAATCTTAACTAAATCATAATAAAATTGCATCAACCTATTTTTTATTTTGACTTTTACAATAGATTTACAAGTAAATTATGTGAGACGTATGTAAGCATTTGTTTAAAAAAATCTCCCCCCATTTATTTTCTCTGTTTCCTTTCTATTTTTTGCCTTCTGCAATTACAATTTTAAAATGAAGATAATTATTTGGGCTAAGTGAAAATGACACATAATAATGAAAGATAGAGGTGCAAAGGAATAAGAGGCAGATGAATGAATTTGGAGAAAAATTGAATTGAGTTAATTTGTACTTAATTTTTTTTTAAAAAAAACCCAGAACATCAGAAATAAATGATGAATTTGGAAAACTATTCAAAGCCTAGTCCTATGCCATTAAGCCTTCACTCCTTCTATGGCTTCACTCCTTTTATGTACCTTATTCTGAATGTGTGAAAAAAATAAGGGCCCTGCTAGTTGGGAATTAACACGTCAGGGACAAGAAATCAGAAACCAGGATAGAGTTCAAAAGTATTACATATATATTTCATGCTATCTATACACATGAACCTGAACTATTAACATTCAGTGTGAATTGGGGTCACACAAGAGTCGGCCTACTTCAAGGGAGACTGGATTTAGGTCTGTTACGGGGATGTAGAGATTCTAAACTTATGATACATTTGACCCCATCCTCTGGCTCAGCCTGATCATCTATATCCAGAGCTACAGGCTGAGTAAAAACAGTAGGGGATTCAAAGGAGGATTTTCAGATGTAGAATCCAAACAGAGGTGATGTTTATTGGATGACCATACAGCAGTTATCTAGCTTAGAAATAGATAAAATTGAAAAGGATGAGAGTACAGTCTAGCTTTTGCACCTTCTGAAGGACCATAAAAGATAATCCATTGATTAAATGGTACCATTCGAACAGGCATGGCTGAATAGATTTGGTGTATTTTTAGCTTTCTCAGATGGTTTTAAGGATGAGGGTAAAGTTAAAAAGTCTTGAGAGACAAGGCACTTCCTTTTATATCTCTAAAGCCCCTTGAAAACTTCAAAAAAGATATGGATGAAAATTGGCTCATTTTGCTGTCAAAATTCTGTGAGGTGACCTTGGGAACCTGGACAGGACAGAAATCAGATATTGGTGTATATGTAGCTCAGAATGTGATGGGTTGCTCAGTTGTAGTATATCCATATACAAAACTTGAATTGCAGTCCTCTGTGCCATTATTCTTTCTATCCTTGTGGTCTTCTACATTTTGGGGACCATTTTTCGGGGAGGAAAAGTTCTACCAGTGAAGGATTTGAGACTATTAAATTTTCTCAGATTTTTAAATTGTTCAGGGAATATAGCTGGCTCTCCACTGCATTCATTTGGAATCTACTGTATGAAAGACTGTGGAAAAAGATAATAAACAGAGCTGAAGCCATCAAATTAATCTCACTTGAGTATGAAATTTTAATTATGGCTAGTCCAATTTCCTAATCTGCTTTAATTGTGGTCTGTGAATAAAATGAGAGTGGGAAGGACAGGCATGCTACTGCAGAGTTGTCGTCGTCGTTAGATGGCCTTTGATCCAGAGTCTTATCATTTCAATACAACTGGAGGGCAATAGTCTGGGGAAAATCTACTTTAAGTCATCATTCTGCTAGATTGCTGAAAGGCAACTATTCCAAGTGCTGCAGTTCTTAGACTGTAGGTCATGGGACTTCCTGGCAGATAGATCCATTTATTTTCAAATAATCACACAATAAATCTGACATTGTTGTGCAGCCCAAGTTGAAGTTGATCTCATTGCTTGGAATAACCATCACGTTTCATTGTTTCCAATCAGTTCTTCTGAGAGTATTCATTTGTGGATAAACAAAAGACTTCCCGTGACACTTATTTTTGATACTTCCTTCTGTGCTGAACCACTAAATTGCCTGCTTGCAGAAAACACAAGTATTTCACTTTTTGGATGTGAAATAACTATTTCGGATATACAAAGCTATGTAATTTCCCAGTAATGACTGCTTAACAGCAGAAGAGCAGCACACCCTGTATATCAGAAAGAGATTATCTCATATTTAGAATATAATATGATTGTCTGTTCAGTGCTCTTCTAGTTGATTGATTCACAGGGTGACTCAAGAGCATTTCCAACCTCCATTATTGCTAATAATCCTCAAGTACACTTAACAACCAATACAATCATGTTTGAGATGGGGAGTGGGTGGGTGGGTAAGAATGAAATTTCCATTGAATACATTGCTTTGACCTCTATCTTCAACAATGTTTTAAAAAACATTTTGCAGTTACTTATTAAAGCATGGATTACTCATTGTCTTTAAATGAAGAAAACAAGTTCAATTAACTGTTAGGACATCCAATAATAAAATATACATTTATTGTCAAAGAATGCAAAGAGTATTATATTGCATAGCTTGGTTCATACCACACACCTAGCCTGGCTAATGGACTGAGCCACATTCTTACAATACATCAAATCAGAGAGGTAGCAAACAGGCTAGTCTTGCCCAGCCTTCTAAACCACAAACATCTAGCAAAACTAGACAGTATCCAAATTTATCAGATTGTCTAAATGTGGCTGCTAGGTTTTAACTAGTCTGATTTACAGAATTGCATGACTTTTGTCTATGTGGTTAATCGAGTGTAGAAAATGCTGGCTCTTTTCCCCTGAAATACTTAACTGAGTTGTGGCATGGGTGAGTAAGATTTAGTGTGACTTAGAAGTACAGATAAGGGGGCAATTGATTTAATAATTAATCCCAGAGTAGTTAGATTTAGTCCTAAACAGATTGTTCTGCTTTATGTTTAAACCGACTCAATTTAATGAGCTGCATTATGGAATATCAGTGTTTAGTCAGTTGCCCCATTTTGCCTTCCTCGTCCACCAGAAGAAAGAGCTGGATAGAAAGAATGATTAAAAAACCAGAAGCTTCTCTATCACAGAATTCTTTGCAAGACTTAATAGCACAGGATGTCTTATCAGTACTGAGCCTGAGGTCAGACTTCTTGAGGAATGCTCTCAGATGTAAGAAAAGGTAATGTCCTTCTGTCTGAACCCAAAAATGCAGTGGAAAATAGAGAACTAAACCAAGTGAGAGCTGATATCATTTACCCCAGTAATCTCAAAGATGGTAGCATAATGATCAGACCTGGTGGGAAAATCCAGCAAAACCATACCCGGTGACTGAGGCGAACCAAATCACGGACAACCCAATGGAATCATTTCCAGAGTTTGTCAGTGATTCAGGCAGGGTTGATCGAAATGGGGCAGTGAGCTTTTCAGACAAATAGAGGAGGAATGGAGAAAGAAACACTTGTTCAATAATCTTAATAAAATAGTTGAAGTTGAACAAAAACTTGTGCAAACTGAAGCATTGAATGAATTGGAGGGGGGAGGTTAGAGCAAAGGCCAGGTATTTTTCAGAGAGTATGCAAAAAAAATCTTCTCTAAGAGAACAATTAGGCAACCTCATGACAGAAAAGAAGAACTTTATAAAAGTTGGGTGGGGGATCCAAACAACCATAGCATAGGGTACTTCTAAGACTCCAGCTACCTTCCTCCTCCTCCTCTTCCTCCTCCTCCTCCTCCTCCTCCTCCTCCTCCTCCTCCTTCTCCTCTGTCTAGATCCAACGTTAAACTGCCAGAATGAAGCCGCCTTCTTGGCTTTGCCATTGGTCAAAAATAAGTCATTATTGCTACATGTTTCTGGTAGTAGCTTACCTACCAGCAGATCGGCCGGGCTTTGTGTCTCTCTACATTCACGTAGAGTGTTGTTGTCAGCTAAGAGCCTCCACTTGAGTATATTGGTTTTACATTGACTCTCAACCTATTCAGGGTCCTCCAAGTAATATAAGGGAAGTCAGATCCTTCAGCCATATCCTCCTTTAGTGGTATTCCTGGATGGTTTGCTTCCTCCATCTTTTGATTCAATTGTGTTCTTATGTACCTGCAGGAATGTTTGTTCTTGCTATAAAACTGTTCTAGGATCTGAATCGGTAGGCTTGGGGCATATGTCCATTCAGAGGAATTGAGGATCATTATCTTGCTTAGTTCTCTCAACATCTGCTGCTGCTTATCTCTCTTAGGTGTGGCAATGCCAGTGAGAGGAGATATTTCCTCAATTGGTGTAAGCTTGAGACAACCTGTCACTAAGAGTACTGCTTCACTGAAGCAACATCAACTTGATTTGCATGTGCAGATGTGCCCCAGACTGGAGCAGCATACTCTGCTGGGGAGACCTCAGCTACCACTCCTACTTCAGTAACTGAAAATAACAAAAAAGTAGATGAACGCTCTACTTGGAGAATGAAAGTGAGGCACAAGGCCTGCATAGAGAGGAAAGCAACAAATCAGAGGTGGTATTCAGCAGGTTCTGACCAGCTCTGGAGAACCGGTAGCAAAAATTTTGAGTAGTCTGAAGAATCAGCAAATCCCATCTCTGGAGATTTTACAATATCCTTCCCCTGCCATGCCCACCAAGCCACGTCCACAGAATTGTTAGTTAAAAAATTTGAATTCCACCACTGCAACAAATGTCTTACAACATCCTTATGAAAGCAAAGAACTATTGATGGCAACCACAGATCGAGAAGGAGGTAATGGAGATATGCAAAATGCTAAATAGGGATTTTGCTTGAGTGGTAATTAAATTTAATAGCACTGTTTGGCTTGTTCCAGCAAGGCAAAGCAATCATAGCAGCTCTTGACCCAGTTAGCATAATTGTGGGGTTCCAGAACTTTTGATAAGGAGACCTGACAAGGTTAATGGCAGACTATCTTACAAGGAGTCTCAACTTATATCCATCCATTTGTTTAACAATGATCTGGAATTACGATGATCATTGCAAAATGTTACACCACTACCCCCATGGTTACATGGCCCAGCAAATTGGGTGCTTGGCAACCTGTTTGTGCTGGTTGCTAAGCAACCTGCAATCATGTGATTGCCATTTGCAATCTTCTGTGCCAGCTTTCCCAGAAAGATGCTGCTGGCAGCCATCGAGCTAAGATTTCCTCCTGGCAGGCAGCTTTTTGAGAATCTCAGCCAGAAGGAAATCTCTGTAGTCCTTAAGTACTATGGGCATTAAGCAAATCTGGTGTCCTCTATTGACTTTGCGTGTCAAAAGCCCCCTGCAAAATTTGCAAATAGTGATTACATGACTTGAGGATGCTACAACTGTGGTAAATGCATGTTGTGGTTAGTCAGCAGCAAGTGCACACAGATGATGAGAGCAATGACTCTGATGAGGGGCCAGACCATTAGGGAGTGGACTGCTGCCTTCAGAGATTGTGGGGGCTTGCAGCAATGATGATGAGGTTCCTGAGGAGCCCGTGCCAAATGTGTGTGCGTGCAGGATTGTTTGGAGGAAAGAGCAGTTACAACAGCATGGGCGACTCAGGAATAAGGCTACAAGGTAATGGCTCCTCCTTCAAGAAAATAAAAGCCAGCTGTGAAAGGAACATACTTTGTAGAAGGCAAAGACGTTTTGAAACTCCAGCCTCGTGGACATTCCAATATCCTGAGTTTGTATTTGAAGATTCTTGTATTGTGAATTATTTCTGGTCTGTTATCTTTTGGCAAGTCTCTCACAGTTTGTCAAAGCTTGTGCTTATCACTGCTAATTATTTTGCAAAAGCATTACAAGGTTTCTGTTCTATTTGGATTGTGTTTGATTTCTGGAAAAGAGCATGGGCCAGAACAATGCATGCCGGTCCCCAAGCACCCAGAGTTTGATCACATGACGGAAGGGACACTGTGGAAGTGTGCAGATTAGTCATGAGTACTTCTTTTAGAGATGCGATGGCTCAGTGGCTAAGACGCTGAGCTTGTCAGTCGAAAGGGTCAGCAGTTGGGTGGTTTGAATCCCTAGCGCTGCATAACGGAGTGAGCTCCCATTACTTGTCCCAGCTTCTGACAACCTTGCAGTTCAAAAGCATGTAAAAGTGCAAGTAGAAAAATAGAGATCACTTTGGTGGGAAGGTAACAGCGTTCTGTGCGCCTTCGGCGTTTAGTCATGCTGGCCACATGACCACGGAGACGTCTTTGGACAGCACTGGCTCTTCCACTTTGTAACAGAGATGAGCACCACCCCCTAGATGCAGAAATGACTAGCATGTATGCGGGAGGGGAAATTTTACTACCTTTTACTTTTTTCAGTGCTGTTGTAATTTCAGTCATTAGATACATGGTTCTTGGTCCCGGACTATTTTATTACTTTTAGTTTGGGGAAAATCTGGCTCTAAATACTGCAGGAGGGTAACTTTGGCAAATAATATACCTCTATCTCTTATTTTATGAAGACCCCAGAGACATCTGGTTGGCTACTGTGAAAAATAAAATGTTGGTCTAACATGGTCTAAGCCAGCAGGATTACTTTAAATGGTCTTATTAACTTACAAATGCACTATAAATTGACAGGTTGAAAGAAAGGGCTTTTTTTTCCCTTTAATGTACTTCTGAGAGTGTAAACCAAAGACTTTGCAATTAATTATCCTTCTCAGTTTTGTGGTAACACAAAAGGTCTATCTCAAGAGAATCCATTATTCACTAGATTCTGTTGTGAATTTACTGTAGTAGTGGATAAGGAATGCCTAGAAGAGAAAATTGTAGCTTTTCAGAAAAGAAACATTTAGAGATTGCTTTGCCTCATTTCCTGCTAGTTACAATCCGACTGAAAAGCATACAAAAACATCTGGGGCTAGTGGGAATCAAGCAAATTGCTTTCTTTGAATTTCTTACTACAACTCAAGGAAATTATTGCTATTAAAATTGGAATTACTGTTGCTGCTTTTCCTAAATAAAAGTGACAAGTCTTTTCTCTGATTTATATGTTCAGTTTTGATACTTTCATAACCTATTGGAATTGGGTTATTACTATGAGTCACGCAAGTTGCACAAGTGCAATTTATGACCTGCTGAGCTGCCTGGACAGATGAGCAGCGCTTTGTGTAAGTGTGCAGCGGTTGGAAAAGCCCCCTTTTCCTGCTTTTTCAACCGCAGCTGTGTCGCGCAAAGCACCTGTGGTTGAAAACACAGGAAATAAAGGTCAGATAAGAGCCCAGGCAGGCGGGTGGGCCAAAACTAGCAAACATAGAACTGGTTCTATGTTTGCTCTCTGTTTGCTGCTCAGAGCAACCGGTTCTACAGAAGTGAACAGAACCAGTAGAATCCCACCCCGCGTGCACCCATGAAAGCAAGTCTGTCAGCTCTTATAGGCTGACCATCAAATTTCTTCAACAACCTATATCTCCAAACTTGGCAACTTTAAGACTTGTGGACCTCAATTCCCAGAAATCTGGGAGTTAAAGTCCACAAGTCTTAAAAATTGCCAAGTTTGGGGACCCCTAACCTATATATTATACTTTTTCTCCCTCCCTTCATGGTCAGTTCCAGTCAGTACTGACGGGGAGAAGAGGTTATCCCCTACCCCTCTTCTGCGTGGGATAATACAGAATTCAATGCTCTCTCACCTCCTCTTTAACATCTACTTGAAACTGCTAAAAGAGGTCATGTACTGATTTGGAGTTCAGCATCATCAATATGCTGACGATATCCAATAATATATTTTCATCCCAGTCAAGCAAGGCTCCTGTTTCGATGTCTGGAGGCTGTATAAACCAGTGGTAGGATTCAACATTTTTTACTACTGGTTCTGTGGGCGTGGCTTGGTGGGCATGGCAGGGGAAGGATACTGCAAAATCTCCATTCCCACCCACTGCAGGGAAAGGATACTGTAAAATCCCTATTCTCTCCCTACCCCACTAACCTGCTTTCCAGCTCCATCCTCCTGTACAGGGCAACAAAAGAAGACCTAGGCGATCAGCTGGGACTTGGGAGACAGAGAATAGATAGGGGTGGGGCCAGTCAGAGGTGGTATTCCAAACTACTCAAAATTTCCACTAACTGGTTCTCGAGAACTGGTCAGAACCTGCTGAATACCCACCTCTGGAATTTCCCTGGAAAAGGAGGAACTGACTCTGACTTAACCCTACCAAGATTGAAAGGCTGTGAATATGAAGACCTCCTGCATCTGACAATTTTCTACCTTTACTCTAGCTTTGGTGCAGAGCCAGAAGTGGTACACAATTAAGGGGTCCTTATGGACTTATAATTCCTGCTCAAAGAGAAGGTGGCAGCTGAGGCTAAGAGGGCTTTTACACAGCTTCATCTGGTGGTGCCAGTTGCAGCAGTTGATTGGGAAGCCCTTTGGACTCATGACGTACTCAAGGCCCAACTACTGTAATGCACTTGACATAGGACCACCCTTGAAAACCATGCAGAAGTTTAAATTAGCCCAGAATGCAGTGGTGTCAGCAGTGGTGTCAAGATAGCATGCCTTGGTATGTCCAAGGAACGTCTCTGCTTCACGACATGTGTTGTTTGCCAGTATGCTTCTAGGTCTAGTTCAAGATGCTGGTCATCATTGTAAACTACTACATGGCATAAGGCTGGGTTATTTCAGATTCTGCTGTTTCCCATGGTTTCAGACTGGTCAATACAAACTGGCAGAGTTGGTGCAGTCCGTGAACTTTCAAAACACAGTACCATCTGAAATCTGTATAGCTATCACCCCATTAAATTCTGTAGAAAGACACAGCTGAGCCTTGGGTTAAAATGGATAGTGGCCCTTATAGAATTGTATTTTTTGACTGCTTTTATATAGAGTAGCTAAATCTCATTTTACAAAATAACAATAATCTCACTGTCAGGAAAATTCTCCTTGGGGACAATAGGACAGGGACAGTAGGCACGATTGTGCGCTAATGCATGCCCCTTACAGAAAGAACTCTTAGGAATGGAGTGATGTCAACAGAGGTTAGTTTGAGGGTAAAGGAGTTTGAGCAGGTGACAACAGAATCAGTAGTGAATTCCAGACATTGACCACTCTGTTGCTGAGACTGTATTTCCTGCAATCAAGTTTGGAGCAATTTATGTTAAGTTTATGTCTGTTGTGTGCTCTTGTGTTGTTGTTGTTAAAGCTGAAATATTCATTAACTGGTAAGATGTTGTAACAGATGATTTTATGTACTATGCTTAAGTCCAGTCTTAGCTGGTGTAGTTCAAGGTTATCTTAAGCCTAGAATCTCAAGTCTGGTGCTGTAGGGTATTCTGTTGTGAACAGAGGAATGTAGTATTCCTGAGAGTTGACCCCCTCTTCTCTGTGACATCCCCTCAAATATTGGAAGACTATTGTCATGTCACCTCTAGTCCTTCTCTTGGTTGAACAACTGTATTTCCAGTTCCTAGAACCTTTCAACAGATGTTTTAGCTTTCAGCCCCTTATCTTATGACCTTTATTGCCATAGTTGTTAAATGAATCATTGCAGTTGTTAGGTTAGTAACAGGGCTATTAAGTAAATCTGGCTTCTCCATTGACTTTGCTTTTCAGAAGGCTACAAGATGTGATTATGTGACCCCAGGAAAATGCAACTATCATAAATATGAGTCAGTTGCCAAGCATCTGAATTTTGACCATATGGCCATAGGGGTGCTGCAATGTCATAAGTGTGTAAAACAGTCATAAATCACTTTTTCAGAGCCATTATAATCACGAAAGGTCACTGAACGAACTGTTATTGTAAATCGAGGATAACCTGTATATCCTTACTTGGATACAGATACAAATATAGATTTAAATCTCTGGAAGAAAGTACAGCTTTGAAAAACGTTTAGGCATAAAAGCATAGTTATTCACTCATTGCATTCTATGCCGTCTTGATATGATTCTTTTCTATAGCATATTAATAAAATTCGATGCATATGAGCCACGGTGGCACAGTGGTTAGAGTACTGCAGTACTGCAGGCTACTTCTGCTGACTGCCGGCTGCCTGCAATTTGGCAGATCAAATCTCATCAGGCTCAAGGTTGACTCAGCCTTCCTTCCTTCCAAGGTGGATAAAATGAGGACACATATTGTTGGGGGGCAATAGGCTGACTCTGTAAACCGCTTAGAGAGCTGTAAAGCAGTATATAAGTCTAAATACTATTGCTAAATGCTTTATGATACATGGTCTGCTGTTCAATGAAAAAGATGGGAAAGATGATAACAGCCCTACTTGTTTCTCAGCTCAATGGGATAAGAGCTAAAATGGGGATGGGATGATCCAGGGCGTGGCACAAAGGCAACACAGTCACATAAGTAAAAAACGTCCCTTTAATACCTCCAACTTTGCCCCCAATGTCCAGTTACTTTCGGCTGGAGAAAAACTCCCAAGAACAGTTTTTAAATGAAGGAAATTCAGTCCGAAAACAAAGTCCATATAAACTGTAAATACAAATCCACATAAACCATGCTGCAGCATTTAACTGGACAGGGCAGGATAAGGAATTGCAGACTTTAAAGGCCAACAAAAAACACAAAGTTGGGAAGATGCCAGGAACCCAGATAAGCCTCAACAAAACAAGATAATATACTATTTGTTTCTAACAAGTTGCTGTGCACAAACTCCCTTTTTAAACACTGTGTTCCCAGCTGCAGCTAATGAAGGGAATCAGAGCCCTTTCCTCCCCCATAAGCCACGCAACTCATGCTGACGATATCCATTCTTCCCTGTGTGCCCTTGGATGAAAAGGGGTGGGCCTGGGTCTTCCTCTGAATTTGCTCTGTCTTGCTCTACCTCTTTCCTGCTCTGCCCAGCCAGACTATGCCCTTCCCCAGTTTCTTCCACAGCCAACGGAGCCACACTTCCACTCCCTGTCAGCTGCCGACAGGGGCACGACAGGGGAGGCACAAGGCATGTGAATGTCTTAGAGTAATAAATGCTGAAATAATAATTGGCAAAGTGGAAGAGACAAATGTACATCTCTCTCTCTTTCTCTTTCCCCCCCTTATACACACATATTTTCCAAAGGGCAGTGGGGGATGGGGAAATCTTATTAAAAAGGTACTGTCTGCTGATCAAATATTTATGCCAGGCAGACCTCAGCCATTAGCTTTCTTTGACCAGACAATGAGACTTTGCTGCAATGCAAAAGGATGAAAAAAAAACTAAACAAGGGGGATCGAAAGAAAGAGAAAGTACAGACTGAAATCTAACTAAAACCAAATTAATTTAGAGGGTGACAGGCTAAGGCAGTATTGATATTTGCTCCCTGACTTACACCAGACAAGTAATTAATCAGAATCAAGATGCTTTGGGAATTATACATTGCTGGAATATGATGATGCATTAAAACTAACTGACTATATCAGTGCTTTTCAACCATGGCAAGTTTAAATCCACCTATCATAGTGTATGAAGTTAGCACCCACCCCTCTCCTAGAAAAATGAAATGTCCTAGGAAATATTAAAAAGGCAGAATATTTCCCCTAAAAAGAAAGATAGAAACTCAAAGAGGCAGAAACTCAGACCACCCCCCACCTTTGCTAATGGACCATTACTCTGGCCTGGGCCAGCCTATTTTACATAACAAAGATCTATTCCAGGAAGGGCTATAGGAATTGCCCAAAGCCTTTTCATTACATCATCATCCAGCAAGGCTCAACCAAGCCTGGGATTCCAGACAGCCTTTAGAGTTGCCCCTGCATGGCATCATGGGAGTCTGACAACCAACCAGAACACAAGCTCAAATTCAAATCCCAACAGAGGTTATAAAACCCAGGCACTCTCAGCATATCAGCCCTTCTTTTCCTTCACCCAACATCTTGAAGCATGTGATTGTCTTTTTCACAATGGAGCTCCAAGCCATGTGATCCTGTCCACCATTAAACCATCTTTCCAAGCAGCATCCATGTTTCCAGTGTCTTTTTTCCCACTTGGAACTGAACCCAGAAGGTTATTTCTTCCAACAATTACTAAAATTGAGAAACACTGATCTATATATCCTTTTGTTACCATTTTGTGGGCCAGGAGAAACTTAATTAAGTGTATACCATCATCAAATAATCATTGTAGCAGGTAGTTTCAGGTTCAAACAATCCTGGGAGAATTTAGAGCCACCTCATTTTCCTTGGTCAGTATGTCATGCAGGGGGAAAAAGGATTAATAGATGGTTTTCCTTTAACTAGCACAAAGTCCTAAAGCCGTTCTGTAAAAAGGGGATCGCTTCTAGAAATTCCTCTTGCAACTGTGACCTGAGAGTTTTGTTTTGTTTTTTAAAGTAAATCAGTTGGTTGTCCTTAATGGTGTCAATCTGTGTTGCGCCCTCATAGATTTTGCTTATAAAGCTATTTTTAAAAAGAGACAACAAATAACTTTCCGGCCACATTTGTAATATTTGCAGGGTCTCTGAAAGGTAATTATTGATAGTTTTTGTTCTGTATAACTTGGAAGGTTCCAAGTAGTCTCTTCTGATTGGCCAGAAAGGCCAGTAAAGGATTGGTTCATTCGGAACCAATCCAAGGAGCCGCTCAAAGGCGGCAAAGTTAAATGAATGTCATTGGCTACAAGCCGGCAGGCAAGCCTCTATAAAAAGGGCTGCCGCGGCTTGAGCCAATGTTCCGTTACTGTTGCTGTTAACTAATAAAGAGTTATTTGTTGGAACCCGGTCTACCGCACGTCTTTTCCGGACGGAACAGTTGTGACAGGTCATCCTGAGCATGTTCCATCGTAGCACAGGAGTGAATATTCCTTTGGACAGTGGTTGATTGTATCAATTGAATCATTTGAATACAGCCACGTTGTTGCTCAAGGCTTTAGAATTCCCAGGATATCTTTTTCATACCAAAAAAATGGTACTTGATTTTATAACGGAAATCTAATGTTGGATTTTCTTTGCTCAAAATAAAAACAGGTGTGCTAGGGACAGAGCTGTAGATCAGTCTATGGGAATGTTGCAGGTTTTTCTACTTTCTAGCATGATTCACTCATTTTTATGACAATTTTATGGTGGTCATTAAGTGAATCCAGCTTCCCTAACAGGTGTATTTCTTCTTTTTTGCCAGTAATTGGGGGGGGGGGGGGGGGAGGAAAGATTGCAAGCTGCAGTCCCATGACCGCAGGATACTTCAATTACTTATAAATCTTGCCAAGTGCTCCAATTACAATTGCAAGTACAGGTCATAAATCACTTTTTCAAAGGCTGTCATAACTTTGAACCATTGTGAAACAAATAGTCCTAAACTGAGGTCTACCTTTATGAGGTTATTGTCTGTTGCTTGCAAGGGACCAATTTAGGTTTTATTGACTCTCCATTTTAACTTAGGAAGAAGGGCTGTTTTTCATACTCTCCTGTGTCAGCCCATCAGCTTTGTGATTGCAGCTGTTGTAGCAAAAATTGCTTAGGGAAATGAAAAAGCAATTCTGGATGGCATCAGTCATTGGAGTTAAAATGCATTGTGGCCTTCACAAGTTTAGTTCACAGTGTTGTTAAATTTCAGGATGCTACAGAATTCTTTTTGTGTGCTGCTAATACAGTATGCAATATTTTTCTCTGCAACTGAGAGCTCCTGGTTTGGTTTTTCCAGTGTAGGAGGAAAAAGCATGAAACAAGAACGAGGACATTATGATGGTGCAATCAGGGTTCAGAGCAATCAGGAAAGTAAAGGTAGAAGACTAAACTTCCTTTCTGTGCAACTTACCACCCTGTGTAATTACCATACATATGTCTAAAAAACAAAAAGAGAGCTTGCCATTTTCCAGGGCCATTCTAGCCTTCAGCTTGGGTACCTCTCAGCATTTGGAAACTGAAAGAGAAATTAAGTTTCTCTTCTAGAATCAAGGCCAGAAGACTGGCTAAAACAATTATCTGAGGATTTAATTTCAGTACCCTGAATTTTTTTTAAAAAAATCCTGATTTTCATATCTTTATGATTGGGCTACAGATGATATGCCAGACCTTTGATTGATCTAGCTTGGCATGTTCCATGAATATAGCTATTACAGCTATCAAAAAACAACCTTTTAAGAATCTCTCAACTTGTGGAATGAATTCCCTCGGCTGTTAGTTTTGGGTCCTTCTCTTTCTGCTTTTCTGGTAGGATTAAAGACCCTTTATCTTAAGCAATGCTTTTTCAGTTGTGACAATAACCTTGGATGACTTTTGTTTGTGTTTCAGTTGTTCATATTTTACTCTTGTAGTGCCCTTGTAAAGGCAAAACGTGCAATATAAATCTAAATAATAAAGGAATTGCAGTCTTGGTTCATCGTAACTTGCACCCATTTCCACTTCATTTATACTTATAGGCATGCATATAACAGCATGTCCATGTTCCTTTGTTTTCTGATGCTAAGAAACTGAGCTGCATTACAGGCTCACACAAGTATAAATGCTGCATGATGGGATCCAGCAGAGGAATATAGTGACTTCACTGCCTGGCATATAATGATGGACTTGAGAGGTCTTTGGTTCTCTCTGACCTTGCTTTTTTTCTTGCAGATGTTTCATTATCCAAACTAGGTAACATCATCATGCTAGTAAGGGATTCTGTTTGCAAACAACACTCCTTTCTGGCACTTATGATGTTACCCAGGGTGGGATTCAAAAATCCCAGCAACCGGTTCGCTGCCCAGTTGCTGGGTGGATGTGGCCTACTGGAACTTCCGGGAAGGCCATTTTTCACCTCCCTAAGGGTCTGGAGGCTCCCCTTGGGTCTCTGGGAGGACGAAAATGGCCTCCCCCAGTCTCTGGAGGCTCCCTGGAAGCCGGAAACAGGCCTGTTTCTTCCGGAAGGCCCATTTTTCCCTCCACCAGAGCCTCTGCACAGACCCTACACTAATCTGCATCGAAAATGGACCATGTGGAGACTCCTGGGAGAGGAGGGGCATGGGTGGGCGGGGCCAACCAGTCAGTTCAAATACCAGTTCGGCGAACCAGATGCAAATTTAACATCCGGTAGAATCCCACCCCTGATGTTACCTAGTTTGAGTAATGAAACGTTTGCAATAAAACAGCCCATCTCAGGGAGTGACAAGGACCCCTCATGTCAACCCTATTCTCCTTTATTAGGACTTGATCCTGCAGCCTACCAGGAAATCTTTTGCTAGACCAAAGCAAATAAAGTGGGCTTCATAGCTAAGCAAATAGCAGCAATATATGGAGCAAAACAATGAAATCTGGCTACAGGAAACAATTTCCCTGCCTTTATAAAAAGAAGCCTTTATAAGGGCTGCATTCCACCTCCAACATAGCTTGAGATAATTTTGCCATTTCTGCCTTTAAAAAAAAATGATTAAAGGCATCCTCCTCCAATGACCCGACAATAAGTAATTAACTCCCCTAGCCACTGTTTAATCACACAAGCATTTTGCATGCAGCAATAACTGTTCGGCCAACAGAATGACAACCCCAGTTGAAGGCAAACATTCAAGGAGATAATGGAATGTCAGCAACCCCTTTGGCAGATTCAGCATTCCAGAGGATTAGGTCCTTACCAGAGATGGAGTGGAAGCAACCTGAAGAGAGGGAGGGTGGGGTCAGCTTTCAACAGCTCCTCCATCATTTCATTTCAGCTTTCTCCCCCTCCTCTTTCTGGCTCTAATTTGCCCACAAGACAGCTGTGCCTGCCTTTGATGTGTATCTAATTCTTGCTCCTTGCTCCTTTACACTTCTTCACTCCATTTCTACCTGATTGCTCTGGACAAAGAGAACAGCAAAAGACCATTTAACACTGTTGGAAAAGAAGAATAATCCCAGCAAGCCGAGGAGCTCTGCTCTATATAAACCACGCTGCAATTTTCCCTGCTTTGTTTGAAAACTGTCTGAACTCCAGTAATTGGTTTTCCAATGACTAGATTGTCCCTCTCTTTCTTGTAAAGAAGATGGATGGATGCCTCTGAGGGTTTGAGGCATTGTGTTGGGTCTGTCACAGGAAGGAGGTCAAGTGTTGGGTCACTGTGCAGTTCCTTGGTCTCTGACTGAAGTCGCCTGAGAAACCAAGGTTTGTAAGTGTCAAAACAGTATGAACAATCCCCTGTTGGGTGGAAGAATGGGTTCGGGGTCTCCAAACTAGGCAACTTTAAGACTTGTGGACTTCAACTCCTAGCTGGCTGGAGAATTCTGGGAGTTGAAGTCCACAAGTCTTAAAGTTGCCAAGTTTGGGGATCCCTGAATGGGTCCATCTCATTTGTCATTCTGTTTCCAGTCATCTTACTAGATGTCCTTGAGTAGCCTAAGAATAAGTCATAACAAGGATACTCAACTTTCAGTCTTCAGAAGTAACCTTCTTATAAGCATAAGGGTTCTACTGACTATTCTTTATATAAAGAATAGGAGATACCTATTCTCCAATCAGGAGATACCATTCCAGACAAGTGGATATCCAGTTTCTTCTTAAAAGTCTCCAGTAATGGAGCATCCACAGCTTAATGGAGCATAAGTTGTTCCACTGGTTAATTGTTCTCACTGTTAGGAAATTTCTCCTTAGTTCTAGGTTGCTTCTCTTCTTGATTAGTTTCCATCCATTGTTTTTTGTTCTGCCTTCTGGTACTTTGGAAAATAAGTTGACATCCCCCCGCTTCTTTATGACAGCTCTTCAAATATCGGAACAGTGATATCCTTTCTCCTGGTCGTTCTTTTCACTAGACTAGCCATACCCAATTCCTGCAACAGTTCTTCATATGTTTTATCTTCCAACCCTCTAATCATCTTTGTTGCTCTTTTCTGCAACTTTGTTTTCTCTTTCCACAATCTGGACATAATATGATTATTATAATATATTTTACATACATTACATTAATATAATGTAATATATAACATAACATAACACAATAGGACCAGTGATTTGTACACCTCTGCTCCTTCATTAATTTCTCCCTTCTCCCAAAGCAGAGAAAGTCCTCTTGACTATTAACCATTGAGACAGCCATGACCTGGATGACTGAGAATCTCCATAGACACTCTGGCTAATGTTTAATCCTACTGTGTTTCCCCAAAAATAAAACTGGGTCTTATATTAATTTTTGGTCCAAAAGATGCATTAGGGCTTATTTTCCAGTTGGGTCTTATTTTGGAGAAAATATGGTACTAAATGTGTCTGTCTGGATGACAGATTGGGGCTTATTTTGGGGGTAGGGCTTATATTATGAGCATCCTGAAAAAACCATGTTAGAGTTTATTTTCCAGTTGGATCTTAATTCAGGGAAAACATGATAGAAGACTGAACTTAGATTGGCATCCACAGTTCATCGCACCCGCTTATACCCTGGTGGCAAGTTTCATTCTCAAAATACTAATTTTTGTGTGTATGTGGCCAATATGGAACCACTTTTCTATCAAAAATTATTAGCAGATTCTGGTAATTTAATGGATTGTGAAAATGGAAATAATGGGATGGGGGGGGGGAATTACTATCAAAGCAGTTTTTTTCTGCAGAATAGTAAGTAAATTACTAAGATAGTAAGCAGAATTACTATCAAATCCCAAGATTTTAAGGATGCTGATTTTAGTGACTTGTTTCTATAGTTTAAAATTTAAATTTCTATCGGTTGTAAATGCTTTGATTTATGGGCTAAAAGAGGAATAAAAAATTAATTAGTAAAATTGAAACAAAATCCTGATTTTGGGTGGAACAAACTTTTGCTCTTTTTTTTCTTTTTGACAAAAAAACCCCTCTAACATAGATGCTTTTGAACTCAGGAAAGCTTAATATATTTATTTTGTGAAAATTTCTCCAAGCTCCTCTATATAATAAAAATTGTCATTCAATCATTGTCCCTCAGAGGACTTGAACTGTAAAAACAACAATATGAAAACCATTTTTCCAGCTTAAAAAAAGTTCATTTTTTTAATGGCAAACTACAGAGGAAATATTGGTATTTGTATTAAAATAATGGATAATTTAGTTTGTTTATTTATTATCATTCTATTACATCCATCTTACTAAGACAGCAACTGGATGTTTCATAATATAATACAAAATTAAAAAGTGCTAAAAACAATTAAAATTAGAATAAAAAGCTTGAAAGTCAAAGTTAGCTGATTAGAGATAAACCTGAAATAATGTTTTCAAGACAGTTTATAACTGCTGTAAAAAAATCTCACATATAAAATTAAGCATTTCTCCACCCTATTTTATTTGAAAGAAAATCTCTGTGTGTTTAGCGGAATTTGCTCTTTAACAATGCGTGATTATAACTGCAGCTCTTGACATAAGGAGTTAAGAGGATTTTGGAAATAATATCTTGGCCATGGTTAGTTTATACTGAAAGAAAATGATCTATTGAAAACTATGAAGGAATTTAAAAAAATGAGTATGCTTTGAGGAGGAAGCAGAGATAATAAAGGGAATAAAATGAAAGTTTGCAGTAGGGATTAAATCTATTGGAAGATCTGAGTCACACTGCGGAAACAGAGCCATAAGGGATGGTGGCAGATTTAGCAATAAATTGGACTCCTCCATAATATGTAGGTTTCTCAGTTAAAATTTAATGAAAGCAGGAAGAAAAAGATCATTCTGCTTCCCTTCTCCAACATAGTTCCATATATAGTTTGAATGTGACAATAAGGTTTGGTTGAGTTCTCTTGCCTGTTTTCCATGGTGCTTATACAGAGTTTTATTTATTTATAAAATTTATTAGCTGCCCATCTTGCCATAGGATCAGAGGGATAGAATCAAGATCACATGAAGTGTTTTGGTCACTACAATGTAAAGAAGATGTTGGAGACTCTAGAAAAAGTGCAGAGAAGAGCAACAGAGATGATTAAGGGGATGGGAGGCTAAAATATATAAAGAACAGCTGCTGGAACTGGGATGTCTAGTTTGATGGGGAAAAGAAACTAGGGGTGACATGATAGCAGTGTTCCAATATCTCAAGGGCTGTCACAAAGAAGAGGGAGTCAAGCACCTGAGGGCAGGACAAGAAGCAATGGGTGGAAACTAGTCAAGGAGAGAAGGAACCTAGAACTAAGGAGAAATTTATTGACAGAACATTTAATCAGTGGAACAACTTGCCTTCAGAAGTTGTGAATGCTCCAACACTGGAAGGTCTTAAAAAGATGTTGGATAACCATTTGTCTGAAGTGTTGTAGGGTTTTCTACCTAAGCAGGGGGTTGGACTAGAAGACCTCCAAGGTTCCTTCCAGATTCGATTCGATTCTGTTCTGTTCTATCCTATCCTATCCTATCCTATCCTATCCTATCCTATCCTATCCTATCCTATCCTATCCTATCCTATCCTATCC
>BLBF01000055.1:14248538-14288172 GCA_015471245.1 Laticauda colubrina | reverse complement strand
CCTATCCTATCCTATCCTATCCTATCCTATCCTATCCTATCCTATCCCATCCCACTCCACTCCATTCCACTCCACATCAGGTGAGGGGAGGTGATATTGGAACAGGTACTGCTAGAATTACAACCACAATTGAGCCCTCAGTTAAGTGACTTTTGCCCTTTTGCCCCATTTTACAATCTTCCTTGCCATGGTTGTTAGTAATACGGCTGTTAAATCAATCTGGCTTCCCCATTGTTTGTCAGAAGGTCGTAAAAGTGGATCCTATGACCCGGGGACACTGCAACTGTCATAAATATGAGTTAATTGCCAAGCAATTGACTCATATTTGTGAACAATTGTTTGCTGGCTTGTTTGTTGATAGACTGTCCAACTCCATATCCCCGTGTGAATGTGATAGTTGCTGTACCCCACATATCCAAAGTTGCAAACACATATTCTTTAATATCCTGTAGCATTTTGCTTTGGTTGCAAAAAAGTCATTTTAGCGTAACTAAGTTAATTTGTCTTTCTTGGCATCTTCCCCTGTGCCATCCTATCTTCAGTTTCAGATAAGCATGAAAAGAAAAGAAAAGAAAAAAGAGAAGAGAAGAAAAGAAAAGAAAAGAAAGAAAAAGATGAAGGAAGGGAGGGAGAAGGAAGGAAGACCTACAACTTGGAATAGAATATAATTACAGCACATAGCTCTGCACTCTGGAGGCATCAAATTGTAATTACTTTTTCCTCGGATCTGATTCATTGACAGTTCAAGCTCATCACGCTTACAACAGCTGAGCTTCTTAATTACCCACCATGCTGGCAAAAAGTCTCCAATTTGCTTCTGAGAATCAAGGTCATTAACCCAACTCATTATCTGATGCAAAACCAATGTGGGTGGTAATTCTGTCAGGGATGTGCATGGGAATCGAGGAGCAACAGATAGAATGGAAAGGTTACATAGCCTAGATGAAAAATAGAAATGGAAAGGGTGTATTTCATTCTTCTAATTAAGAACAACTATCTTGAATATTCTTGTTCTGGGAATTACTTGAGCTAAAAGCCAAATGATGCTACCTAAGATTTCATGCATTTGGCTTCAGTTAATTATAGGCAACTTAATTTTTACCAGACAGTCCAGGAACAAAATCCACTCTGCGGTCACAAACCAAGAAGTTGCTTAGGTTCAAGCTATGTTATAGAAGAAAAGCACAGAGTCAGCTCATAAATTTGTTTCTGCCATGTTTCCTCATTCCGAATGAGGCTGAGTACTGGAGATGGCTGTGGGAAGTTTCTTTTGGGGAATTAAATGTTCTCTGCTGGTAGATTTTTTTAAACCTACCATACACAGATAGTCCTCGACATACAACAGCTCATTAATCATCATTCAAAGTTACAATGGCTCTAAAAAAAAGTGGCTAATGACCATTTTTCACACTTACAACTGCTGCAGTATCCCCATGATCATGTGATCAAAATTTGGATGCTTGGTGACTGACTCATACGAATGATGGTTGCAATGGCTATTTTAAGTCGAAGTGCGATTGTTATCCACCAAAGTATATTACATACAAGAATATCCACACGTTTCCTATTGTGCAGGACATGGTGGAATGGATTTAAATTAGATTCGGTTACATAGAAAAAATCCATAACAATAAAAACAGTTGGGGAGGGGTATCCCAAAGCAAAAAAAAAATAGTTGAGGAGGGGGTGCCCCAAAGGAATAGGTCCCCAAATCAGTCCGCCAAAGATTGAAGTATTGGTAGCAGTGGTGGGATTCAATTTTTTTTTACTACTGGTTCTGTGGGTGCGGCTTGGTGGGAGTGGCATGGTTTGGTGGGCATGGCTTGGTGGGTGTGGCAGAGGAAGGATACTGCAAAATCCCATTCCCTCCCCACCCCATTAACCTGCTTTCCAGCTCCGTTCTCCTGTGCAGGGCAACCAAAGAAGACCCAGCCGATCAGCTGGGATTCGGGAGGCAGTGAATAGATGGGGGCGGGGCCAGTCAAAGGAGGCATTTGCCGGTTCTCCGAGCTGCTCAAAATTTCCACTACCGGTTCTCCCGAACTGGTCAGAACCTGCTGAATACCGTCTCTGAGTGGTAGGCTGCTCTTCATTGCATGAGAACAGGGCAAAGCAACACAGCTCAATTTAGATTTCTGCATTGATCAGGGAGTTGAACTTTATACCTAAATATCCCCTTTGGACTATAATTATAAGAATTGCAGCATATAGGACCCATTTAACCCTTTCTTCTCTTGCCAGAGAGAAGAAGCTTTGTTCTAAAGCCCAGAGAAGCTTTGTTCTTCAAAGCAGACAATTATCACCAGAGGGACGACTCCTTTGGTGATTTAGAAAGAGAAGATCAGGGAAGGGAAGGATTAAGCTGTATCTCTGTCTCCTGCAGGTCAGATCTTCCCTGGGTTTGTTTGTTCTTTTTTAAATGTGCCATTTCCATTCCAAGGTAGATATTAGCTTCCCATCTATATTGGCCCTTAATTCACCCTCAGAACTAACTGTTCCCTAGTCAAAGGTGACTCTACTAACTTAGCAAGTTTCACTCTGTGCAACGGGGGTGGGTGGGGGGTGGGTGGGTGCCCTGCTCCTCAATTAAATATTCAACCCCCAGGGCTCAAATTCCCAGTGTGCAGTCATGCTTATCTTAGCTGCAGCTGTCAGGCTTTTCAGTTGCAGGTGCCTTTGTGCAGATAACAGACAATTACACGCTATCATCTCTGTTAAGATAAGACAGTTTGGACTGAATTATGCTTCTGCAACAGTTCTGTAACATCCTCCTAATGTAAAGCATATTGGTTGGACGGATCTTGCAAGGGCTGATTAAGTGGTGATCTTTGACAAGGGCCCCCCGGATGCTGTGAATTAATCCGACTCCTGGGATTTTGGCTTTTCAATCTCCCCGCCTGGCAATGTATTGATCACAAGGAAAAACACTTTAAAAAGGAGCAGCCCCGACAGGTAACAGTACAACTGAGCCTAGGATTTAAGAAGTCCTTGGTTGGGATTTAATACAAGCCACCAATTATCTACCCATTGCAATTAACGATTAATTGTGCCTTAAACACCAACTCTTACACATTTATGTTTCCTGATTTGAATGCCTGAATTGGACTTCAGTAAAACTATTGCCGTGGTCTGACTGGGTCCATAAATCATGCTAAGCTGTAGTGAGCTTTGTTAGGTTTTAGCTTAGCACAGAAGACAGGAATTAGGGGCTTTGTGTTGCCAAGGCATCCACAGCAATACCCCCAGATAATAGCACCATGCAAAACATTTGGAAGGATAATAGCTGCTCAAGAGCAAGCTATTCAAGCAAATGCGAACAAGACCGGAATTGAAAAATCATCAAATGATTCAAAGTGCAGATTGTGCAAAGAAGCAGAAGAAACAGTAGATCATACAAACAACTCCTGCAAAAAAAGATAGCACAAACTGATTATAAACAATGATGTAACATAGCCGCCAAAATATGAGTCATCGGGACATCTGTAAAAAATTTTCATGTGCCAGGGATGAATAAATTGGTGGGGACATATGGTTGAAAAAGTAGTTGAAAATGAGCAGGTTAAAATTTTATGGGATTTCTGAATGTAAATGGTAACATTGTGCATGACACACCATATTTAAGAAGAAAGTGTGGATTAGTGATGTGGCAATACCAGGATATAATAAGACAGAGAATTGGAAAAGATCACAAAGTATTAAGTTCTGAAAACTGAAACTGAATGATTATGGCATAAAGCTGCTATAGTGTTCCCAGTGACTATCAGCATACTGGGTACCACATTCAAAAACCTTGGACCACACTAAGAAAACCTGAGCATTGGCAAAATTTCTATCTCTTGATTGCAAAAGGCTTGGATCCACACATACACTATGGTGGTACATTATGAAATCTTGATGAACTCACTGCAAATGAAGGACAACATCAGCTAAAGAACTGGTAATTGTGATTTCTCATTGTTCTGTATATAATAATAATTTGTTATATTTCTGCACCATCTGGCTCCCAATAACTCATAACGATCAAAGATGTTACAATAAAACACAACAAATTAAAAAGCTGGCAAGCACAATGAAGTGAGTGGACAACTTCACAACAACCACAGAATAGGAGCCATCTGGATCTTGAGAAGAACCTCAAGAACCTCCTTCCAGAGGGCAGGTGCTGCTCAGTTCTTTCAAGAAGGAGAACTGCACTTGATGTCAAGTTTAGAAATGTCTCACAATTCTTTGTTCTGTTGCAGAAAGGAATTATTACTTATGTCTCCAGCCATGGATTGATAGCTAAACAGGATACATAGGCTGTGTGGATTAGACTTCAACTCTTAAGAGGCATTTACGTGATGTAGTAGCATTGGGCATTGAATCCATTTCTTGATTTGTCCTATGCAATGAACTATAAATTGGGTTGGCACAATATGCTAAGGCATACACAAATCTAAAATTCATATTCACTAAGCCTAGCATGTTGTACAAATGCATCTGCTGGAATCTTTAACCATCATGATTAAGCATTTTGAGCCTCAAAGCCAACTTGTTCAGCTCCTGGGGTTCCTCTTTTAATTACAAGCAAGTCCTTTTGAAGAGCCCCATGTTGGGGAAGGCGAATTAATATTAACTGGCATTATATTTTCAAGAAGTAATTGTTCCAACTTGATGTGAAATATCTAAGATCTTAATGTAGGGCAGGTTGATTTGCTATCACTAATCTCTAGTTCTACTTGAATTCATTAGAACCACTACACATACTTCCCCACCAAGTAAGTCTTCAAACCATTTTAATAGGTTCCATTCAAAGCAAAAAAAAAAAAAAATTCTAAAAACAATGAATGAAACTATAAATTAGTGGCCATACACTTTAATGTTATGGATTTACTGTCTTCACATTCTCTTTTCTTATCATAATAGTTAAAGGTATTGTCTGATAACTTCTTTGAAGCTTCTTCAGAAATGAAGTTTCTGACTAACTTTCCACTACATCAATATGCTTTATCTGTTTCTATTTAATTTCATCCCTATAACCAGCTTGGTCAAATCTATAGATTTTCAAATTCATCCAACCATGTTTTGGCACGGTGTTTGAACGTTGCTTTGATGTCAGTATTGGATGTTTCTTTGAAGCCATCATCAGTTGATTTGCAAGTTTATTTGTCATATGTGCCTTTCCAGGAGAGAAAGATGCTCAAGCTCATTTCTTATTGTCCATAAACAAAGCTGAACTTTCCATAACAACTTTGCCAGAAGAGCTCCTCCACACACACCATGGTCATTTTCTACCCCCTCAGCAGTCAGAATGGAGCAATTTACCACAGCTGACTCGCCCTGGCTGACTCTCTCTGGTCATCTTGTCCTGGCCAACTTGCTGGGGCCAAATCACTGTGGGACAATTCAAGTAGAATTGCAGCTCACCACATCCTTGAGGACTTCTAACTTGAGAAGGTTCAAACCTAAAGCAAGACATGTCCGGCTACAATTCACTTGTCCCTCTCTTGAGTTATCCCACTTTTTTTTTAACTTGTTTTATTTTATCTTGAAAACAAATTTGTCTTGAGTCCAGCTGGACTTGTGAGGGAGCAGAAATTGAAACCCAGTAGAAAGGTAGCAGTAAGTCAGGAGCATAATGATTCAGAGGGTTCTAACCCCAGCTACAGAAGGAATAGTCGATTTGTTAAGGCAACAAGAATGTTATTTCATATCTCCACAGAGATGATGATCTTCTTGCTTGGCTTGCTATTCTTCGACCCAAAGCTCTGTATTTTCCTCACAATGTCCATTCCCTCTCTGACTTGGCTAAAGACCACATGTTTCCCATCCATTCAGTTTTCTCAGTGCAGATGAAGAACTGAGACCCATTTGTATTGGGACCAGCATTCACCAGAGATAAAAAAAACCAGAGTCTGTGTGCTTGTATATGAAGTTTTTATTGGTGAACTTCTCACCATAAATAGATTTACCGCCTGTTCCATTATGGCGGGTAAAGTCACCACCCTGGCACATGAATCCAGGAATGACTCTGTGAAAGCATGATCCCGTGTAACCAAAGCCTTTCTTCCCAGTGCTCAACACACAGAAATTTTCTGCTGTCTTTGGAACTGTGTCTGTAAACAGCTTGAAGGTGATGCACCAAAGTGCTGTCCATTGGCGGTGACATCGAAAAACACGATAGGGTTAGACATAGCTGGGGAAAATGCATCACGTGAGTGAAATGTTAGGGTTTAAAAAAAAAAAAAAAAAAAGTACGGCACCAGCCACAGACAAGGACCAGCAACCACAGCTCCCACACCAACAAGTGCGGCACAGTGGCAAGTTATCCCACGTCGAGTTGTCTATGGCAAGTTGTCCCATAATGAATTGGCTGTGACGAGTTGACCCATAGTGAGTCAGCTGGGGCAAGACAGACAGAGTGAATTGGTCAGGGTGAGTTTTCCTAAACCCATCAGCAGTTATGCAATTCAGAATCACAATACATGCCTGACTAGATGCATAAGACATCAATATTGAAAATACAACAGACCCCGCTAAAAGTCTTTTTTGCAGAGATTTTTGAAGACATCTCTGGGATATCTGGGAATCAAGTTATCAATTTGTTAGATGACAAATTTCACTGGAAATTCGTTATAGCTGTCATGTACACAAACACGTCTTCTTTTTCTCTTTATCAAAAGCAGCTTGTTCATCATTTGAATTCAAAGTCAAAGCAAAAAAAAAAGCAATTGGAAACTAGAAGAGCTTACAAAAAAACAGCATACACACAGCCTTCAAACGTAGTAATTGCTCAGATCAAAAGCCTGGGGTTTTTTTTTTTCCTATGTTGGAAAAGAACTGATTTGCATGTTTCCTTAATATTTGGGCATTCTCATTGCAGCTCTCAAAGTGTCACTCAAGACAAAAAGCTGTGTGTAGAAATGAAAGTTCATTACTATTATTACTACAGTTTGTATTTGCTGAAATAATAAGACAGGGGGATGATTAAAGGAGATGACTGAAGAAAAAATGTGACAAAAGAGATAGATGTTCAAAATATCTCATTCTTCTATCTGAAACTTAAGTATCCCCGTAGTATAAAATGCTCTTAAGCATATTTATCAAAGTACTTTTCATTTACTGAAAAGTAAGTTTGCATTCTTCTAACTAATCTCAAAAAGTGAAGCAGACAGAGACCACAAGGAAATATCAGAGGAGAAGACTGCAATTGGAAAGTTGCATCAAAACATCCTGTCAAAAGACAGTAGCAAATAATCCTTGCCAAGAGAAAATTGTATGGACATATCCATGTAGCCCCCAAGGAGTCCAGTTCAATTCAAGTGGGTTTAATTTTTTTCATAAATATAATTAGAATTTCAGCCTGATTACCTCCTGTCATTTCTTAGAACATTTTGCCTAGCCATAAACTAACTATTCATTTAGCTTTGGATAAGAGAGTGGACTATGTCTGCAGAATATATAGTCCAGCCATTGTTACCGATTGCATTTAATGCATTTCTTCTAAATTACAAGCTGACTCATTGCTTGCTAAGCCAAATTCTCTTATGAATTAGCATGTTCTGCAAATAAAGGCCATTTCACGACAGGATGCAGATTCCTTCAGAGATTTGGAATAGGACTCAGCTTCTTACCAATTGCAAGTTTTGGATATTTATAAAAAAAAGCAGTGGGTTTTTTTCTTTTGGATCAGAGGTGGTATTCAGCAGGTTCTGACCAGTTCTGGAGAACTGGTATCGGAAATTTTGAGCAGTTTGGAATACCACCTCTGACTGGCCCCGTCCCCATCTATTCTCTGCGTCCTGAGTCTCAGCTGATCAGCTGGGACTTCTTTTGTTGCCCTGCACAGGACAATGGAGCTGGAAGGCAGGTTAGTGGGATGGAGAGAGAATGGGCATTTTATAGTATCTTTCACCTGGAGTGTGGTGGGAATAGAGATTTTACAGTATCCTTCCCCTGCCACACCCACCAGGTCATGCCCACCAAGCCACGCTCACAGAACTGGTAGTAAAAAATTTTGAATCCCACCATTGCTTTGGATGTGCCATAGGACCATAAAATGGGTAGCCTGGTTCTCCCCACTCCTGCTTTTGTGACATGCCAGCTAGACTTGTGTGAAGAGGCAAAAGCATAGCACGATACACAGCTTGGTGGCTTGTCATCACCACAATTGGGATTCTAGTTTTTAGAGAAGGCTCAAATACTTCTGGTTCTACTGGCTGGAAAAAAAACATTGGAGACAATCTAAAGCCCCCTTGCTCCTCTCCAGGTTTTTTAACAGAAATTAAAAATGCTTTACAGAAATGCTTCTAAGACATTTCATCCTGAGGTTCCGTGGTAGCCCTATCATAGAGTGTCTGTTTTGCTTCTTCTCACTTGTTATTCCACGAAGGAACGAAGTTGCTCGTGTTTTAATTGCAAGTTGTTCACTGTTGAAAGTGTCGAGGATTCTTTTTTTGTTGTTGTTGTTCTGGTTTCCCCCTCCCCCCTCTTTCAAGTAATCATTGATGGGTTTTGGCTAGCACAGGCTCACAGATGCACTCTTAAGTATTTTACAGTGGGAAATGGTTTGATAGTTCAGTGTGAAACCTGGGCCCTCCTTGTTGTCTGACAAACAAGCACTGGCTGTCTAAAACACTTCTGTGATTATCTGTTGACAAGACTGGACCAGTTCTGATTGACTGTTGCTTCTCTGCCAGGGTTGTAGAGACATATAGAAGTAGACATGCCTGTATCTATAGCCAGAAGAGCACAGTTAGTTAGCCTCCTTGGTTTTAACTATGAATCCAGAAGATGTTGGTAATGAAAAGGCTAGTAAGTCTCCAGATTGATAAACTCAGATGGTTGAGACTCTATAGGAAATTAAACAAGATAATTGCATTCTCCCAGGTACAAACAAATAAACGTATCCTAGGTTTCCTTTCATTTATAACATTCTTAAAATGTTTTGCAGCTTTGCATAGCACTTATGTAATGGATGGCATGGGTGACCTTGAAAAAAGGGGAGAAGAGATTCGACTAAGAATAGAATGGGACAACTCGCCAGAACCGACTCGTGACCAACACATCACAGTCAAATCATTGTGGGACAATTCAACACAGTCAATTTTTCAATTCAACAAATACAAAAGTTAAATTAATTTAGAAGAAAATGTGGCCAAAAATAATAAAATAAGGTCAGTCCAGAAATACAAATTACAATAATTACAATAATTTTGACGAAAACATTGTCACCAATAATAGAAGTAACTGAATTAAATAATTAATACAGCATTGAATGATCTCAGATAACAGATAATCAGAGTTGGAAGGGACCTTATAGGTCATCTAGTCCAACCCCCCCCCCAAGCGGGAGACCCTACACCATTTCTGACAAATGGCAGTCCAATCTCTTCTTGAAAGTCTCAAGTGAGGATGCTCCCACAACTTCCGGGGGCAACTTCTGTTCCATTGGTTGGTTGTTCTCACTGTCAGAAAGTTTCTCCTTATTTCCAGGTTAAATCTCTCCTTGTTCAGTTTCCATCCATTATTCCTTGTCTGACCTACAGGCACTTTAAAAAATAGCTTGAATCCTTCCTCTCTGTGGCAGCCCTTCAAATCTTGGAAGACTGCTATCATGTCTCCCCTGGTCCTTCTCTTTACTAGACTAGCCAAGCCAAGTTCCTGCAACTATTCTTCATATGCCTTAGTCTCCAGTCCCCTAATCATCCTGGTTGCTCTTCTCTGTACTTTTTCTAGAATCTTAACATCTTTTTTATAATGTGGTGACCAAAACTGGATGCAGTACTCTCGGTGTGGTCCCACTAAAGCTTTATAGAGTGGTATTAGTACCTCACTTGATCTTGATTGTGTCCCTCTGTTAATGCAATTTAGGATTGCATTAGCTTTTTTTGGCTGCTTCTGCACACTGCTGGCTCATATTTAGCTGGTTGTCCACTAAGACTCCAAAATCCCTCTCATAGTTCCTGCTATTGAACCTAGTTTCACCCAGTCTATATGTGTATTTTTGGTTTTTCTTGCCTAAGTGTAGGACTTTACTTTTCTCTACATTGAATTTTGTTAGATACACAGCCCAGTGTTCTAGTCTATCAAGATCCATCTGGATCTTGAGCCTATCTTCTTGGGTGTTAGTTATTCCTGCCAGCTTAGTGTCATCTGCAAATTTGGTAAGTTCCCCTTCTATTCCCCCATCGAAGTCATTAATGAAGATCGCAATGAGATGTCCCATGGCGAGTTTGCTGCAAGCAAATTGGCAATGGATGAGATGTCCTAGACCCCATTTAGAAAACCATGAGATAAGATGGGCAGGAGCCCACAATTGCTTAACTTTCAGAAGAGAAAACGGAAGAAGGACCTGCCTTAATGGAGCAAGCAGTTAAAAATGAAGGCTGGGAAGTTTGTACTTTCAAGCTTGCAAGATTCTATTAATGCAGCCTTGCAATAAAGTAGAATCAACTCACTGAGACAAATTTCCTGTCTGGTTTACCCAAGAAGGCCCATAGTTATTTTCTAAATTTACGTTTATCTGTCTTAGTGGTATCTATCTTATTAAGTGGCATATATCAGATTTCTGATTCAAAGTTCTCATAGATTACATTCTCTAGTATAGAGAACCAAGCATGAGTCTGAATTTATCCATGTTCAGGATACATGCAGTGGTGGGATTCAAATTTTTTTTACTTCCGGTTCTGTGGGCTTGGCTTGGTGGGCATGGCAGGGGAAAGATACTGTAAAATCTCCATTCCCACCAAACTCCAGGGGAAGGATACTGCAACATCTCCATTCCCACCCCACTCCATTCTTTCCTCGCTCCTGGGGGAAGGTTAAGGCCCTGTCCCACTGCACTTATGGATGCAAAGAGGATGGAAAACGTTAAAAAAAGCTTGCCATCTGTTGGAAAACGCTATGCATCCATTGTGTACTCATTGCATACGTGTTTCATACGCTCTATCCGTCGAGCATCCGTCCACTGCGATTTCATCCAGGCAAGAAGTTTTGAGCTGCACAAAACTTTGTGAATGGATGAACTTTCCGCCATTTACGATGTAAATCTGCGACATACAAGCAACAAATGTTCTATGTCCGTTTATCATCCGATAAACATCCGCTGTATCCTCTCTGCATCCTCTGGACATCCTCGCAACTCACATCCGCTGCAGCTGAAAATGGAAAGAGGGAGGAAACAAAAGGTACACGGAACGTCTACACAGCGTTAGTCGCACGGAAATAGAAAGGATGAGCAGTGAACAGTTTGCATCTGATATACATCCGTGCGGCATCCCTTTTCTTTCCTTTAGGCGTACGTGATGCATCTGCTTCATCCGCTATGCATCCGCTTTGAAATTCTCCCCCAGAACCCCTTCGGAGGTGTCATCCCCTTCCATCCGCTAGGCTTCCTATAAACATCCGTTTAACATCCCCCCTACATACTACCCACATCCGTTCTTTTCCGTTCTTTTCTGTTCTGTTTATGCAAATTTTTGCCACTTTTTGGAGCGGATGACAATGGATGGAGCCAGCCCCGAAATTTTGCTTGTCCGCTGTGTCCTTTATGCATACGTTTTGCGTCCGTCGGCCAGTGGGACCGGGCCTTTACTGCGAACTCCCATTCCCTTCCCAACCCACTAACCTGCTTTCTAGCTCCATTTTCCTGTGCAGGGCAACAAAAGGCCGATCAGCTGGGACTCAGGAGGCAGAGAATAGATGGGGGCAGAGCCAGTCAGAAGTTCTCCGAACTACTCAAAATTTCCGCTACTGGTTCTCCAGAACTGATCAGAACCTGCTGAATACCACCTCTGCATGCAATATATATTGAACCAAAAGCTTACAAAATAAGATGGCTCTTCACAACATAGACATATACAAATAAAGACATGCATTAAAACCAAGATTCATAGATTATACAAATTCAGCTGCTAGATTTGTAACTGGCCTGATTAAGCATATTGTGTCAATGCCACCAGTGAGTAAACTACTGGTTTGGGTGCCCATGTTGAGCACTTTTAGACTGTCTGGTAAAAGTTGTTTCCAGATTTGTCCCCTCAATAGATATCCAGATATTTAATGGAAGTTGTATACAACTTATTTCTCTTCCTTGTTGCTCCTCTCTATCCCCCCAAACCAAGAAAGACACATGTTTATTTTTCCAAGCTGAATTATTTATAGTTTCACACATACAGACATCATCTTGCCAGACTGAAAATCTGCATCTACAATAAATTCTATGCACTATTAAGAAGGGGCTGTCTTTACACTCTTTCTCTCATACAAAGTATCTGGACTGTGTTGAATTAGAACAATCAATTCCCTCCAAAATAAAGAAACATTTGCTTGGCATAGTCTGAAACATGTCGAATAATTTTATGCAGAATTATCTAAAACAATCTTTTGAAATGAATTACTGGCACATGCTACCATATCCAGGTCTTCTGGAAAATTCTAGAATTTTCTAAGAGAACAAAATTGTGAGCACTTTAAATGCAACAACATTTCAGGGATATGGATGAGAACATGAAATCTGATGAGTTTTGGCACTCTCATAGTATTTCGCTCCTTTATGTTGGTGTATAATTCTTGAGCAACTGAGAAGGTATGCAAAATTAACACCAATACTTCATCTCTAGAGCAAGGCCCTAGGAGACCATTAAATCCAGCCCCTAAAATTATTTTCAAGTGAAATGCAGAAAACATTAAATTATAGATTTGCCATAAATATCAGTCTTCACCTAATCATGAGGGCCATTCTGTACCCTTTGTCTTTTCACTTAATATTATTAATGATAGGAGCCCATATGTCAAAAGATTTAGAAAGCTGACTCACAGGTCCAAGATCAACTGTGAAAGAAATAAATTGTATTGTAAAAGGTGACAAGGGACAATGAAAACTGTCTGTTATACTTTCTTTGGCATCTCCTTTTGTCATTATTCCTTTTCAACAAGAGGTGAAATCATGTCTCATTGATTATCATATGGTCTAAAATGCAAATGCATGTCAGCCTGCATTAAACTAATATTGTTCCTTACGCCATTCCCACCGGGGCCTTCTATGCTGCAAGTAGGTCACGAGAGATCTAAACATTGCATTTCCTTCCCTTTCTTTTCTTTTTCTTCCCTTCTGTTATATCTGCCTGCAGTTGGAATGTATATATTTACATTCAACAAAAGGATCAAAACTGGGCTGGCATTTTGCCCTAAGGATGAATTATTTTTCTGGCTTTTCACCATCTAAGATATTTTCCTTTGAGATGGAGAAGTAAATAAATGAACTGAAGTCTTCTTTTTAATTGTTATCTGAATGAGGATTTTCTACCTAATTCTATACTCAAGGCAGATTGCACCATAAATCATTAAATAATATAAAATGAGACATGAAGCTACATGATACTGTGGCAAATTATAGCCTTGTTAGCTCAAAATTGCCTATAATTACTTTGGATGGTACCCATAATTTAGATCACACAATTCTTGAAATATAAAGCAATTCCTGAAACTGGGAGGGGAAAAAGTTTTGTAGAAGATGTTTCTATTATGGGAAGATGTATATGAAGTGCAAGACAAAATTCCCTGTGAAATATTAATGTTCATGAAGTTTTGAAAGGTACAAAAATGATTTAATTATGAGACAAAATTAACTTAGGATATACCGTATGCGAACTTATAGCTGACAAGTCCAAGGAATATTATCTATTCCTAGACTAGAAAATTGTCCCAGGTCATGCTACAAATTTGATTGCAGTTCTACTAATTGAATTAGACATTTTAAATGGCAATTCATTGTATATTGGACAAGAGAGGCTTAGCAGAAAGAAAAGGAAAGAGTGGCAGAGCTTCTGCCTGGCAGAATTTGGCAGAGAAACTTCCTAACAACTCCATGCATTATATACAACACCACTGTCTAGTAGGAAAAAATTGTGGCTGTTTTCATAGAACTGACAATCAGAACTAAGCTGAAAGGAGAAGGGCAGATCTGGAGAACAAGCTAGCTTAAACTAAAATTTAGTGGAGTTGTCGGGCTGTGGGATGCTTCAGATTTAATTTTTAAAAGTTGCTTTGATCTCATTTAGGATAACGTCCAACTGCAACTCATTAAAACAGTTATGTCTTCTTTCCCATGGCAGGTACAGAGAATGTTGCAGAATCCTGGGAAACAAAGCATAGCTGTTTTAATAAGTTGTAGACAGATGTTTTATTCATACTCCTGCAATCTCTAAAGCATTTTTTTTAATTATTTCCAAAATGTTCTATAGACCCACTAGTTTATAGCTAAATGTGTTGTGGAAAAGCAAACCATTGTGTTAGCCTGTTATGAGAATCAGACATGAGTTATAATATGGTTTATTTCTTTGGACATAGCATATTGTACAAGCGCAACCCGGTATGTTAGCATGACAAAGCTCTGATGTCAACATAATGCAATTACATCCTTACTGGCTGAAGCTCCTGGATTATTCACAAAGAAATAAATAGGATAGAACAGTCTTTTAAGACTTGTTTATTCCGATTTAAATGCTGATTAAAGTGTGAACTCCTAGCAGCATTTTGGCAATCTAGAAGAAGAACTGAAAAGAGAAGCATGGGAAGCGAGAAGGTGGACAATGCATCAATTAAGCTCTGCGCTCTCTGTTGGAAGCCTGATGAGAATACAGATAATTAAGTTAAATTAATCTACAAATAAATAAATAAAATAGAGCAATGCCTAAGTGTTTGGCAAGGGGAAAATCATAAACAATGAGATTAGAGCAAATGAATGACAACGGTCATTATGCCAAATGATGCCATTTGCAAACATTGCTGCTGATGTGAGAGAATTCCTGACATTAGACAATTAATACATGCCAAGGATAAATTGTAGTTCTACCCATGATGGAATCAAGCTTCTTGATAAATAGTAATCAAGCAGTCAATATACAGCAACTTCCTTTGGAATTTCTTTTGTTTCACATTAGCTGTATTTAGGACAATATGTCAGAGGAAGCTAATACTAGTTTCTAAATATTGCCTTTTCTCCTTTTGGATGTGGGGAAGGGTGTTGGTATTATTTTGCATCAAAAAATTTTTCAGGCTGGTCTATTTGTTCTGTGCTCCAGTCAGTGGCAGCACCCAGACAGTCTTCACCTATCTTTCTTAAGCAATATCAGAGTTGATTAGTACTGGTATAAAATTCAACAAGGTATGTGGGTAAGGAGGGACACGGCGGCTCACTGGCTAAGATGCTGAGCTTGTCGATCAGAAAAGTTGGCAGTTCGGTGGTTCGAATCCCTAGTGCCACGTAATGGAGTGAGCTTCCGTTACTTGTCCCAGCTTCTGCCAACCTAGCCATTCAAAAGCATGTAAAAATGCAACTAGAAAAATAGGGACCACTTTGGTGGGAAGATAACAGCGTTCTGTGCTCCTTTGGCATTTTGTCATGCCAGCCACATGACCACAGAGATGTCTTCAGACAGCGCTGGCTCTTTGGCTTTGTAACGGAAATGAGCACAGCCCCTTAGAGCCAGAAATAGCTAGTACATATGTGCAAGGGGAACCTTTATCTTTACTATGTGGGTTGGTTTAGGAAGTAAAATGTGGTGGAATTTCTAGCAAGACTTGGAGGGGACCAAGCTTAAAGTTCTTGCACTACACAAAGGAGCACAGGCCTGATCTCCTCCAGAATTCCTGAATCTTTTCATTCACAAGGGAATGTGGTCAAGTCTGATGACATTCTTCTAATATAAGTGACTAATAATAAAGCTGTTGCTTGAGACTATTCATGGTTGGTTCTTGTTGCTTGCACCTGACATAAAAACATAAAATAAGTGTAAAAAGTAGAAGAAGCCTAATTATACATGTACCTTTTCCAGTACATTTTCACAAAAATTCTTTGCTATCTCTAGGTGTCAAAATCAAGTCAAGGGAATCTTCATCTTTAGAATGATATTATGGCAATACTACGGTATGTCATGGTTGTTGTTTTTTTATTTGTGGCTAACATTATTAGGGGACCTGAGCAGAGACAGAACTGGCCTTGTGTTGGTTTATTTCATGTTATCGCCCCTGTGTTTGTGCCTTTATAAGGTGCCTTGATTTAGTTGGCAAATCACAATTTTAGGAAGCAGAGTGTCATGCCCCTGTTGGAATATGATTCGGAGGGGAAGACTGAGCAGCTGACAGGGAGTGGGAGTTTGGCTCCATTGGCTGTGGAAGAAACTGGGGAAGGGCACAGTCCAGCTGGGCAGAGCAGGGGAGAGGTAGAGAATGAGAGAGGGAATTTGGAGGAAGACCCAGGCCCACCTTTTGATTTTTAATGTTTCCAGCAAGCAGCTTCGTTTTATTTCCCCTGCTATTAAATGATTTGTTCTTCTTGAATTTCAAATTTTTCCCCATAATCTCCTCCATCACCATAAATCAAAGACATCAATTTTTATTCATTCAGCCTTTCTGATGGTTATTTCAAGCCATATGTAAATATTGCCTTACTTTCCCTCTTTTACCAAGGAAACAAATTCGATCTTTGGTATTGAGCTACAGTAGAGTAAAAGCATATTTCCATCACAGATCCAATTTGGGCTGCAATCCAATGGTTATGTATTGGAAAAAAGTTCAGCAATATATTCTGAGTACAGCATTCACTAAGTACAGTGAAATATACTTGTGAACAAACATATACACAAGCATATTCTCAAATACTTGAAACATGCACACAAGTCCATTCTTAAATACTTTAGGGATCTATGTAACTCATACCACTGTACCTTATTCGTGCCAGAATTGGGTTCACTCCAAAATACGTTACTAGATTCTTAATAACTTCAGGATGTTGTGTTATTGTTTGTATTGTGTAAGAATTGGCAGTCAACACTGGATCAATCCAGTCCCGTTAAGCATAGCTGACACACTATAATACAAAAATTATGCAAAGCTGACAGCCAAATTTCCAAACAAAAAGAAGACCTGTGTGCAATTAACTTGCTAAAGAAATTACACAGACAATTATCTTATATTTGGGGTAATGAGGAAATACCATCTCATTAAATTGATGTCTTGAAGAAAGTAAACAGCTACTTTCTGTTTGAACCTCATTTAAGTAATGAATTGTATCTGGATGTGTAATATGTTTTGAAGGTTGATGGATACCCTCTAGGGCATGTGCCAATTTAAAATGTGTCTATAGTTAAAAGCTTCCATTTAAAGGGCAGTGTTGACACAATGGACATATTTCCTCTTGGGAATAATTTAAATGTTAATTGCTATAGGACTGCACTCTAAGCTCTAGTATTGTTTTTTGCTGTCTGTTCTGATGCTAGCAAGAATTACATTTCTGAGCCACAAATCATCAGAAGTTGTTATCCCGTGAAGCAGTCTTGAAATATTTGGTACCAATTCTCTCTTGTAAATCTCAGGTCTCAATGGTATTCAATCTTCTTTAGATGTTTGGGGTAATGTTATGCTGAAAAGAGTATTACAGTTTCCCAAAAATATTCTGATCCTTCAAAGAGTGCCTTTGGTTTTTCTACCTTATTCTTGGAGTAAAAAGGGCTTTATTTGGAATGGTTTTGGGGCAAACTGCAACAACTGATTTCACAATTAGGTCTCAAAGGTGCTTCTTCAAAAGCCAACTGGACTATTTTTTTTCCTTGAGGAAGAAGGTGTTTTCTCCTCATCTAAAAATGCTGCATAATTGATGAAACCTCTTGGACTGTGCAAAGATGGATAGATTGACATTTAAAATAAAAGATAAAGGGGATACAGAGTACTATTTAACATGGGATAGGTTTTATCAATGACTAAACATAGGAGGTAGAAGTTAGATGAAGAAAGATTATTGTTAAGTGCATGTAAAAGATGAATGTTGTCTATGACTATAAGCATGCTGGTATAAGTGATATGATTATAAATAAGCTAATATAACTATAAATATTGCTATAATTAGTATGTATATTACTATTATCACTATTAGCATATCTGTTGCTTATTTCATAAAATGAAGTGCCTGGACAATACACTGTATTCAAAATATTTATATATCAATAAAAATATTATAAAAGAAAAAGCACCTTTGAGACCACTATAACCTGGATGACTGAGAATCTCCATAGTCATTCACAATTATATATTGATATTTGCATTGGATGTTAGCCTTTTTGACAATTGACATGTAAAAAAGCATTTACTGTAACAGGGCCTTGTTTCATACTTACCTAAATGAGCCATAACCCATTCACAGGTCCATAGTGTTGGTTCTGACTTAACACAGACACTCCAACTGGGTCAAGAATCGTTATTTTGAAGTCCTCCCAAACATCTTATATATCAGGGGTCTTCCAACTTGACAGCTTTAAGACTTCAACTCCCAGAATTCCTTGTCCAGTCATGTTAGCTCAGGAATTCTGGGAGTTGAAGTCCATGCAAGTCTTAAACTTGCCAAGTTTGAAGACCCTTGCTGTATATTCTTGTACCAAGAGAACACTGGCAAGGATGTCTCACATCATCAGTCCCTTCCCCACAGGTCAGGAGCAGTAGGAATGATATGCCTTCTATTGTCAATCAGTGTTTGGAAACTATTCTGTAGAGGCCTTGGCAGTAAGTTCTGCAATAGAGAGGTTTGCAGTTTTGAGCTACTTGGTCTCTCCAGTTGTTTTACTTGGAGATCTAGATTGGAAAAGCTAATTAACTTTGTGCACAATAGGTATGTTTGAGGAGAAGTGAAACTTCCTGTGAATTGATTGAATGGATCAATTAAGTCCTGTTTTGTGTTCCTGTAACACTGTAATTCCTTCTCATTGGTTCAGTTCAGGATCAATACGTGAAAATATGGCCATGATGGTCAATTATTTTCCAAGCAACTTCTCTCCCTCTCTCATTCTGCTGTTCCCACTAAACAACACATAAAGCTAGTGTAAAATCTGTAAATACTGTAAAATCAAAGGCAACAGGGTTGATAAGAAGAGATTGCTACTCTTACACTCTTGTACTCAGTGGTGATACTTTTTGCCCAGAGAATAACAGGATTAAAGGGTTGATTTTAAATCTGTTTTTTCCTCCCATTGGACTTTGCAACGGGAGAATATTTATAGCTGGAGAAAAGGACTTTTTGAATCTTTTTGGATTAAGAGTATCAAAATGAGCTTCTAAAGCAAAGGTCTTCAACTTGGCAAGTTTAAGACTTGTGGAATCCAGCTCCCAGAATTCCTGACCTAACATGACTGGAGGAGGAATTCTGGGAGTTGAAGTCCACAAGTCTTAAAGCTGTCAAGTCTGAAGATCTGTGTTGTAAAGGTGCAATTCAAAACATTCTTTATCAAGCCTTGAATTTCTCCCTGTTCAACCTCCTACTATTGATTCTAATTTAGGCAAGGTAAATTCTTTTTAGGGTGTGAGATACAAAGAGCCAATCTGAAAGAAGAATTTTGTAGGAAGGATACCAGTCTTGAGTAATTATGGAACTTCTCAATAGGCAGTCTCAAGAAGGGGTGAATTGTGTCATATCCAGAAATTCAAAAGTTGTTGTATCTTCTAATCTCACTAACCATTCCAGATATACTGGAGAACAACTCTCAGAATTTGGATTGTGTCAATTGCATTTTAAAGATCTAGGAGCCCCTTTTTTCAAGAACAAAATTTTAATATTTTTTTCTATCAAGTCTGAATGTTCAAGAGTCCATACATAGTGCTGTTTCCCATATGATCATCTTGAGTGAGCCTTGCCATTCATTCTGAAACCAACCATTTTATTTCGTGATCCTTTCTCAGCATGGATTTTATTAAACTTGGCCATATTTCTTGTAAGATTTTTAAAGAAACAATTCTTAGAATTCTCCACGAAGTCAACCAGATTTCTTTTCTTTTTTCTTTTTAATGCATTCACTGAAAAAGCCATACTATGTGAAGAAAATTTATGTTACTGGCTCAGGGCACTATTGGAAGCATTTCAAGGAAAAGACTTCAGATTAAATGTCCTTCCGTTTCATTGCCCTGTTCTTGCATGATAAATGGGAGGCATTTAAGCTTTTTTTTTTTTTTTGAGAGAGAATGGCTGATGAAATGGAGATAAAATGTGGAGAAACAGAGGCATAGCAATACCAATATTCCAGCTACCAATTTTCTCCCAGAAAGCTCTTGGGAAGGATGCCATAAGCAGAAGTGGGGAACTATGGCCCCTTTATGACTTGTGGACTCCAATTCCCAGAATTCCTGCTATGCTGGCTCAGGAATTCTGGGAATTGAAGTCCACAAGTCATAAAGGGGCCATAGTTCCTCAACTCTGCTATTTTTAGAAGGCTTCCAGCAGGAAATAAAATGGAGGCTTTCAGCTGGTGCCTACTGGGAGGAATTCTCTTTGATAACATTTTCCATCAGTTTCCATCAGTTGCACTTTTTTTCAGCCTCCAGCATCTCAGGGTTGTAGTCAAGATGGCACCCATGGTGGTGTGATTTAAAGTCTGCCTTTCCTTTTTTTTTTTTTTTTTACACATAATGTATGTTTAAAGGGATGGGACTTTGATCATATAATTTCTCTGATTTTCTCTCTTCATATGGCCCTGATCTTCAGAGTCCCTGTTAACCAGGGATCTTCAAACTTGACAGCTTTAAGACTTGTAGACTTCAACTCCCAGGATTCCTCCTCCAGTCATGTTAGTTCAGGAATTCTGGGAGTTGAAGTTCACAATCTTAAACTAGCCAAGTTTGAAGACCCTTGCTGTTAACATTGGTTCTAACTCTCCAACAACATCACCATCACCACATAGACCTTTCAAAATCCTTGAGAATGTATGTTTTATGAATGGCCATGGCAGACTCTTTCGGGAGATGGAAGCTCCCCAAATGCAGTCACCAGCCACTTCAATCGGCTGGTACAAGCAGCCTCGGGGCGAGCGCATACACACACACACACACACACACACACACTCCCCTCGCCGTGAGGCCGCTTCTACCGGCCGATCGAAGTGGCCGGTGACTGCATTTGGGGAGCTTCCATCTCCCGAAAGAGACTGCCCGAAAGGCGAGGGGACACGGACAGCCACGCCACGCCCTGAAGCGGCTGGGGACTCTGTCTTCGGGGAGCTTTCGTTGGCTGATAGAAGCGGCCTCGCGGCAAGGTATGTGCGTATGGGCCGCTCTAAGTGGGGGAGGAAATTAAGTCACCCCCGAAAAGATGGCCTAGCTGTTTTTTCAGGGTCAAAAAAAAAATAAGGCCCAGCCTTATTTTGTGAGAAACATGGTAAGAAAATATACAACATGCTTTAGCATTCCAAATGTATCCACTGTTGTGTAATATTTAATAGGTTATATAGTTTGATGCAATTTTAATGCAAGTCTTGCTTGCATTATCGTTATTGCATTCCAACTGATCCAGCAGGCAACTACTTGAAGAATGGAAAATATACTCTTTTTAAAAAAGGAAAGGGAGTCATGTTCTGAGACAGAGTAACTGAGGATTAGAGATGGGGCTTTGCAAGTTATTAGTCTCATTTTCTTTTCATTGGCTACTTAAAGGCATCTGAAAATGGAATGTTTGTCTCGATGGAACAAGGATCTAAATTCAGCAATGCCGTGTCCATTTCTCATTTGTGGTGGGGATATGAGTGTGCAATTAGGATCTTTATGAAAAAGAGGTGGGGGGAAAGAGGGAGAGAAAGAAAGATACAGTTCAGTTACCCATACTTCAGTTCTGACGGATTGTAAGATAAAATGTGTTTAAAGTTCTTGATAGTAATAATGCTGTCACAGATTATAAGATAAAATGAGTGCAATTAAAGTTCACCAAGACTATGAAGAATTTAGTGTTCTCCTGCTACTAACTTAAATGTTCTCCATGTTTGCAGATACTGAATTGGGCAGTGACATCAGAGTGTTTTGAAGTTGCCGTGGCATCTGGGATTCACTCTACTCTAAGTCCCTTTCATTTGCAAGAGAGAAAATAGCTGTGTAGCATATCAAGTCCTTGGTTAGAGTTATTAGCTGATTAGTAACACTCAGCCTTCATGCGAAGCATATTGTTTCTGCCAGGAGTAGACAGAACTGAGTGGGTAGCATGGGGCTGCTCTATATGAAGGACCGTATCTCTAATTATATTTACAGTCCCATTAGATCTGGCAGGAAGGGCACATTCTAGGTCCCAGATGGCACAGTCTGAGTGCCATCTGTCAAGGCCCAGGAAAACAGCCTTTTCTGTTGTGGTGCATGCCCCCTTTGGCACATTATTAGCCCCGAAATTAGATTGGCCTCAATCCTGTTGGGCTTTCAAAAGGACCTAAAGATACAGTTTTGTAACTGCTCTAGGAGATAGGTGTGTGTGTCTGGGTATGCCGATTTGTGCTGATGGTTTTTACCTGGCTACTGATTATGAGTAAAGTGTGTTTTTTTTTTTTTTTGCTGTTTTATTTTTTAAAAACTGTTGTTTCATGGTGAGCTGCTCTGAGTCATGAGTTTAAAATGGGGCTCCATACAAATCAAAATCATCCATCCATCCATCCATCCATCCATCAGTTGTTATCAGATTGGTCTACTTGGAAAAAGATATGTGATGGGTTCCCCACAGGGTGTTCAGGCTGCACCTGTGATAGATTGTCCTATGAAGGGGAAGGGTTGTGATGGACCACAGTGAAATGGCAATTTCCCAAGAAGGAGGAAGCACCCCAAGAATTCCCCTCCCACAATTGATAGGGGATGAACATTTCAGATGTTATTTCCTTTTTTTATGGGTTGTCAGAGCCTCATGGAGTAGAATGTAAAGTCAGAAGCTACCCATACATTCCTTAAAAACAATGGGAGAGCTAACCTCCAACCCCTGACCCCAGTCCTGCAGAAGGTGCATATTCTGACACAAGTTCTCATAAGATCTCATGAGATTTGATGTTCTCAAAGGTGTTCATGTAATTTGAGGATGAGGGTGAAGGACCAGGCATCTCTGACTCAAAATGGTTGCCAGCCTTTGTTCTACCGGCTTAGATTTGGTATATACTCCCATGTCTTTGCCTGATTTTGTCATTTTTGCCTGAAGGAAATGTCAATTTCTCCCCTTCCTCCCCCATTTTGAAACAAGAGCATGGCCAAAAACCTATTCTTTTTTCATTGCTATCAAAGGTTATAGGTTTTTCTATGAATCCCTGTTTATCTTTTCCTTACTTCATTTAGCAATAAATGCATTTCCCCATATAGGAAACACAGAGGGGATCCCTCATTGATGAGTCTGAAGGTTATTGAAAGAGATTGGTTGTATTATGCTGTGAAAAGAATGGAACCCATTAATGCACTTTTATTCAGCCCTCTCCCTGTTCTTTTTGCTTTGCATCCAAGAGAAGATTTTTTTTTAATTCAAGGAATATAGGGCAAGTCTATTATTAAAATGATTTCCTTGATGGAACTGGGCACACATGTTTAAAACTGACAGAAAATGGTACATTTTTTCTTTCAGACAAAGAAACATTTCAATTGCAAGCCAATGCAAAGAACTTATCTCTTGTCCATTGTGTTAATTCATTTCTATTTTATATTGGTTTCTGGCCATTATTATAGAACATGTAATCAAAGCGAGACAATTTTTATATATCAGGAGCATTTAAATGCATTCTGCCTCTCTATTTGAAATCTTGGTCTATGTGGTTATAATAAGGTTACTGCAGTGACTTTACTGTACTGTTGATTTTTTATTTAATTGGACATGACCAGTGCTATATGTTTCACGTATTGCCCCATGCCTTTAGAGCAGTACAGCAAGCTAAAATTAAAAGGCAACCTGTGGTTACTCAGACATTTAATTAGAGTTCCCAGGTGTTACAATTCTGTTAAAATGGAAGACAAGGAAGATATGGCTCCTCTAATTTCTTCTTCAATCCAATTATCTGCTCTGTTGCTTAATCTTTTATTTGCCACTTGGAGAGATTGGCAAGGTAGGAGTCATAGGACTGCTGAAGGAATCAGAGAAGCTTTTCAAATTGCTAGGTTTCTGTTGAAATGGCAACCCCAAATTTAATGAAGCAGAACAAAGAAGACTATCTCCAAAATTCGTATTATTGCCCACAGATTGAACTATTTTCATGTCTTGCCTTGCACATCCTGGATACAAGTGTCTATGGAGAGATTCTCAGTCACCCAGGTCATGGATGTCCCAAATGTGCTTAAAAAAAAAAAAAGAAGAAGAAGCACCTTTGGGACAACCATGACTTGTATGACTGAGAATCTCTCCATAGACATTTAGCTATGCAAGGATTTCCAGAAAAAATGCAGACTACACTTCATTCCTATGCCTGTTTTAGAGTTGCCATTCAGATGCAGACAACACAGACTCATCCCCAACAGCCTACACCTATGTTCAACTTAGAGAATAGAGAATAGAAGAACAGAGTTGGAAGGGACCAAGCAGGAGACCCTACACCATTTCTGACAGATGGCAATCCACTCTCTTCTTGAAAGCGTCCAGTGATGAAGCTTCCACAATTTCTGGGAGGCAAGCTGTTCCATTGGTTGATGGTCCTCACTGTCAGAACATTTCTCCTTATTCCTAGTTGAATCTTTCTTTGTTCAGTTTCCATCTTTTATTCCTTTTCTGGCCTTTAGGTGCTTTGGGAAATAGCCTGACCCCTTCCTCGCTGTGGTAGCCCCTCAAATACTAGAAGACTGCTATCATATCTCCCCTGGTCCTTCTCTTCACTAGACTAGCCATGCCCAGTTCCTGTAACTGTTCTTCATATGTTTTAGCCTCCAGTCCCCTAATCATCCTGGTTGCTCTTCTCTGCACTCTTTCTAGATTCTCAACATCTTTTTTATAGTATAGGGGACCAAAACTGGATGCAGTACTCTAGGTGTGGTCTTACTAAGGCTTTATAAAATGGTGTGTGTGTGTGTGTGTGTGTTCGAAGAGCTCCACACCTATTTGTACTACTCAGGTGACCCTAAGGGCACAGGCAAACCTCCAAGAGGCCTCAACGGCTCTCCAAAAGGATGCAAATGACCAGCAAAATTCCTGTCTGCAAGGAATATAAATGCTTCCATTCTCCACCATCCAAGTCAAAGCTAAAGAAGCTTATTGGATGAGAATTTCAATTTCATTGTACACATGTTGTGCATTGACAAAAAATGTTTGATTGAGAAGCAAAATGTCTTCAAAGAAAAACCAAAAAGTTCGCCTCTTCAAAAACCACCTTTGGGACATCCTAGATTCAAGGTTCTGACCTAAGAAGAGAGTATGGAAAAGAAGAATCAGCAGGTTAAAAAAATTCCATGTTCTTCTATTAATAGTTTTGACTTACATCTTCCGTTTCAAGTCATAGAAGCCTGATAATGAAAAGGCCAAGTAGAATGAAATCTGTTTGAGTATTTGGTTGGGGATCACAGAACAGCTCAGAAAAAGGGAGAAAGGTCTATCTTGTGGGCATTTTGTATGGTTTAGGACTCTGGGCTGTTGACTGGCCCTTGGCCTATCAGGAACTGTGCTGTGCAAGTGAGCAAAACCCCATTTGCAAGTGTGTGGGATCCAGGCAGTGCATGAAACCCAACACACCCTCCACCCTGCAGAAAAACCATTCTACACAGAACCGGTCCCTGACACCGAAAATGGCGGTGGTGGCTGGCTTAGAAATTCAAATTTTATCCTCAGCCAGAACATGATAGAAAACAAGACGTTGATCTTTTCTGTTTTAATATTAATATAGTATATTCACCCATATAAGACAACTAACAAGCCAGGAATGTAGAATGTAGAATGCTTTCTGATGCTGCAATTAATTACGGTTGTCTCTGAAACAAGAAGTGTACAAAGAGATACGAGACTCAGTCTTCCAAGCAAGGGAAAGCATGAAACAGGATCACCTTATCACAAAAAATGGGTTATTCAATCAGGTGCAGACAGAATGTCCAGCTTCCCTCTTATTGGGGCAGGCTAGGGAAATAAAAAATTAAATATCACTCTCCATTTTTGGCCCCAAGTATTTGCTTCATTTAGTGATATACGATTGGGGGCTATATTATGCAATTAATGATGCATTATGAGTAGGACATTTTCTTTCTATTTCCATGCTATTCTCCTTGATCTAAGAGCTCAGGACCCCCAATTCACTTAGGCTGGGGCCCACTGATCACCGTACAGGTATCTTAATGAAGAAAATCAAATGGTTCTTAGTTTAGCAGAGTGAATTGTTATTCATGACAATCTGCTTCTATATTGTTGGCAAGAAAACAACATGGATGCATCCATGTGATTACTAAATCTCAAGTTTGACTCAAGGGAAATGTTATTTTATTGCTTTATTTCTTAATCACATTTGTAGGCCACCTGCTAAGAATATCTCTTCCATTACTGATGTTCTTGCCCTGATCTCCATCCTTAATGTGAGCCTACATTAGCCATCCCATCTGGTGCCATGAGAAAGTCCTGGGACTGCAACACACAGGATTCTTCAGATGCTGGCCAAAAACTATCTGACAGTTATTAATACACTAGCTCAATACCTGTGCTTCACTACGAAACTATATGGTCGGGCTTAATTTTTGGGGAGGAAAATCAGGAGAAAAAATTCTGCCTCTGCCTACCAGCATCCATCAGTATTCATCTGGCTAGCGTCCTGTCAAGTGTGTGAGAGAGTTGAGGGCTTCTTTGGAAACTCAAGCAGTATTTGCTATATGAGCAAGAAGGAGGCAGCAAGGAACCTGGGCATGGCTTAGCTCAACTGTTCTGTACTACAGTGTTTGCTGCTGTGAGAGTAAAACTGAAACTGAAACTCCTCTCCTCTGCTTGTGTTTTGCATTTGGAAGAGATTTATTTTCAAGTGGGGAGGGGGAGTAGAACTTCTTAGCATTAGAGCATGTTAATAATAATATAGGAAGTACTAATGCTTTGATGGTCATTTCAAAAAATCCTTTCTTAAGGCTAGGTCACACTGGCCAATGGATGCAAAACGTATGCAAAAAGGACACAATGGATGAGCAAATTTTTTGGGGTGGCTCCATCCGTTGTCATCCGCTCCAAAAAGCGGCAAAAATTTGCATAAACAGAACGGAAAAGAAAGGAAAAGAACGGACGTGGGTAGTATGTAGCAGGGATGTTCAAGGGATGTTCATAGGAAGCCTAGAGGATGTATATAGGATGCAAACCGTTCACTGCTCATCCTTTCTATTTCCGTGCTACTAACGCTGTGTAGATGTTCCGTGTACCTTTTGTTTCCTCCCTCTTTCCCTCTTTTCAGCTGCAGCGGATGTGAGTTGAGGGGATGCCCAGAGGATGCAGAGAGGATACAGCAGACGTTTAACGGATGATAAACGGACATAGAACGTTTGTTGCTCGTATGTCGCAGATTTACATCGTACACGGCGGAAAATTCATCCGCTCAAAAAGTTTTGTGCAGCTCAAAACTTCTTGCGCGGATGAAATCTAAGTGGACGGATGCTTGATGGATAGAGCGTATGAAACATGTATGCAGTGAGTACACAACGGATGCATAGCGTTTTCCAATGGATGGCAAACTTTTTTTAACGTTTTACATCCTCTTTGCATCCGTTGGTGCAGTGTGACATGGGCTTTAGTGAGCACCTAGAAGCCAAGAGGAACATAGGTGCAAAATTTCAAGTTTGTAGGCTTTACGGTTCTGGAGAGTTTGTGATGATGCATTAGTGGTATTTCGCTTTCATATATATATAGATTTCATGGTCCAATCACTATCTACTGATTCAGCCGTGGTTGGAGATGTTGAATCTCCCTGACATATGAAAACAGAGGGACCATTGGATAGGGTTTCTTAGTAGTGGCCCATAGCTTAAGGAACAGCTTCTCTCTCAGAAAGGTGCTTTTTTTGAAAGGCAACTGGACTTCGTTTTTCCTTGAAGATATTTCACTTCTTATCCAAGAAGCTTCTTCAGTTCTCACTTGGAAAAGAAGCAAAACATCTTCAAGGAAAAGCAAAGTCCAGGCTGCCTTTTGAAAAAGCATCTTTGGGAGAACCCTGACCTGGATGACTAAGAATCTTCATAGACACCTCTCTCTCAAGAGTTTAGAGCAGCCTCAATCTTCGTATTTTTACACAAAGCAGTGAAGAGTGAACAATGATGGTACAGTGGTTAGAATGTAGTATTGCAGGCTAACTCTGCCCACAGTCTGTCATTTATCCTGACCAAGGCTGACTCAGCCTTTCATCCTTCTGACATTGGTAAATTGAAGGCTCAGATTGTTGGGAACAATATGTAGATAATGTTGTAAACCACCCAAAGAGTGATGTAAAGTGCTATGGGGCAGTATATAAGTCTAAATGCTATTTTGATTGCTATTTTGGACTGTTGTTGCTCAGTCCATCCATAGCCGTCTATGGTAGTTGTAACCTTTATCATTGCATTGGTATTTTTTTTAAAAAAAAATACGAATATATAAATCACTTCTGTCAAATCTAAATAATGTTTCTTTTCTTGAAAAACCAAGCACAATTGTTAAGATCAGGAGTGTCAAACTCAAAGCGTCACATTGTTGTTATGTAACATATCACACACTAGGGGTGGGCATGGTCAGCATGTGATGCATCTGGCCCGCAAGCCATGAGTTTGACACCCCTGGTTTAGATATTCTGATTTACTTTGGTAAGGTCTCCTTGAGTCAGTAAGATGACTTCCACATAATAGTCTGATCCTGTATAATAAAAGGTATTGTGATATGACTGAAGACAAAAAATATGTTAGAATATTCATGAACTGGCAGACACATGGTAACAAAGTCAGCCAATGAATAGGCATGGCAACTGGGACAGCCAATGAGGGCTGTTTTGGAAACCGAAACTGAAGGAAGGAGTCTGGGCATGGCTTAGCTCTGTGGTCAGATCTAAAAAGAAACTAGTCTGGTCTTGTATGTCTGCTGAACTGAAACTCAAGAATTTACAATCTCTCCTCTCTACCATGTTGGAAGAATCTGCTGTTGGTACTGTAAATTTACTTTATCTGTTATTATGTATATAAAGAAGTTAATGAATCCTGCTGAATCAGCTATCTGTGTGTGCTTTCTGGATTTGATTTTCTGCAACAACTCTAACAAAATATACTTTGGAGCAAATGGAGCTGACCACACTGAGAACAAGGGCTTCAAAGCATTATATATGTACTTACTAAATATATATTTTTCACCCAAAAATATCACTCAGCAGTATTTGGTTCAGGAACTGTTTTACAAAAAGGAGGTTAGAAAGGGGGGACAGATTACAATTGAACGAAACTCTAGAGATTCCCACTATAGGGACCAATTATATCCTGGCAAAAAAAATCCAAGAGATGATGTAATAATTACAGTTCAGTTCAATATACAATTGTTCTTGCACAGGTGCAGGAGACAAAACATTGCTATCACAAATTGTAGTGTTTCCTTTCACCATGATTTCAGACAATGGGAAGGACCAGATTGAGTTTTGATACCACTCCTGGATCTGTGATCCCATACCATCCTCAATAGGGGGAGACTTTTTCTCTGGCTGAACTGGGGTGCAGTTCAGTGGCAAAGCCCTTGTTTTCCAGTGAGCAGTACTGGAGTTGGATGGGTTCAGAGGTGGGTCAGGCTGTTATTAGCAACAATTCTGGTCCACCTCTGCCTTCTATGTCTTTGGCTCTTCCATCTCCCTACTGTTAGTACAACATAGCATAATACTGTAGTATCCTTGCACTGGGCTTCAGAGCAAATTTGCAGTTAATGGTTTTGATTCTTATATGAAAAAAATCCTGCTGCAGGAATGCAGCATGAAGCCAAGATGGAAGAGGCACCATAAAGACACCTGAGCCTCACCTAGAAGTAATTACAGCTGGAACATACCTATATTTCTAGCCAATTCAAAACCTTTGTTCTCTGTCCATGATACTGAAACATTCAAACACATCGTGGGCTGATGCATTTCAGTAACCTCCACTTGGAAGTTATTGGGAATGAACACAGAGGAAAGCTGAAGTGTTATAACCATTCCTCAGAAGCCTCAAACAACATTGTTTGTGCATGAATTAAATGACTATATTACTGAATAATTTGTATTCATTATTGGCAGGGAAAGAGTAGATTTCCTAGGTTTATCTACAAGACAAATTATATATGTGTGTTCAATTAGTATAGGTACAGATAGACACCTATACAGGCTTGGATACGCTATGACAAAGAATAAACTTGACATACAGTTCTGATAACAGATAGTACTCAAGAACAGCACTACAGGGATTACTCTTGTTCTAGTAAGGTGATCCATTAGATGATGTAATCTGTATTCTCTGTTTGTATTGTCCTGGGTTTTCAATAAGACCTGTGTGGGTAGGAACATTTCAGCTGAACTGTATAATCCATCTTCTACTTATTTGTGTATTCATATGTACTGTAGAAGAGCTTCACTTTAATTGTCAGTGCTTCATAAGTAGCTGAGTAGGTGGATGCCCATGGAGCTGATATCATGCCCAAGGATTGTTTCTATTAAAGATAGATTCCTTGTTTGATCTGGCATTATAATTTAATATTTTTACCCTCTTAATTGCTTCAATGAAGGCTTCACATTTGTGTAACCCATTTTTATAAACCATTCAAACTACTTTGCATTATCTCAAATATTGTAGAATGGAGAGCTAAACTATGGTAGCCAAAAATCAGGAGATTGGTAGCATCTTTTTAGATTAATACATTTTATTTAAAAAGAAAAAGCTGTGTGAGCTACCAGCATTCTCCTGGTGCGTTATCACAGTAATCTCGATAATAGCCTTGTAAAGTAGGAAACATTATCCCCCCTCCCATTATTAGTGTGAATGTATGTGGGAGTACGTTGGGAGGGAGGAAGCAGTAATAACTGTATATAGGAGACCATCTAATTAATTGGTGAAGAAGAGAATTTTGAGTGGAAGATCATATAGGACTGTCACATAACATTCCTGGTTAAATTCCTGGCATATTTGTTTGTCTAATAGTTTGGCCTATTTGCAAGTTTGGTCCATTGGTTAAGGCAAGGGTCTTCAAACTTGGCAAGTTTAAGACTTGTGGACTTCAAATCCCAGAATTCCTGAGCTAACATGACTGGAGGAGGAATTCTGGGAGCTGAAGTCCACAAGTCTTAAAGCTGTCAAGTTTGAAGATCCCTGGGTTAAAGTATCAGGCTAGAAAGTGGGAGACCATGCAGTCAAGTCCTTCCTTAGCCATGAAAGCCAACTGGGTGACTTTGGGTCAGTCATTCTCTCTCAGCCCAATCCTCACAGGGTTGTTGTTGGGAAAACAGGAGGATGAAGGTTTGTTGTATATGATTGCAACCTTCATTTATGTGTAAAAACAATAAAGGCAGGATACAAATAAATAAAATATTTAAACAAAAGCAGATAGCAGTTGAACTGAATTATTTCTTTCTCTGCATGGGGTTCTCCTCTCATCAAACTTGAGCTAACAATGTTGGAATAAATCAGGAATACACAATGTAGGGCCTTATCATGCCCCCGTCGGAGTCTGAATCCGAGGAAGAAGATGAACATATGACAGGGAGTGGGATAGAAGCTCCGTTGGCTATGGAGGAAACTGGGGAAGGGCAAAGTCAGGCTGGGCAGAGCAGGGAAGAGGTAGAACAAGGGAGAGGTGGTTCAGAGGAAAACCAAGGCCCACTCCCTTTCATCCTAGGGCAAGCACAAAAGAACGAAGAAGAGAGCATTGTGAGTTACGTGGATTATGAGGGAGGAAAGGGCCCTGATTCCCTTTACAAGGCACACCTGGGGAGAGAGTTTAAAAGAGAAGCAGTTTGGGAGGGGTGTTTGTCAGAAACAAACGTTGAGTTCATCTCATGTGGCTGCTGTTATGTGAGTTCCTGGCATCCTCCAAACTGGTTTGATTTACTGCCATGTTACTTCACTTCTGGAACTCCTTATCTTGCCCTGTCGGATTTATTACCTTATCTTGTCTTGCTGAATTCATAGTTTAAAGTTTTCTGTTTATAACATTTTGGACTGGAATATCTGTAGTCAAAAGCTGTTGCAGATTCCTGGGAGAGTTTTTCTCCAGACCAGAAGGTAACCGGGACATTGGGAGCAAAGTTGGAGCAAATAAAGAGACCTCCTACTTATTATTTTGGCTTTGTTGCCTTTGTGCCATGTCCTGGGTCATCACAGGGTTGTCTTTGGAGCCTCTCAAAACCTGAACCCAAATTGAGATGCTACAGTACCACAGAAGAAACATACTACATACACAGGTACATTGTTGAGGGAAAGCCATGTTAGTCTATGGTGGCAAACAATGAGGAGGAATCTGATAGTACCAACTAACACATTTAAAACTAAACTTTTGGCAAATCACTTCATTAAATGTATAGATACATTTCAACTCGATTCACAAATGTCTATAAGGATTCTCAGTTGTTCAGGTCATAGTTGCCCCAAAGGTGCTTTTTCAAGAGGTTCCAGAAAGTCCAATTGCCTCTTGAAAAAGCATCAAAAAGACTAGTTGCCTCTTGAAAAAGCACCTTTAGGACAACTGGATTTAGAATTATACACATGTTTAGGATTCCTTTTGATCTGAGAACTTGATATTCATCATGAGTCAATAGAAGGGATAAACATTCAACATGAAGACTTCGCTTTTTGCAAGGCATCTAAGATTTTATTCACCTTCTTCCTAGGAAAGTAATTTAATATGAATTGTTGTAATGTTCTGTTTGTATATTATTTTAATCTTTTCTTCAATCTTGGCAATATAAGCCCCGTTGGAGTCAGTTCCCAATAGATTGGCCTATGAGCCTGACCAAATAAGTAACAGAAATCTAACCACATTCATTTATGTATTTATTTTATAATGGAAATACTTTGAAAATTAAAGTATTCTGCAAAAAAGAAGGTCAAAAGAAGCCAGTAAAGACTTCTGAAAGAGAAAGGGAATATTCCTTCTCCAAAGCAAAATTATGATTTAATGGAAGTGGGAGACAGAGTTGTCCCTTGATGATAAGCATGCAACCCCTCAAGGAATAAAACGCCTCCCCAGATATTTTCTTCTGTTATATTTCTTCTTCTTCCCATTTGTTATATTTAGTCTTACAGTCCAACTAGGAAAAATGACTGGGAAACAAATCATTTTAGGAGAAAGAATTCTATCTCAAACCCCACTAATTCTGTTTTTTCATCTCCCTGCTCTTTACTCCACTCTCATTATTGAAATTTGGCACCAGTACATCCTATCAGACTTATGGTGCTACTTTGATGTGTTTTCTTCCAGTGTTTTGATAATTTATTTCAAGCATCAGAATGGCAAATGCATGCATTGTTTTTGTTGAGCTACACACAGGTTTCCATCTGCCAAAAAGGTCATCTCCAGAAAAATCTGGACAATCAAATGGGCAATTTGGACAATCTGGGTGGGAGAGAACTCTAGTTTGCATCTTGATCTGATTTACTTTGTTGTTACTATTTTGAGTACTGTAGAATCTGAAAAAGAAATTTGCATGTATTGATGTTTTATAATCTGATTTTTAAATGGCTAAGTGCTCAGGAAGAATTTTGACCAGGTAGTTGATCAGGACTGTAGTTAGAACTAGTTGGAACATCGTTTAATTTCCTCCATGGAAAACAAAACGCATCCACCACTTTTCTCTCCATGTATTGCATGAATAAACTGCAGTAGAAATGAAATTCATTCCTGAAATATGTCATGATTACAGTGAATAACTCCTACTGATACTATTGTTATTTTAAGGGTCTTTCACATTGGCTGACGGATGCAAAATGTTTGTAAAAAGGACACAGCGGATGAGAAAATGTTCCATCCGTTGTTATCCACTCTCAAAAGTGCCCCAAATTTGCATAACAAGAGCGGACAACAACGGAAGGGAACGGACGGGGGGAGGACATAGCCAGGATGTAAAGCAGATGCTCCACGGAAGTCTAGCGGATGGAAACAGATGGGAGCGGATGGCACATCCCCAGGGCTTCTGTGGGAGCACAGCGAAGCAGACGCGCAGCGGAAAGAGCGGATGCAGAGCAGATGCCGAGCGGATGAAGCGGATGTAGAGCGGAAGCCTAGCGGATGCCTAGCAGATGCAGAGTGTTCACTGCGCATGCGGGGAGGATGCATTGCGTCAGCCCCGCAGATATAAAGGGAAGCAGCTCGCAAGCAGGTCACCATCCAGAGGAAAGACCTGCTGCCAGCCACAGCTCCAGCCAGCCAGTCAGCCAGCCAGCCAGCCAGCCAACAACCATGGTGAAGAAGAAGAAGCCTGTGGCATCTGCTGCCAGCCCTGGCAAGAGGGACAGGGCCACCATCCCACCCCCTGGCCCTGATTCTGCTTCTGCTGGGGCTTCTGCTGCTGGGGCTGACTCTTCTGGTGCTGGAGCTTCTGCTGGTGCTGCTCCTGGTGCTGGTGCTTCTGCTGGTGCTTACTCTGCTGGTGCTGGTGCTTCTGCTGGTGCTTACTCTGCTGGTGCTGCTCCTGGTGCTGGTGCTTCTGCTGGTGCTGGTGCTTCTGCTGGTGCTTACTCTGCTGGTGCTGCTCCTGGTGCTGGGGCTTCTGCTGGTGCTTACTCTGCTGGCGCTGCTCCTGGTCCTGCTGGTCCTGCTGGTGCTCCTGGTCCTGCTGGTCCTGCTGGTGCTTACTCTGCTGCTGCTGCTGGTGGTGCTGGTGCTGCTGCTGGTGCTGCTGGTCCTGCTTTTGCTGCTACTGTTGTTGTTGCTGCTGCTGCTGGTGGTGGTGTGGAGGAGCAGCCCCAACAACCTCGAAGCCCCTCTGATGAGGGCCCAGATGGCCCTGCCAGAGGGAGGAAGAGGCATACACGTGAACGGGAGAGGAGGCAATCCTCCATCGAAGAGGAACATGAGGATGAGGTGCTGGAATGGCTGAGGGAGAATGAGTATCTTTGGCGGAAGGGACACAGGCTCTATCAAAACACCAAAAGGAAGCAGGCTGCTTAGAGAGGGAAGGCAGAGAGCCTGGGCTACACTTCGGAGGTGCTCCTCAGCTGGTGGAAGCATATGCACACCTGGTACAGGAAGCTGCACCTCAAGAAATCTGGCAAGGCCACGGTCAAGCTGACGGACTGAGAGACCTACATGATGGCCAAGTGCATCTTCTTGGAGGGTGAGATCCGCCACCGAGGAGCAGCCCCTCTCACAACCCTCTCTCTCAGGCAGCCCGCAGAGAGCCAGTTCTCTTCTGGCCAAGAGTCAGCTCCTGTGTCCAGGCAGGTATCTGTGGAGCGTGCCACAACGGAGACCCCCCTGACAGCTGCACTCCCCGTGGCAGAGCGCATGGAGGACCCCCTGATGCAGTGGGAGCAAGGAGAGGGCACTTCCACCAGAGAACAACCCACATCCACCCCCAGCTCCACCTCCACAGAAAGCAGGCAGAAAGGCAGACCAGAGGTGCATAGCCACACTGTCGTGCTGGAGATCAGGGACACATCAGAAGCAGCGTAGATCTCCTCTCTCAGCTGGTACACACCGACGTCCCATCCTCCAACTGCAAGCCCTTCCTCACCTATGTCAACCAGACCATCATGAACATGTCGGAATCACAGTACCAGGTGATAAAGGACAGGATCACTGGTCTTCTTCACAACCCTCCAGACCCAGCTGAACCTGCTCCCACCCAGTCCAGGTCTGCTCCTCCACCCCAGGTGATGTCACTGCCCTTCCAAGGCTTTCCAGAGCTCCTCACCGACCAAGGCTACAGCTACCAAGAGCTCCAGCAGCACAGGCAGCCCTTCCGAGTCCAGGCACAGGTACATGGAACGCCACCGGTGCCACTGATGCCACCGATGCCACCTATGCCACTGACGCCACAGATGCCACCCACGCCACAGATGCCACCCACACCTCACCTCGTTCAGCTGCAGACCAGACATACCCACTACACTGCTCCTTCCTCCACTCCACAGCCAAGCCCGGCCTCAGAACATCTGTCGTCGGTATTGGGGCTGACACCCCATGTCCTGGAGGAAGGGGCTCTCAACATCACAGGACTGAGCCAGCTCTCTGAGAGCTTCCTCCACACACCATCCCCTGTTGTCCTCTCGGGGCCAGGCACCCCAGTGGCACTTCAGACCAGCACTCCAGCAGCAGCCACCTCCACAGCACCTGGACCCTTCACCCCTGAGACTGGGCACGCCTCAGAGTGACTAAGAAGAGTGCCAGAGACTGGGTGGCTACCTGTTGACTTTATCTTTGCTTGGGACACTTGGGTCATTTTGCTTTTACAGCTTGTTATTAATAAAGATTATCTTTGCTTCACACACTTGTTTCATTTATGTCATTAAATAAAGTCTTGGTGGAAACTTTTAGAAATGGTTTGAGCCTTTGCATGCTTGTGGGATGGGTTAAGATAGCAGTGGGATGGGCAGGGATACCTTTGGAATGGGTAATAGCTGTGGGATAGATAAACCTCCAGTGCAAGCATCGTGGGACTGTATGGTCCACCCTCCCAGGTTCCACACCTATGGCCCTTTATTATCAATAACAATTTAATCATTGATCCACATATTTCAAGATAAACACAACTCTTTATTAGATGCCCTGTTCATTGTAGGGCCACTTAACATATATGGCCCAATCTCATTAGTGTGATGAGACAGGCTGAAGGAAGCATCCATTAATCATCTACCATCCTGTCTTGCCACTCCACTGCTCCACCTGGGGAGTTGCACCAGTGTTTCAGGAGGTTGCGCTGCTTCTTCCCTTGACGTGAAGCTCTGTTGGGGCCTTGCACATCCACAGTATGTATCAGGTTTCGCCCTTGCCTCCATTCACCAGGCTCCATGTCCCCATTGCCTTGTTGGAGGTCCACGAGCCTGTTCTGCAACACTGGGTAGCGGGTGCGCATGAGATTGTGCAGGATGTAGCAAGCTTTCACAATCCTCCTCACGGTCTGTGGGCGATGCTGAATGGTGGTGAGAAGTACCTGGAACCTGTTGGCCAGTATGCCAAAGGCGTTCTCCACCACCCACCTTGCCCTGGACAGCCTGTAGTTGAAGTCCTCTCTTCACGGGTGAGGCATCTGGAGGTGTAGGGCTTCATGAGGTAGGTTCTGAGGGAGAAGGCTTCATCCCCCATGATGAAGTAGGGCACATCTTGTGTGTCGTTGGGCAGGGGGTCTGGATCTGGGAAGCCCATGATGAGGTTGTGTTCCAGCCCCTCCTTGAGGTGACTGGCGTATATCTGGGCATCTGAAGCTGACCCGTTGCCTGAAGCATCGATGTACATGAACTTGTAGTCAGCATCGACCATGGCAAAGAGGATGATGCTGAAGAAGCCCTTGTAGTTGAAATAAGTGGACCCTGACTTGGCTGGAGCTTTGCAGGCCACGTGCTTGCCATCTGTGGCTTCAACGGTGTGGGGGAAGTTCCACTTCTGATAACACTGCTCTGCAACTTTCTTCCAGCCTTCTTCAGTGGAGAGGCACTGGAGGAACTCCTCCTTGTATTCTTCGATGATGGCCTGCACCACTTCTCTGACCACAATGCTGATGGTGTTGGATGGCACCCTCCAGCCGTACTGCATGCTCCTGTACATGGTCCCTGAGGCCAGGTGGCGCAGAGTCAGTGCCACCTTGAGCCCAGGGTCCAGGCTGGGCGGGAAGTTGGTATTTGTCTTGGTCAACCTGGGTGTCAGCCGCTGCACAACTTCATCAAACATGGCTGGAGGCATCCTCATGAAGTTCTGGAATGCATGAGGGTGTTCGTTCCTCAGCTCCACCATCAGCTTGTTGTACAGTCCGTATTCTGCTCTTCTGGCGATCCATCTTCGGACCCAGACACTTCTTGGCCATTTCCTTTTCTTTGCGTAGAACAGGTGAAAGAGCCTGTAGATGGCTTCACACTGTTGTAGAACAATGGTGGAAACCAAAAGGAGTGTGTGATGATCTATGGTGGAGATGACTGGATGCTGTGGAAGAGCAAGAGCCAGATGAAGGCTGAAGAGGTCTGCACCGCAGGGCTGCTGGACTGAAAGTGAGATCCAGGTGAGTTCCTCCCCCTTTTTATAGGAAATATAGGTTTTCTGCTTGGTGTCCTTTGGCATCCTCTAGGCATCCTGCAGACATCCTAAATATCCGAGATATGTCCCCTCTGCGAACATTTTTTCCATTTTAATGCTTTATATACGAGCTGCATCCGCTTCCATCCTTTCTCCGTCCTACTCCGTGCTACTTACGCTTTGTGTCCGTTCTGCATCTGTTTCGCTTCCTCCCTGTGTCCATTTTCCACTGGAGCGGATTTGAGTTGCGCGGATGCGCAGCGGATGCCTAGCGGATATAGTGGACGCGTAACGGATGACGACGGACATATAACGGATGTTCCCCGTATGAGTTGCGGATGCAGAACAGACGCATTGGATACATTCTCCGCTCAAAAAGTTTTGTGCAGCTCAAAACTTTTTGAGCGGATGAAATGTCAGTCGACGGATGCTGGACGGATAGAGAGTATGAAAAACGGACGCAGTGAGTACCGAACGGATGCATCGCGTTAACCAACGGATGGCAAGTGTTTCTATCTGTTTTGCATCCTCTTTCCATCCGTTGGTGCTGTGTGACAGGGGCTTTAAGAAACTGTTAAGAAACAGATGCATATGTATGTGCGTGTTAGTCTGTTATCTATTAACACACATGCAAAGTTGCTTACATATTGTGTAACTAATAGAGCATTAATTTTAGTAAATTATAGAAAAATATTGTGAGCTCACAATGCTTCTGGCAACACTGAAGCTCCAACATGGCTTCGGCCAGGCCAGCTTCAGGGTTGACAGGCTGCCCCCCCCCCCCCCAATTGAAGAGGAATTCCTGCAAGACAAAATATACAGAGGGAAATGGAATTATTCCCTTGAATTATAAATTGAGAACAGTCATCTTACTGAGATTCAGAAAATGTGATCTACTTAGAGGACTCTTTATTGGCTCCACACAGAGAGAAAACTACTACTTATAGCTTCTCCACTAAGAGAGAAAAGCTACTGTATTTCTGATATAGAAAGCAAAGAAATGAAATGTCTGAAGTTTCCCTCCTGTGGATCATCAAAGAGCAAAATGGTTCAGTGGAGTTCAACTATCCTGATTTTTGGAGTAGCAAGACAGGGAGATCTAAAATGTACACAGCCAGTTAAATAGAGAAGGAGAAGGAGGAGGAGAAGCAGCTTCGGCCTTGAATGTAGTTCCATTTTCCATCTAATTACGGTTGCATTCTGGAGTTCCTGCAGAGATGGTAGTTGTCTTCACTGACAACTTCAATGTCACTAGAAGAAAGATAATTCTGTTTTCCTACTGTTGCAGCCAAATAGGTTCAGGTAACACTTGACAGATGGGGCTGTTGAGAGAAAAGTTAACCTTTTTATATTTTCTTTTGACACCTGAGCAATGGAGTTAACTAAAGTGAATAGAATTGAAGGCTCCCATTAAATAAAATAGACATGCAGGAATGATTTGTGTTTCCATGGATCTAGGAATGAGTAATGGGTCTTCTTTACATCTGTTTCTCTGTCCCGTTTTCTCCTTCTCTTGACTTCTAGTGTGGTTAGAATCCTGTCGAGATTTTGGAAAAAAACATGCTTCTTATAAATGGGATCAAGGATTGTGTGGCCATTGAGGCAATATTTAAAAATAGAAATATGTTGATGTATAATATATCCTATAATCTGTTTGCCTGCTTAGATTTAAACATTGTCTATCTATCTATTTGTCTGTCTGTCTGTCTATCTATCTATCTATCTATCTATCTATCTATCTATCTATCTATCTATCTATCT
>BLBF01000055.1:14211001-14240760 GCA_015471245.1 Laticauda colubrina | reverse complement strand
GATAGATAGATAGATAGATAGATAGATAGATAGATAGATAGATAGATAGATAGATATTGTAGGTAGGTAAGTAGGTAGGTAGCTGACAGAGGGACAGAGAGACAGATAGATAGATGACAGACAGACAGACAGACAGATAGACAGACAATTTGATAGATCGATCTCCGGTTCCATAGGAGGCTGCCTAATTCTGAATCAGATTGGTTATATCAGATTAAAAGATAGATCACTAATCTGCCATTTCTGCATTTTAATGTACTAACTGTTGTTCAGTTTGAAGGAAAATTTGCATTCAAGGTTTATTTAATTCTCATGGAACTTCTTTTTATGTATGGTGATGATGTGGGCAAGGATTATCTGTGAACGTTCTGTCTTTCATTGTACAAGCCTTTCTTTCTATAGATAATTTATAGCCTGCCTGGCTTCCCACATTTATATTCAACCCATGGAAGACATCTGGAGGAAGTGCCTCTAATGAGATTTTTAAAAAGCATCCTTGAAAAATTGCTTCCTCCTTTCCTCATGTCAAAATCATTGGAGAAGTTGTCGACTAACTGCCTCTGCCTCTATCCCTTGTGAGGAATTTTGAAAGGCCCTTTGGACCCAGTTCTAATCAAGCCAAATGTTGTTCCTTAAGCAGTCTTTTTACACATTTTACACAAAATATTTCCAGACAAAAAAATATAATACCTTATACACAACTTCAAGTTTTAAACCTTTATAAATCTTTTCTATCACAATATCCAGTAGTACTTAAAGGTAAAGGTAAAGGTTCCCCTCGCACATACATGCTAGTTATTTCCAGCTCAAAGCTGAAGAGCCAGCGCTGTCCAAAGACGTCTCCGTGGTCATGTGGCTGGCATGACTAAATCCCGAAGGTGCACAGAACTCTGTTACCTTCCCACCAAAGTGGTCCCTATTTTTCTACTTGCATTTTTACATGCTTTCAAACTGCTAGATTGGCAGAAGATGGGACAAGTAACAGGAGCTCACTCCATTACGCGGTACTAGGGTTTCAAACCGCCGAACTGCCGACCTTTCTGATTGACAAGCTCAGCGTCTTAGCCCCTAAGCCACGGCATCCCTTACTTACTTCCAAATAATAGACAAGTCTATTTAAACATGCTGTGTAGCTTCCTTATGGCCTCTGTCTTGCAAAAGTCCCCATTAGCCAACCTCATAAGGTCTCCTTATATGATCCAGACTGTCATGCCAGTATTTAAGAATTTAAAGGTTAATATCAAAGGGCAAACTATTTTGACGGTAGGAAAGAAGAAAAGACGAGCGTTCTAAAAGCGAACCTTTGAAAAAATTAGTGAGAGCTTTTCCTCTGATCTCTGTTTCTTATTTAGTATAAAAACATTGTTTCTTTTCAGGTTAATAAAGAGCACTGCTTGTTCTCTTTTGGATGCTAGAAAATATAAAGAGCAAAAAGGTTCACCTGAAATATATCCAAATCATCTGAGATTTTATTGAATTTTTATTTTTATTTCAAAACTGCTGTTCTTTATGGTCACATTATTCAAAGAAGTAGTAGTAAGATAATTAGCTATTATGTCCAACACAAATTCCATTAATTTCAATTAACTTAATTAGCATGATCTTAACCTAAGTACTATTATTTATGATTTCTGCAATAAAGTTGTTTAGAAAAACAGCAGACTGATTAATTTTTTAAAAAGTATTTTATATACTGAGAAAGGATTTTTCATATTCTGAGCAATGTAGTATGCTTTGGAATGTTTTGGTGGACAGTTTAAACATTTTCTCTTTCCTCCCTTCTTCTCTAAAATTTAATGAAAGTGAGACCTACATTTCTCTCCAATTTCTAAATACAACAGATCCCAAACATTTATTCTAGCCAGCCTTAATTGCCTCTGATTAGAAATTTTTGCTATATATACAGTAATTTGAAAAAGAATAATGAAATCAAGTTCTAAAAAGATAACACAGACTTCCAACTAATTCATCAAGCGTTACTTTTAATCTTAAAGAAGGATGCCTTTAAAGTTTGACTCTTCCAAATATTGTCACGAGAACATCAAATACAGTTAGTTCTTGAGTTACAACCATAATGGAGCTTGCCTGCTACAGTTGTAAGTCATGACCGTCATAAACTGGTTCACTCATATGGCAGACCTGATTTTATGACCTTTTTTACAGAGGTGGTTAAACAAATGCCACAGTTGTTAAGCAAACCAATATTGCTATGGGACTGGTTTTGCTGAAAATCAGAAGTAAACAGCAGAAATCCAGGTCATGAGCAGGGGTGGGATTCTGCCAACTCAGATCGTTTTGGGCGAACCCCTAGCTCCGATGATCAGCTGACTCCAAACCGGTTCGCTCCCACAATCGTGCAGGCCTACCCGCCCGCCCTGGTGCTGCACTCACCTATATCTGCTCAGCTGATTCGCTGAGCAGAGCAGATTGTTGCACCTCAGCTGTGTTACTTCCCTGAAGTAACATTGAAGGCAAGTAATTTTGAAAGCTGTGCATGCGTACGCAGCACGCGTCAGGCACGCAATTAGCAAACCAGTTGTTACACCACCAGCATCCCCCCCCCCACTGGTCATGAGTAACCCCTAGGTGAGTCCATTCTACTTTTGAATGGTGACCAAACAATTGGTCATAAGGCAAGAGTCACCTACACAAAGAAATATGTTTTTTAATGCAAAGAAGGACTAGGGGAGACTTGATAGCAGTGTTCCAATACTTAACGGGCTGCCACAAAGAAGAGGGAGTCGAGCTGTTCTCCAAAGCACCTGGAGGCAGGACAAGAAGCAACAGGTGGAAACTAGTCCAGGAGAGGACCAACTTTGAACTAAGGAGGAATTTTTTTTCTAACAGAACAATTAACCAGTGGCTTGCCTCCAGAAGTTCTCAGCGTTATAACACTGGAGATTTGAAATTGTACAGCTATCTGTCTGAAATAGTATAGGGTTTTCTGCTTGAGCAGAGGCTTGGATTAGAAGACCTTCAAGGTTCCTTCCAACTCTGTTATCCTGTTATATCCTCAGTCTTTGTTTTGTAGTCAGTCAAATAACTGTTATCAATAATAAACAAACTGGAACCATCAACGTAGCTAATGCAGTTGATGAACCATTTGGTGTACTTAGATTAAACTACATGATCATTATAGTTATTATAGGTAAGCCCTGAGCTCTCTATTTAGCACAAGGATCTGTAAGACCTGTAGACTTTTAATGATTGTAAACCACCCAGAGTTATGGAAGAAGGGCGGCCAATAAATTTTACAAACAAGCAGACAAATAAGTAGATTAGATAGCAAGCAATTTCTAGAGAGTGGTTCAGTGGCCTCACAATCAGGAGGCAGTGTGTTCAATCCTAAGTATAGGCAGATATTTCTCTCTCTGGGCACAATGAGGATATATCTGCTGAACAAAACTCCTCATTGGCATCAGGAAAGGCATCTGGCCAGTAAACACTCTGCTATCTCCATTCAGTTGCCCAGAAACCACCCCGCAAGGGATTATGGGGTCATTAAAAGATGATGATGATGATGATGATAGCAAGCAATTTCTAAAGACTTGGTTTGTAGAGTATGTTTGGAAAGGAAACGAGCTGATTTTCCTGCAAAATAATCACTTAGTCAAGTCTTCCCCTGTCCATCTTGCTGTACAGAATAGAATAGAATACTTTATTGGCCAAATGTGATTGGACACACAAGGAATTTGTCTTGGTGCAAATGCTCTCAGTATACATAAAAGAAAAGATACATTTGTTAAGAATCAAGAATCATAATGTACAACACTTAATGACAGTCATAGGGTACAATCAGCAATCAAATCCTACTAGGAAACAGTCAATATAAATCGTACAGGATTTCTTTGTGTGAATATGGTATGTAAGCTTAGAGTAAGGTTCTTCAAATTTGACAAGTTTAACACTTGTGGACTTCAACTTCCAGAATTCCTGAGCTAACACAACTAGAGGAGGAATTCTGGGAGTTGAAGTCCACAAGTCTTAAAGCTATCAAGTTTGAAGACCCCTGGCTTAGAGGATAAAACATTGACTACCCATGGAATCACTAAAATAGGCAGTTTATGGAGATAGGATCTTAGGCAGTTCTTGCCTTGGTTTCAGGCTTTCATCATAATTCATCAAATACCTTATATGAGAAATGGGTTCAGGATTTAATGAGATTTACTCCCTGGAGAAAGACAAACATATGGGAGGAAGAAAGAAAACAAAAGGGAGGAAATGGTATCCTTAACCAGTTGGGGATTTGCTTGTTTCAGAATCCTGTTTTAGCTTCTCTTCCCCTCTTTAAGATAAAATGGCCATTAGTGGAGAAGAATTTCCCCCCTCTATATTTTCTTCTCAGCCTCTTCCTTTGGCTCATCCTGATTTGCTGTCTTTCAGAAGGAAAATGCAGGAAAGAGACAATTTGCAAGGCCTTTCACAGAATCTAATTATCAGCTAATCTGATCAAGAGATCAGGACTGAAATAAATTTGTAATAAAAATGAATACAGCATCTCTTCCTTATTCAATTTCTTCTAGGAAGAAGTAACTGGCTAATGTAATCACTTAGTCTATAAAGTTGCCATAATTAGAAAATTGGGATGAGATTATTATAGCTTGGGAAACCTGTGCAAGGCAGAAAGTAATGAAAGATTGCTTGGCTAGTAGTGTGTGGCAAGCAGCATCTCTCTGGAATCTCAAGTCTGTCTTGCAAGGGCTGTAATCAGGAATTCTTAACCCTGGAGAAATTGTCCAAAGATTGCATCCTATATCTTTCCTTGCTTTCACATTGAAATGCTTTTTTACCCTGCCTTGGCTCCAGGGATGTTTATTTCCTTCCTTTTTCCCATGAAATTTTTACTAAAAATCATAATTACAATAGTAAAAACTATTACAAACTAAAAGAACAATAGAAAAATAGGAAGAAGGAGTAAGAGGTAAAAAGAAAAAAAAATAGGAAAGGTATAAAAAATACAAAGTAAAATAGAAAAATAGAATATAATACAGAAGAAGAAAAGATCCAGCCTTCAAAGTATAAACGATTTTAATAATATTTCACCTCTTACATTACCCAAAATATCTGTTCTTCCCATCTCCCATCTGTTTTCTGTAGACAAATCCATGGTTATTTCAGTCTTGGTGTCAGCAAAAGTCCATTAAGGGTTACCAGCAATAACAAGCTATTTTAACCCTGATCAAATAAACCAACTTTATATTCCTTCTTTTTTTTTACTTCTAATAATCTTAATCTTTAGTCCATTCAGATAATTTCATAGAACTTGATTTCTTTTCCTTCCTTTTTTGCCTCTTCTCACAAGATTTTTCAAAGCTTTGGCAAGTCTGTTTTGTAAATCCAATACACAAAAATTATCCAGGTCTCTCTTTTGGTTTATCGTTTGTATGCCCCTTTTAATTATTAAAATTTCAGCCAGTTTCCTTTTTATGTCTAATGTAGAATCTTTTTCTATGACATTCATGTAGCCTGTCATTTATATGTTCACTTTCAACTCAGCCTATTCTCTCAAGTAAAACTTGATTCTTTTCACTACCATCTTTTAGACATAATCTATCCATAGAGATAGATATCACTATTGTCATTGTTGATATTAATTTCTGACTTAATTTTAGAAGTATCCTTTAATATTTCTAGTTTTAGAATATTTTGCATGATTCTGAAACTCTTAGTCAAATTTATGTATTCATCGCCTTTAACTGAAAGGTTTAATCCCCTCTAGCGTCCAATTTTTAAGATCTCATTTTTATATAAAAAATTTAAAACAAAAGCATTTTCCCATGGAAAGGATTCTTTATAATCAATTCCAAAATCTTACTTTAAAATTATCTGGATTCTTTGTAGTTTTTTTAAAAATCAAAGTTTTCATCAAAACTTACTCTTTATTTTTTATTTTTTAATTAATTTCTTAAGCTTGTAATTAAACATTATTTTCATTACAGATTGAAGGCAAACTCTCCTGGTATTTTTAGACTTGCTGATCCAAGATTTCTAATATCTGAAAAGGACTGTAGTTCTTAGGTAATCTCTGAATGTGATCAGAAAAGAAAAAAATGAGAACTTAGTGTCCTTTCAAAACACTGGCCATGTTTTGAGCAAGATGGCTGTTCCCTTGTCTTCCAGTGCTCCAACTCACATAAGGAGCAACCATCTAGGACACTTGTGGGTGATCTCTGGTGCTTTCCTTTATCCAGATAAGTTCAAAAAGGAGATCTTTCCAGCTCTACATTCTTTGAGATAATCATTGACTCTATTTTTTGCAGAGCCTTCTTCAGCCCATATTCTTTCCTCAGGAATACTTATTCTTCTTTATTCATCAGAAAAACATGGTGAGATAGGGTTGGGTTTAGTGAGAGTGTCTGGCCAAAGATTATGGAAGGTTTGTGTCAGTATGTAACATAGGCAAATACTGTACCGCAACCAAAGATTTTCCAAATGTGTTAGGTTTGCAACTTCCACTTAAGGGTGTCAGGCTGGGAACTGCTTTTTCAATTGGTACTTAACTATTGATTGATTGCGTTGATATCTCATCTTTGCTCTAAAAGCTCAAGAAGGCCTTTATATGGGATGTAATCATGTAAACCCATAATCTAACCAGGCATGCTGGGCTGAGAGAGAACGTTGAGCTCAAAACTATTCAAACCATATTATAGCTAAGTTCAGTCTACATACATCTTCTCTGAACACTGCAGGTACATTACAGATATATGGATGTGTTTTGAGAATAAAACACAGTATGCGGCTAATGAAACCATCATTACCGAGCTGCTGGAAAATCCATACTTAGTCACAGGAGCTAAGCTTGCTTTAAAGATACAAATCTTCCCCCAATTTGATGAATAGGATAGAAGAGAAGAGAAGAGAAGAGAAGAGAAGAGTTGGAAGGGATCTTGGAGGTCTTCTAGTCCAACCCCCTGCCTAAGCAGGAAACCCTACACCACTTCAAACAAATGTTTATCCAACAAGTTGTTCCACTGGTAGTTGTTCTCACTGTCAGGATCCTGCATAGTTTTAGGTTGGTTCTTTCCTGGATTAGTTTCCACCCATTCCTTCTTGTCTTGCCCTCAGGTACTTTGGAGTATAGCTTGACTCCCTCTTCTTTGTGGCAGCCCCTGAGAAACTAGAACACTGCTATCATATTTCCCCTACGCCTTCTTTTCATTAGACTAGACATATCCAGTTTCTCGTATGTTTTAGCCTCCAGTCTTCTAATCATCTTTGTTGCTCTTCTCTGCATTCTTTCTCGAGTCTCAACATCAGTTTTACATCATGATAACCAAAACTGACTGCAGTATTCCAAATGTGGCCTTACCAAGACCTTATAAATTGGTATTAGCACTTCACGTGATCTTGATTCTATCTCTCTGTTTATGCAGCCTAGAACTCTTTTGGCTTTTTTAGCAGCTGCTTCATATGGCTGGCTCATATTTAAATGGTTGTCCACTTGGACTCCGATATCCGTCTCACAGTTACTACTGTTCAGTGAGGTATCACATATACCTGTGATGGCAAACCTATGGCATGCATGCCACAGGTGGCACACAGAGTCATTTGTGTGGGCATGCGAGCCCCAGCTAAACTTACTGCACTGCACAGGTGTGTGCCTCCCAGCTGGCTTTTGGCCCATTTGAGGCCTTTTTTGGCCTCCCAGAGGCTCAGGGAAGTCTCTGCAGCCTTTGGAGGCCAAAAAACAGGCCCATTTCGCCACATCCGGTACTTCCAGTTTCATCACTTCCAATATTTGGAGGCTGAAAAACAGGCCTGTTTTTCGACCTCCAGAGGCTGCAGAGGCTTCTCTCAAGGTGCTGGGAGGCCAAAAAAGGCCTCAAATGGGCCGAAAATCAGCTGAGTCGTGTGCATGCATAGTGCAGGTAAAGGGGCAGCAGGGTGGTTTTGCATGCACATGCACAGGGGGAGCAGGGCACATTGCATTGTGAGCGCCGGCATGCACGCACTTTCAGCACACTACAACAAAAAGGTTCACCATTACTGACATACACTGTACCTGTGAATTTGAGTTGCATTGAATCCTAATTCTTTGACCTAATCCTAATCTTTGCCATGACTCCTACCAGGTGGAATATGGAGGCGCGCACTAGAGTTGCGCAGGCCCCCATCCTCCTTGCCTTCTAGAAAGGAGTGAAAACATGGTCCTGCAAGCTTGTGTGGGGAGTCCATAGGGGCATGCAGTTGTAGGGCTGGTAGGCACCCTGAAAGCTCTCTCTTCAACTTCAATTAATTTTTAAACATGTTTTATTTATTTTTAATTTATTCTTACCTCTTTTACATTTTTAATGTTTATATATTATTTTTATATTTTAATATCTTATTGGAGTCTTCACAGGGTTCCTCTGTGAGGGAGATGGGTAGTTTAAAAATGTGATAAAAATATAAAAATAAATAAAATCCATTAGAAGGTACCCGTTCAGGATACTATTTATTTGAAAGCTCATTTTATCATCTAGGAGCAAATTTCCTCCCCAGTACATCATTCCAACTTCCCTGCCTGGTCTGCAAAATATGGTGGAACCCTGAACATTGGGAAGAAATAAATTTTGTGAGAATGAGATATGAGAAATTTTCAATGTGCTACTCTTTCTGTTGCTGCTATTATTTTAAAGCAAAATCAGGCTGGCTTGTTCATTTATAAATATTATCTTTATGTGTTTTTCTATGGGCATAGGATAATATTTGAAAAGAGGAGAAGGGGTAGGTAAAAACAACTTATTTATTCAGTTTATCTTGCAATAGCATATCTAGGTAGATAGTAACATGTAAAACACAATCCAGATATGGAATAAAATAGCATTAGAAAAACCTATGACGCCAGCTCAGATAATAGTAACTCCCTCTAAGTCTAGAAACACTTCCATGTTTTCAAAGATCCACTTCAGAGCCAATAAGATCTTGAGTAAGGTGCAAAGATGCAAGATGACATTCTTTAATTGATAGGACCCAATACTGTTAGTTATTTATTGCAAGCATAAATCCCTGTCAGAAGCAAGCAACCAGAATCACTCAAGTAGACATTTTATTGTTGATCACTGTGAAGTGCAAAAGCCCAAGGCCACAGGTTAAGATTCAGTTAAATTGATTTATAGTTCATGCTTCTACACAGGATTCTAGTCAACTAATGGTAAGCACTATTTTGAAGCTAGGTAAAGGTAACCTCCTCAGGTTCTCCCACTTCCACAATCACCGATATTACAAAAATCTAATCAGACTGTTGTCTTCCCTCAGGAAATGGCAGCTATAGATTTCAGGGATTGATCTCCCCCAAACAGATACTAAGCTGGAATGTCTGTTCACTCCCCATAGATGGTGCCACTCCCCTTCAGCTGGCGGGGCCACGACCAGTCCCAAAACTTTGTAAAGATGGCACTTGATTTCAATATCATTTTCTGGATGTCTCAAGTCACTCTTTGTCTTTTCATTTTATCTCTCTTCCAAAGAACCTCTACCTGTAACCAACGTTTCCATCTATGATTATAAACCATCACCTGAAACAGAAGTATTGTTTGAAATCCAATATCCAGAGAAGTATAATGTTTTCACTCGAGTGAATATAAGTTACTGGGAAGGAAGAGAATATCGGACAATGTTGTATAAAGGTGGGTGGAAAATACATCTTAAAATCAAGATAAGTTACATGCCAGAGAAATTGAGGATGTGTGTGTGTTGTTCCATATATGTTTAAGTAATCCTTTCATTTACAATTATTTATTAGGTTTTTAAAACCATCTTTGAGGGCACAGACTTTTGAGAGAGGAATTCTTTGACAAGGTATAACACCTTCACAACCCATATCAAACAACAGACGGTCCTTGAGCTCCCAATGTAATTAAGACTGGAAATATGGTTGCAGGTCATGCCAATTCTTAAGAATGTCTGTGAATGAATGAATGAATGAATGAATGAATGAATGAATGAATGAATGCATGCATGCATACAAACATATACATTTTGGATTGATTTGCAATAAATTAGCCAAATTTTCCTAACTCCCAGCTATTCATAACAATAATTAAGAGGCTTGAAGAACAGAATTATGGATGAATATTTATATGAAAAGACTGAATTTTCCCATTGGGAATATTGTCAGAATTTTCTGTTCTATATTTTGAAATGTTTTGACTTGTTTTCAGGCTTTTAAACAAAAGAGAGAGTAGCTCCCGTAGCATAAGGCTTATCTCATCCTGACAGAAGTAACTTGACAATCAGTTTTACGTGTTTGACTTATTTATACTCTGGGAAATATGTCCCTTAGCTAGTTGGCTTTCAAGAACCCCTTTCATGCAGATCATGTCAAGAAGATTATATTACCTCCTCTTTGAAATATTTGTTATCGCTTAGTTCATGTTGCCAGTTGTAAGAATTGCGCCAGGTTTCAAGTTTGTTTCTTTGGCTTGATCTTCTAAGGACTTATGACAACCAGAAAAAGAGAAGCGGAATAAGAGCAGAAGAGATTCAAACATTACTAATAGTTTAGATTCTTGTTTGAATCTTCATGACAGTGACAAACAGTCCTTCTCAGGACAGTGAATTTGAATGAGCTAATTTAATATGTAGCTTTTATTTACCGCTCCACAGATTTCTTTAAAGGCAAAACGGTTTTCAATCACTGGCTGCCTGGAATATGTTACAGCAACATCACATTTCAGCTGGTATCTGAAGCAACATTCAATAAAACCACGCTAGTGGAGTACAGTGGGGTTAAGCATGAACCTAAACAACATCGGACAGGTAATGTGACAGATTGCGTATCTGTGATTGCTAGATTATTTCCCCCAGCCTAGTGCACACCAGGTTTTAAACGCTAATCAGGATTTTCAAGAAAATCTCCTGCTTCCTTTTCTCTTTAAAACAAACTCAACAGACCAACAAAGTGGTGTTCTAGGTGTTTCTTGTCAGGTCGTTTCCTGACTTTCTCAAAGGGCTGCCAGACAGGCCATTAGCCCACAGATGCAACAAATGTTCCATGGCAGTGGTGGGTTTCAAAAAAATTTTTCCTACTGGTTCGGAGAGCTTGCTTCGTGCGCTTTTCATGCGTATGCACATTTGCTTAAACACCACCCTCTGTATCAATGCAGGAAGGAATATATCAACGCCTATCATGCGTGTGTGTGCTAAATGCGCATATTGCACACATGCAGGGTTCACAGACCATCCTCTTTATCAACAAAGGCGAGCTTGCTGTTTTTTAGCTCAGCTGAGGTGCAGCAATCTGCTCTGCCACGCAAACCAGCTGAGCTAATAAACAACAAAATATAGGAGAGGCTGGAGAGATAATAGTAGGGACGGCAGGTGGGCATGGCCAGTCAAAATTTTCCCTACTGATTCTCCGAACCAGTCAAAATTCTCCCTACCAGTCCACAAGAACCTATCAGAACTGGCTGAATACCACCTCTGCTCCCTGGGCAGTACAAATTCAGGAATCATTTGATCTATTTCCAGTCTGCTAACTGTTACACTGTCCTTTCTAACAAGGACATCTCCCAGTGGTCAATCTGGGAGAGATGATTTAATTTTAGCAACCATCTCACCAAGGACAATATTTCAAGGAACACAAAGTACTACTCCTTTGATCATGCTCTCTGGACCAATTTTACATGTGATCAGGATGATGCAATTGATGCAATTCTACCCTCATTTCCTTTCTCAACTCTTCATCAGTTTATGCCTCAAAGAATAAAAACTGATAAGATAGGGTAGGGTAGAGTATGGTAGGGTAGGGTAGGGTAGAGTAGAGTGGAATGGAGCTATCTTATTGAAAATAAATTTGAGTAAATCTGTAGCCTGTTTTACAGTTATGCAGGACATAAATAAATGCAATATTAACATTTCTATTTTCAAGTTAGGCAAGAATGCTCTTTAAAAGTTTCTCATCATCTCAACATTCTTTATCACAAAAACCCAGCAGTGGTAAAAAGATAGACAATTACCACCAATCCATTTCCTAGGTCAGCTTAGCGCTGCCATCAAATGTTTGTTTGCTTTTCTTAGGTTAAGCTTTCATAGTCTAGGTCCTCCTGGATGGTTTGGACTATATTTCCCAGAGTTCTTAGCCAGCATCTAGAAATTCTGGGAATTATAATCCAAGCCACCTAAAAGGCTGGAGATGCAGAAAGGCTGCTATGGGCTTTGATTTCTCTGAACTTTTACCTCAGCAGAATTTTCTTGGCATGTTCGCTGCTTTAGGTGCTTTGTTTGATGGTACACCCTAAAATATTTTCTGGTGGAATTTACAAGAAAGTGGATTACTTGCTACAATGAGGCAAGAAATATACAAAAATTGTAATATAGTATAACATAATGTTAGCCACTCAAAACCAGAAAAATGAGAAAATCTCTGCCCTGCTCTTTCACCTGGTATGTCTTCATCCTCTTGGCTTGCTTTTGCTGTCTACTGAAGCTCTCAGCTCAGTTCAAAAAGAGCAGTACAGTTCTCAGTTATACAAACTTTGTCCATCCTGTAAATTATATAGTGCAATGGCCTGACAAAGTGGCACATGGAAAGGAATCTGAGATTCTAATTTTATTAGAAAGACTATAGGAAATCTTTCTGAAATTGTACCTCTTTATAGATCCTATGCAACTTTTAAGAAAGCCGTGTCCTTCTTTCTTCTTTCTTTTAGGTGATGCATTTCCTTTATTGTTTTTATCTTAATGTATAAAGAGGGTTGGGTTATACAGTCTACCAAGCCTCTGTTTAAGAGTTCTAGCAAATATCTGAAAAGGTTGCTGCATTTGGTTCAAATCCATATGCAGAAAAGGGCAGGTTGTATTGGCATGATTCTGTAGGGAGAAAAATCAAGAGGACCAATTCAAATTAATTCTTAAATTACTTTTGAAAATCACTGCCTCAGTTTGATGGTAGGCTGAGCAGCTGCTTAAAATGACACATACCCTGTGCAATGAGCCCTCCCTGATCCTACAAGCTCAGGACAATAAGTGAATATTATAAATATGCCTTCTGACCTTTTTCAGTTCCCTATCCACCGCGAAACATTTCTGTACAAATTGTACGCAAGAATAGCCATGAGAACTGGGAAGAAGAGCACAGTGGGAATTCCCTAGAACAAGCCTTCTTGGAAACACAGAATGCTATTGGGCAGGAAAAAGTTACTCCTATGCTGGATGAGATATCGGAGCTCCCAACAGTGAATGCTTCCTATATTTGGCCTGATTATCCCACTAACAGCAGTGATTATGAAAGCACATCCCAGCCTGATTGGTGGACTAATGAATCTGAGGATGAGAATGAGTTTGTTAACGCAGCGCCAAGGGATTATGAGAATCTCATCCCAACTGTAGAACTTGGAAAATCTACTTCAGGACCTCCATCATTCCTTCCAGTGCAAATGGTGTTGAGCTGGTTACCTCCAAAGCTGCCCACAGCATTTGATGGCTTCCACATTCGTATTAAGAGAGAAGGTAACTTTAGAAGCAACATAAATCAGAATGCTGGCCTTGGAAATTTAACTCCACAGTACAGTTCTAGACTGCACATAGCAAACTATGTTAGTTAAAAATACATAGGTGGAGACTTTCTATCCACATAACTGCATTTTACTTTAAGAATAGGTTGATTAAGGCAACCCTGAAACCTGTTTGGCTTCTTTTGATACATAACTAAATTTTACCTGGTTATTGTCTTAGTTTGACTTATTGATCTTAAACAAGAGATTCATTGATTCTCTCAAAAGTATAATTAAATAGGAACGTTTAAAATGCATTTTGAACTGGGTGATTTTGTTGACATAAATATATCATATTTAAAATGCTATTTTTTAATATAGTGGAATATAGACACTCTTCCCCTGCTCCCACCTACCCTTTTATCTGGAAAGCAATTGGACCATTATTGAAAAATGCCTTCTTCAGATATTTTGTCTTCAGTTTTATGATAATTTGAATGGATTCCTTGATAATTAGTCCAAGGGAATTTGCTCCTCCTCCTTGGCTACAGCCATTCGCAACTGTTGGAGAGATATCATAAAAGTTAAAAAAAAACCCAGAGAATTAGCACTCTTAAGCATTTAGAATAGTAGATGTTATTTTCCAGAATCATTTCAGTTGAAGTTTATTCTCATATATCATCCACTATCTTGATTTAGAGAACTTCACAGAATTCCTGACAGTTGGAGAAGACATTCATGAACTTGTCACTGATCTAAAAGAACCAGGAAAATATACATTAACAGTTACAACGTTTAGCTCCTCTGGATCTTGTGAAGCTCGGGAAAGCCAACCTACCCAAACCCTTCGTTTTTATATGAGTAAGTTTAGATATTCATATGATTATTTATGGGTAGCTGTAAAAAAATTACAGTCATTTTCTCACTAGTGATTTACAGCACCTTATAGCTTCATCCAGCTATCTCTGTGGCAAGATAAAGTGTCTCTTCATGATGATTTATTGGTACAGCAATGGTTGGAGGATGCTGTAACACACTATAAATCACAAATAAAAAATGATCTATAGCTAGTTAATGTTATGGTTCATCGGTGATAAATATTCTTTCTATTTTATTTGCTTGTGTTGGATATTTATTAATTTCCATCCCATCCTGCTATCTACCTGAGCCATAAAATAGTTCTGGGGATAACATGAACTGATACAACTTCTTGTGTATGAGAGAACACTTGCATCTTTGTAATATTTGCTTTCTTTGTGAAATCCTCGGAAGGTACTATTTTATTCTGATCCATTTCTGAAAGAACTGTCTGCTCTTTCTACCTACCAGCCTCTCCTTCCCTATTATATCTTTCTCTTTCTCTTCTTTATTAGTTTATAATTTAAAATAGAAAAAAGAAAAAGGAAAATAAGGGAGCGAGGGGGAAGGGAAATTATAGGAAAAAGGGGGGGGGGAAGAAAAGGTGTTTTCCAACTCCCTTTAGAACAGTAGAATATGATTATAGTAATAGCACTTAGCCTTATATACTGCTTTACAGCCCTCTCTAAATGGTTTATAGAGTCAGCATATTGCCCCCAACAATCTGGGTCCTCATTTTACTGACCTCAGAACGATGGAAGGCTGAGTCAACCTTGAGCTGGTGAGGATCAAACTGCCCACTGCTGGCAGTCAGCAGAATTACCTTGCAATACTGCCTTCTAATGACCATGCCACCACAGCTCATTAAGCAGAATACAATAATAGCATCAAACCTCAACCTTTTACTTTTACATAGTAGTACAGACTAGCCATTTCTATAACAAATAACCTATCTAATCGGTAAAACCCCAAATCAAAGTTTCATTCCCCCCCCCACCTCAAGCACAAAGTCCAGAAATAGTTTCCAAGTAGAAATGAAAATAGTTCTCTTTTTTTCTTTAATTAAAGCAATAAATTTAACCATCTCTGCTAACTCCATCAACTTTTGTAGCCATTCATCCATGGTGGGAATCAAGGTGTCCTTCCATTTTTGTGCATAAAGTAATCTTGCTGCTGTCAACATATATCAAAGTTCCAAAAAAATTTCCAAGTCTTTTTCCATTAAACCCCAAAAGAAAGTTCCTGATTTGATCTTTATATATCCTCCTCTTTCTTACACACACACACATACACACACACATCCTTTCTGCTCAGCTAGAGGATTCTCATTCTGATGAGAATCTCATTAAGGAATCACAGAGAAGTGATTGAAGGACCATTTTCTATCTCCAATCAGAAAGATGCAGTTCCTTTAGCTGGCAGGGCAGGAGAAGTAGCAAATTGGAGCTTGTCTGCCATCTGCTGCCTTCCCAGTTCATCTCCCAAACCAGCCGCCACTCTTTAAAGAGGCTTATCACACTAACACATTCTCTATTACTTCCTCTGAGAAGGAGAACAAGGTATACATTGTGAAGGGCTGCAGCATCCGTCTGTGGGCATGCTTGCAGAATATCCTTAATCTTATTACTGAATTTTACCAGTTTGTTATTTTATATAATACACCGAACCAAAAACTAATCCAATGGGCTTGGTTTACATAACACCTTAAGCCCATGTCACACTGGCCAACGGATGCAAAAAGGACACAGCGGACGAACAAAATGTTCCATCCGTTATTATCCGCTCTCAAAAGGGGTAAAAATTTGCATAACCGGAGCGGATAACACGGACGCAGGGAGGACGCAGGGCGGATGCAAAGCGGATGCAGAATGGAAGCCTAGCAGATGGAAGCGGATGGGAGCGGATGGGAGTGGGTGGCACATCCGCAGGGCTTCCGGGGGGGCTCAGTGAAGCGGACGCGGAACGGAAAGAGCGGATGCAGAGCGGACGCCGAACGGATGAAGCGGATGCAGAGCGGAAGCCTAGCGGAAGCCTAATGGATGCCTGGCGTTCACTGCGCATGCGGGGAGGATGCATTGCATCAGCCCCGCGGATATAACGGAAGCAGCTTGGAAGCAGGTCGCCATTCAGAGGAAAGACCTGCTGCTGGACACATCGACTGCCTTGCCTGCCCTGCCTGCATGTCTGCCTGCCAGCCTTGCTACCAGCCTTGCTGCCAGCCGGTCTGCCTGCCAGCCTTGCTGCCTGCCTTCCTGCCAGCCTTGGTTCATGTCTGCCTGCCAGCCTTGGTGCCTGCCTGCCTGCCAGCCTTCCTGCCAGCCTTGGTTCCTGCCAGCCAGCAACCCCACAACCATGCGGAAGCACAGCAAGCCTCAGCCATCTGCTGCCAGCCCTTACAAGAGGGACAGGGCTACCATCCTGCCCCCTGGCCCCCACTCTGGTTCTGCTGGGGCTTCTGCAGCACAGGCTCGCTCTTCTGGGGCTGGGGCTTCTGCTGCTTCTGCTTCTGGAGGAGCTGATGAAAAGCACTCCAGCACCAGCCACCTCCACAGCACCTGCACCCTTCACCCCTGAGACTGAGCGACCAAGAGGAGTGCCAGAGACTCATTTTTGTCTTATAGCTTGTTGTTAATAAAGTCTATTTTTGATTCACACACTTGCTTCATTTCTTTTTTTTAATAAAGTCTTGCTGGAAACTTTTAGAAATGGTTTAAGCCTTTGCATGCTTGTGGGATGGGTAATAGCTGTGGGATGGGTGAGGATAGCAGTGGGATAGATAAACCTCCAGTGCAAGCATAGTGGGACTGTATGGTCCACCCTCCCAGGTGCCACACCTACGGCCCTTTATTATCAATAATAATGTAATAATTATCCACACATGTCAACATAAACACAACTCTTTATTAAACGCCCTGTTCATTGTAGGCGAACCAAACATACATGGCCCAATCTCATCCGTGTGATGAGACAGGCTGAAGGAAGCATCCATTAAGCATCTACCATCCTGTCTTGCCACTCCACTGCTCCAGCTGGGGAGTTGCACCAGTGTCTCAGGAAGTTGCGCTGCTTCTTCGCTTCATGTGAGGCTCTGTTGGGGCCTTGCACATCCTCAGTGTCGATTAGGTTTCGCCCTTGCCTCCATTCCCCAGGCTCCATGTCCCCATTGGCTTGTTGGAGGTCCACGAGCCTGTTCTGCAAGACTGGGTAGCGGGTGCACATGAGATTGTGCAGGATGCAGCAAGCTTCCATGATCCTCCTCACGGTCTCTGGGCAATGCTGCATGGTGGTGAGAAGTACCTGGAACCTGTTGGCCAGGATGCCAAAGGCGTTCTCCACCACCCGCCTTGCCCTGGACAGCCTGTAGTTGAAGATCCTCTCTTCACGGGTGAGGAGTCTGGAGGTGTAGGGCTTCATGAGGTAGGTTGTGAGGGAGAAGGCGTCATCCCCCACGATGAAGTAGGGCACATCTTGTGTGTCATTGGGCAGGGGTTCTGGATCTGGAAAGCCCACAATGAGGTTGCGTTCCAGCCCCTCCTTGAGGTGACTGGCGTTGTATACCTGGGCATCTGAAGAGGAGCCGTTGCCTGAAGCATTGATGTACATCAACTTGTAGTCAGCATCGACCATGGCGAAGAGGATGATGCTGAATAAGCCCTTTGAGTTGAAATAAGTGGACCCCGAGTTGGCTGGAGATTTGCAGGCCACGTGCTTGCCATCTATGGCTCCAACGGTGTGTGGTAAGTTCCACTTCTGATACCACTGCTCTGCAACTTTCTTCCATCCTTCTTCAGTGGAGGGGAACTGGAGGAGCTCCTCCTTGTATTCTTCGATGATGGCCTGCACCACTTCTCTGACCACAATGCTGATGGTGTTGGATGGCACCCTCCAGCCGTACTGCATGCTCCTGTAGGAGGTCCCTGAGGCCAGGTGGCACAGAGTGAGTGCCACCTTGAGCCCAGGTTCCAGGCTGGGCCGGAAGCTGGTGTTTGCCTTGGTCAACCTGGGTGTCAGCCGCTGCACAACTTCGTCAAACATGGCTGGAGGCATCCTCATGAAGTTCTGGAACGCCCGAGTGTCTTCGTTCCTGAGCTCCACCATCAGCTTGTTGGACAGTCCGTTCTCTGCTCTTCTGGCGAACCATCTTCGGACCCAGACTCTTTTTGGGTGGCTCCTTTTCTTCTCGCAGTAGAGTTCACAGAGCCTGCAGATGGCTTCGCACTGTTGCAGAACGATGGTGGCTGCCGAAAGGACTTTGTTACAATCCACGGTGGACATGACTGGATGCTATGGAAGAGGAAGAGGCAGATGAAGGCTGCAGAAGTCTGCACCGCTGGGCTGCTGTTCTGAAAGTGCGATGCAGGCGAGTTGCTCCCCCTTTTTATAGGCAGTATAGGTTTTCCGCTAGGCATCCTCTAGGCATCCTCTAGACATCCTTAATATCCGAGATAGGTCTCCTCTGCGAACGTTTTTTCCGTTTTAAACGCTTTGTTTCCGTTCTGCATCCGCTAGGCATCCGTTCTGCGTCCGTTCCGCTTCCTCCCTACGTCCGGGCGGATGGAGTTGCATGGATGCATAGCGGACACCTAGCGGATATAGCGGATGCGTAGCGGATGCGTAGCAGATGCGTAGCGGATGCAGAACGGACGAACTGGATACATTTTCCGCACAAAAGTTTTAGGCAGCCCAAAACTTTTGGAGTGGATGAAATGTCCATAAACGGATGCTGGACGGATTGAGAGGAAGCAAAACGGAGGCAGTTAGTACAGAACGGATACATCGCGTTTTCGAACGGATGGCAAGGTTTTTTGTCCGTTTTACATCCTCTTTGCATCCGTTGGTCCAGTGTGACATGGGCTTTAAGTCCAGACCTTCCGACAAAACCAAGCGCAGGGTAAAAGTACAGATAGTCCTTGACTTATAACCACAATGAGGTCCCAAATTTCTGTTGCTAAGCAGGACATTTGTTAACTAAATTGTGCACCGTTTTACGACCTTTCTTGCCACAATTGCTAAGTGGATCACTGCCATTGTTAAAGTGAGTCAGACAGTTGTTAAGTGAATCTGGCTTCCCCATTGACTTCGCTTGTCAGAAGGTTGCATAAGATGATCATATGACCCCCCGACATTGCAACTGTCATAAATAGGAGTTGGTTGCCAAATGTCTGAATTTTGATCATGTGACCCTGGGGGGGATGTTGCAACAGTTGTTATGTGTGAAAAATGGTCATGTCACTTTTTTCAGTGCCATTTGAATAGTCACTAAATGAACTGTTGTAAGTTGAGGACTACCTGTAATAATGTTTAACGTGTAAATGTAGGGAGATTTTAATTGATTTGGTTAAGAATGAACGGAAGGGAATGGAACAGAACAGAACAGAATAGAATTCTTTATTGGCCAAGTGTGATTGGTGCAAATACTGTCAGTATACATTAAAAAAAAGATACATTTGTCAAGAGTCAATAACTCTATGACTTAATAATAGTCATAGGGTACAAACAACAATCAAATCATACTAGGAAACAGTCAATGTAAATTGTAGGATACAAGTGACAAAGTTACAGTCATAAGTGGGAGGGGGTGGGTGATAAGGAGTGATGACAAGATTAATAGTAATAGTAGTGCAGACTTTGTAAATAGTTGGACAGTGTTGAGGGTATGCTGAGGAAGTACAACTAATGTCTTACTTTAGGACTCCACAGAGCAAGTCTTATTGAGTAGCATAGCTGACCCAAGATTGAGTAGTAATATTGTGCCAGGATGGAAGCCATAGTTCTTCCTTTCATTCCAGATCTTCATGGGTCATCTCTGTGTAACCATTCTTGGCATGTTGAATTTATATTTTACCAACAAAGAAATAAGAGAGATTAGTATAGATCTATTTCAAGCTATTTAGCTCTCATCAGCTAGCCTTTCAAATCCCAGGAGGGTAGGGCTAACTGATGAGAGCTAAGTAGCTTGAAATAGATCTATCTTCCTTTATTTCTTTGTCAGTAAAATATAAATTCAGCACAAAAATAGTTTGTCATGAAAGCAACTGCCTGTGAAGCCTCCTGGTTTGGAGCTGAAAGGCAAAAGTGGAAGCCGTACTGTCCTTTCCATTTTGGATAGACTAGGTTGCCTTGATAGAAAACAATCTCTCCCCTGGTATGGCCAACAAAGCAAGGAGAGCCCATGGCTTAAAGGTTAATACATCTACCTAATATGTTAGTAATCCGGGTTCAAATTCCAGAAGGGTATGGCCAGCTGATGAGACCTAAGTAGCTTGAAATAGATCTACTCTAGTTTCCCTTATTTCTTTGTCGGGAAATATAAATTCAACACAAAAATAGTTTGTTGCAAAAGCGACTGCTTGTGAAAGCTCCTGGATTGGGGCTGAAAGGCAAAAGTAGAAGCTGTGTGCTCTGTCCTATTTTGGGTAGACCAGGTTGCCCTGATAGACCAGTCTCACTGGAACAAAACACTCATTCTTGGTATGCTAAGTCTGGAGACAACTAATGTTATTTCAGCCAAAGAGAAGCACAACTATTAACGATGACCACCATCCTTTCTGGCTTCTGATGATATCTTAGGTCCTACAGGAGAACTGATAGAAGAGCTGACAGAAAAGCCTCAGGATGTTGTGGTGACTGTGCTAAGTACCACCACAGCCTCTCTGTCTTGGACAACTTCTCAGGAGATTGCTGGGAGCAACAATACCATTGTGTCCATTGTTTCCTTGACGTGCCAGAAGCAAAAGGAGAGCCAAAGGCTGGAGAAACATTATTGCACAGAGGTAAGAAGCACAAATACCTTCTCTCACTTTGCTGATATTGGTCTGGGTGCAGATTTCATCAGCGTCAGAGGGGATTTTTTGAACTTAAGGAGGCTTAAATCAAACACAATTAACTTGTTTTGCTGATTTTGGTGTCTGTACTCTAAAGATAACCTTGTCAGGATTGCAACCCACTATCCCGTGCTCTTATTACAGTCCCTGGGATTCGTTTGATTGAAGAGGTATAATCTGAAAACACACCTCTGTCTGCTCCCTCCAAAGCATTGCAGATTCCCACAGAGCTGCCTCTGAAATGGAAATTACATTGTAAAACTCAAAGGCCCTTTTTTTTCAAGAGGCAACTAGACTTTCTGGTCTTTCTTTGAAGACATTTCGCTTCTCATCCAAGAAGCTTCTTCGGCTTTAACTGGACGGTGGGGAATGGAAGGATTTATACTCCTTGATGACAGCTGGTCATTTGCATTCCTTTTAGCGGGTCATTAAGGTCACCTGGAGGTTTATCTGTGTCAGGGTCACTTGAGTAGTGCAAATTGGTGGAACTGTTGCAAGGACTGCATTGTAGATTGGAGATAGATGATATCCTATCCCTCCCCCTCTGTTGAGAGGGATGTTCAATTTTGACATAGATGGCCTGTTTAACCCATCTTTCAAACCAGTGATCCTCTCTGTCCAAAATGTGGACTTTGTTGTCTTCAAAAAAGTGGCCCGTGTCTCTTAAATGCAGATGGACCCACTAAAAGAACGCAAGTAGTATAAATCCTTCCATTCCCCACCATCCAGTCAGAGCTGAAGAAGCTTCTTGGATGAGAAGCAAAACGCCTCCAAAGAAAAAGCAGAAAGTCCAGTTTCCTCTTGAAAAAAAAGCACCTTTGGGACAACCATGACCTGGATGACTGAGAATCTCCATAGACATTTACATTGTAAAAGTTGCCAGTGTTCCTTTTGATTGCATCATACTTGTGCCAGATGCACCAAGGCACTTCTGGGTTGAAAGGATGAGCGGATGACATCATCATTGCCCAGGGGACACCCAGTTGGGGACTCCTTTCATGTCCCCAGCAGGAGCTGGAGTGAAGGACAAGACCTCACCCCACCTCACGGCAACACTTGGGTCTTGAACGGTCAAGGTTCTGACTGTCAAACCCAGGCAAGCAAGCACGGTAGAGACGATCCAATCTCTTAATGCAAAATTTTATTGAGTACATTATTTCAGGACAGAATGGAAGCAAAACCAGCTCTGGGTAATTCCAGGATAATGGAATATAATTAAAACATAGAATCCTCCCTCCACCCACCCCCATTTAGTGCAGGTCACATTGTCCAATTAAGTGTTCAGGTGTTGTTAGGGGAAAGTCTCGTGACTCTGGCATACAGTTGCTGAAAGATCCTTGGTTCCCACAAGACAGTTTCTTGTTATCATCTGGAATACACATTCCAATCTATCCCTTTCTCCCTCCCCTCACAAGGTCTGTTGGCAAGCTGTGAAGCAGGAAAAGTGAAAGCAGCCTGAATATACTTCAAAGCTTCAAAGAAAGCTTGCAAACCTACCTCCCAGCATCCTAACCATGTAAAACACTGTACTCCATTCCTTTTGATAGTTGGGTGCAATATAAATTTAATAAGCAAATAAATATTGGAGGTAGTCCTTGACTTGAAACCATTTATTTAGCACCCACTTAAAGTTACAACAGCACCCAAAAAGGTGATTTGCAATTTGTCCTCCCACTTAACAATTATCTGTCAGGTTTCCAAGTGATGAAATCCATTTAAAAAGAAAAGAACCAAGTCCATCTTCCAAGACAATTTCTTTTCCAAGACAATTTGAAAGCATCAAATTGACAAAGTCCATGGTAATTCTGGATCTGACATAACCTGGAATTACTCCACAATATTACAAGTTAGAAATAACCCCCCAAAAGTCACATTCTCCTATAGAAGTAATTCAAAGTTGCTTGATGTCATAAATCTCCGCCTCAAGGGCCTAAGCACGGACAGCTCATTTTCCCATGGGAAGAAGAATCACCTAGCTTAAACAACTCTCTCTATCTCAGCTCCTCCCTCCTTAGGAATGTGGCAAGCCCGAAACCCTTCCCCCCATGATTGCCACAGAGAAAGTAAGAAAAAGAATATATACTAAGCCTAACTAAAATAGCTACACAAATGTCAGTTTCGGGCTGGACACTATCACAGCATCCCACAATCACATGATATTTTGATTGAGGTCTTGGCAACCTGCATACATTTTTGATGGTTTGCAATGTCTCGGTTTCATGTGATCATCATTTATAACTTTCCCAGCCAGCTTCAGACAAGCAAAATCAATGGGAGGAAAAAGATTCGTTTAATAACTGCAGTGATTCACTTAGCAACCCAAGCAAAATTGATAATAAAATTGGGTATGATACTACCACCTTGCTTAGCAACAGAAATCCTGATTCCAATTACAGTCATAAGTCAAAACTACCTGTACTGTGAATCAACTGTCCCTTTAATTAGCACGCTAAGACTTGTTTACTCATATTAGTCTCTTTCTTGTATTCTCCACAAAGCCACAAGTTCTCTCTTTACTTTGTGTGAGCCTTTGTGTGATAAGGAGCTTCCACCTATGACCATCATTTCCTGCTTTTACCTTAACTTGCCCAATCTTTGCTGGACGCTCATCCTGATTACTGTGTGTAACTTTCTATTGCTATTTCCTAAATTATAGAGTCATTTCCTGACTTATTTTTTTCCAAAGCAAGCTAAGAAACTCCAGAAGTTGGAGGGTGGGAACTGGAAGGAGGATGGAGGTCTTCAAAATTTGTCCAGCAAAGATGACCCATAGTGGGCGGTGGTTTCACAAAGACTTCTCTCTCCAACTCCCCACTGCAGCTGATTAGGGAAGGAGCTTTTCTGTTAAGGAGCTCAGAATTTTTCAGTACAACATTGTTCGTGTCTTTTATTTTGACAGATCTTATTCATGCATTCTTTGGAATCTGACCTGCAGCCACTTCAACCAGCAACATCTCTCCATAAAAAGATCAGGCTAGGTTTCAAGGCAGTGGTGGGATTCAAAAAATTTACTGCCGGTTCTGTGGCGTGGCTTGGTGGGTGTAGCAGGGGAAGGATACTGTAAAATCCCCATTCCCTCCGCACCTCACTAACCTGCTTTCCAGTTCCGTTCTCCTGTGCAGGGCAACCAAAGAAGACCCAGCCAATCAGCAGGGACTCGGGAGGCAGAGAATAGATGGGAGCAAAGCCAGTCAGAGCTGGTATTTGCCGGTTCTCTGAACTACTCAAAATTTCCGCTACCGGTTCTCCAGAACTGGTCAGAACCTGCTGAATACCACCTCTGTTTCAAGGGCACCATGCTATTTCAAGAGTTACGGTAGTCAGATACGAAAAGAGGCAAGTTTGTGTACTTAAAATAGGCATGCAAGCAATGGTGTTTTCACCACTTGGCACAATTCCACATAGTAAAAATCTGTACAACGCAAAAGTCTTCACAATGGAATTGGGTAGGAGAAAGCAGTGTGCTGGTCTGTTTCTCTCATTTGCCTTCTGCCAGTTGGAGTATCTAAACAAGTCCAGATGGCCCTATCCATATTTTGTTTAGTTTTATATGTAAACAAGGAGCTCTGGCTTATTTTTCTCCAAACAAGCTGGAATTAAGAGCCAGGAACAACCCATGGTGTTGGATTACGTTTAATTATGAGAATAGCTATAAAGTTTTTGGTCTTGTGCCAAATCTATCCAGCTATATTTAGCTGCCCCCACTGTTAGGAATAGCAAGTGGGAACCATGGATCAGTACGTCCTTATATATCACTCATTTCTAGCTAACCCAGAATTCTTTGCAATTCTGGCTTCGCGGTGAATGGTAAGATGGGCAGTTAATTAAAGATGCTGTTATGTTTATTACTTTAACTGAAAAAAAAAGGCATCTTCTCCACCCCATTCTTAATTTGATCAACTTTCTTCTGCTTAAGTATTGTCCAAAATATATTTTAGTTATTTATCACCTGTATTTATACCCTGCCTTAGGGGGAGGAAGGAAGGAAACATTTTTAACCTATTTGGAAAAAATAAGCAGGAATTTCCATGTTCTTCAGGAAGATCTTCAACAGTCCCTCTCTAGAAGAAAACCACTGTCTTTCCTTGCAAGGCGTTGCCTGATAAATTCCACTGTGTTGGTGGAAATTTAAATGAGCACTTCTAACTCTTGACTGTTCCTTTTAAATGGGTCCAGGAAAAAATGATTCTATATAACTTTTACATAATTTCTCAGTTATAAGACAAATCTCAAATATATAAATACGCTTATAGCCATATTTTATGGAAAAATACAATTGCTATTCTGCATGTTAGACCTCTCTCTCTCTTTCTTTCTCCTCAAGTTACTACACTTAAGGAGATCCAGCAAAGCAAGGAAGCTACAGAAAATGATAAAGACTATCCTGTGACTATTGCAGGTTATGGTTTGGATTAGCTGAAAACCGTCACCTAAAAATTTGAAAGAATTTCTCAAGCATCCTAAGAACAAAATAAAACTGAAGCATCTTTCCTAGAAGATTGGGGAATGTTAAGGTGGATTTAGCATGGCCTTAGTACTATATTAGTAACCTCCCTCTTCTCACTCAAGCAGCTTTTTTTCTCTTTTCTATCTTAAAGCAATACCAGCTTTATTTAACACATAGCAATGACTTTAATCTGTCCTTATATCTACTCTTTCTCATTTCTCTAGGTGAACACAAGCAGCAGTTTTATTGAAAACCTGGTTCCTGGGGCTCAGTACCAAGTTGTAATTTATCTACAGAAAGGACCACTAGTTGGGCCTCCTTCTGATCCTGTTACGTTTGCTATTGGTAATGTCACTGCAAACATGTTACTGTTCTTGTTTTTGCAGTTTGGAAGCCAGTTTTAATGTCCAAGAGCCATGTTACGGAAGGAATCAATTGGCTTTGAAGGCACAACACGATGGTGTTACTGAGTTAATTAGATAACTTGGTCAATACAATGCACTACATTTTGAATTAAGCAGATGGTCTGAGATTACAATATATTATAATTATTATAATAATTATAATATTAATTATTATTATTAATAATAATTATTATTATTATTAAGCTGCAAAAAAAGTAACTAAGGTTGTTAGTCTAAGCCAGGGGTGTCAAACTCAGTGCCCATGGGGCCAGCCTGGAAATAGCAAAGAACTGGCTTGCGGTGCCTCTGGCAGCCAAAATGCGGCAAGGGGGGGCTCATATGCCACCCCACACCCTTTTTTGGCCAACAAGATGCTGCAGGAGGACATCCAGGCCAAAAATGGGGCACAGGAGGCCTCACATGGCCCCCCACCAGAGGTGGTGTTCAGCAGGTTCTGACCAGTTCTGGAGAACCGATAACAGAAATTTTGCGTAGTTCAGAGAACCAGTAAATCCCACCTCTGACCAGCCCTGCTCCCATCTATTCTCTGCCTCCCGAGTTCCAGCTGATCGGCTGGGTCTTCTTTTGTTGCCCTGCCCAGAACAACAGAGCTGGAAAGCAGGTTAGTGGGGTGGGGAGGGAATGGGGATTTTGCAGTATCCTTCCCCTGCCACAGCCATCAAGCCAAGCCCACCAAGCCACGCACATAGATCCGGTAGTAAAAAGTTTTTGAATCCTACCACTTCCTCACACTACCCCTCCATACCAGTGGTGGGATTCAAATTTTTTTACTATTGGTTCTGTGGTCATGGCTTGGTGGGCGTGGCAGGGGAAGGATACTTCCCAGTCAGAGGGATAAAATCTCCAGTCAGAGGTGGTATTTGCTGGTTCGCTGAACTACTCAAAATTTCTGCTACCAGTTCTTCAGAACTGGTCAGAAGCTGCTGAATACCGCCTCTGCTCCACGCCCCATTTTAGCCAACAGGGTATTGTAGGAGATGTCCATTCCGTCTCCCCCACATCCCGGGCAGCCTGCATAAAACTACAATGCTGATCTGGCCCTCGAAGAAATCCAGTTTGACACCCCTGGTCTAAGCTAACAAAGCTAGCTAAGCGTAGCATCTTATAAAACTGCAGCTGGTCAATTTTGAACTACTTAGGAATACAGTGTAAACACAACCACTGGCTATCTTTGAATTAGTTTTTTTTTTCTTGATGGGATTTATTTCATCTAGTTTAGAATTTACGGATAGTCCTTAATTTACAACCACTGTCATATAAACTATACAAAGTTACAATGGCACGGGGGAAAAAAAATAGCAACCACCTTGTTTAGCAACAGAAATTCCCAATTGTGGTTGTAAGTCAAAGATGAAGGGAGACTCTCGTGTATATTATCCTGAGTTCTTTCAGGAAAGGTAAGAGAGAAATATAACAAACTTAAAAGTAGAATAACTCTTCACAACTTAGGGCCCTCAAGAAATTCTGAATGATGGCTCCCACTATCTGCTGAGCTAGCTTGGCATATTGGGGGTGGGAATTAACTCATCAGGTTGGAAAAGTCTGGGACTTCCGTGACTTATTTGGAATGTGTGACAAATTGATCTGTACAATTGCTTTCCATTTCTGTTTTACAGTGCCAACTGGGATCAAAGATTTAACCCTTTATCCTTTGGGACCCACAGCTGTGGTCCTCAGCTGGAACAGGCCTTACCTTGGTGTCTTTCGGAAATACATCGTAGAGATTTTTTATTTCAATCCATCAACCATGACTTCTGAGTGGACTACACACTATGAAATAGCAGCAACTGTCTCGCTCACTTCTTCAGTGGTAAAGTGAATTCAACCTACAATTCAAATATTTCTAAACAGACACACATACACCCCAACTAAAATATCCTACTGGATATAACAATGGGAAGATACAAACCAATAAAAGTCTAACTCATATAATTCCTGACAGGAAAAAAACCAACAATTTATTAGGGTAATATGAGAATGAGACTAGGTCAGGGGTATCAAACACAAGATCGTAGGCCAGATCCAGCCCGTGATATGGTTGGATCCAGCCCATGGGCCTGTCCTGGAAAACGTAAGGGGTCAGCCCGTATCACTTCAGCCCGGACTATTCCTGTCGCTTTGGCTTGGTCTACTCAGTGCGAAGAGGAAACATCAGCAGTTTGGGGAGTGGTGTCAAGCTGGCCACACCCACCCAGCCCCCCTAAGGTCAACCACAGCCCTGATGTGACCCTCACTGAAATTGAGTTTGACACCCCTGGACTAGGGCATTCAAGATGGTGCTTGGTGACTATCCAAATTAAAGAGAAAAATACATGAACTGGCCACAATCTTTCACGATTGCTGATATAGTTGAGAAAGTATGAGCAGGCATTCTCACATTAGATATTTCTTAATATCTCAGATGAGAAGGTTGAAATCTCACACGGGGTCAAAGAGGTGAAGGCATCCAATCTCCTGACATTTGGTAAGGTTTAAGACATTCCTTAATTTTATTGAGGGGCTGGTGCTCCAGATGATGTTATTCTATATGAGAAATTGCATAAAACAATCACTTCTGCTGCTCTGTGCTCACCCAGCCTTAGCAGAAACAAGAAACAGATTCCTTGTCCCCCAAAAAACCCTCTTTATTTATATCCTGTGAATTAATGGCATTTACACACTGAAAAGACCAGGCAATATTCCTTCAAGGAGTTAAATGCCATAATAGACCTTATCAGTTCCTTGAGATAATTGCCAGGCGATGAGCTCCCAGTGGTAAAACTGCAAATTAAGTTCTGGCAAGCAGTCTCTGAGGCATGAAACACACTGAGCCAAATCTTTAGAAATCTGAACTGTTGTTTCCTACAATCACCACTCCCCTTTCCTTCTATTTATTCCCCAGCCAGGGAGGGGCCATTCAGCGTCCATGTGTGCTTTGCTTCCCGAATCAACTCCTTGTCTGCAGTTGTTTTCCTCTCCTGACAGCTCTCCACATATGTGCATCTGGAACAGGCCCCAGCTGGTCTTCCTCCTCACTTATCTCAGCCTCCAAAGGCAGATGCCTCTCTGGTGGTTGGGAAATGCCGGACACCCCTGGCTCTTTCTCTGTGTCTGACGCAGATCACCCATTAAGGCCCTGTCACATCGGCCGACAGATGCAAAAAGTATGTAAAAAGGACACAGCGGACAAGAAAATGTTCCATCCGTTGTTATCCACTCTCAAAAGTGCCCCAAATTTGCATAAACAGAGCGGACAACAACGGAAAGGAACGGACGTGGGGAGGATGTAGCGGGGATGTAAAGCGGATGCTCCCCGGAAGCCTAGCAGATGGAAGCGGATGGAAGCGAATGGCACATCCTCAGGGCTTCCGGGGGAGCACAGCGAAGCAGACGTGCAGCAGAAGGAGCAGATGCAGAGTGGATGCCGAGCGGATACAGCGGATGCATCACAGAAGCCTAGCGGATGCCTAGCGGATGCAAAGCGTTCACTGCGCATGCAGGGAGGATGCATTGCATCAGCCCCGCAGATATAAAAGGATGCAGCTTGCAAGCAGGTCACCATTCAGAGGAAAGACCTGCTGCCAGACACATCTCCAGCCAACAACCATGGGGAAGAAGAGGAAGCCTGTGCCTACTCCTGCCAGCCCTGGCAAGAAGGACAGGACCACCATCCCACCCCCTGGCGCTGACTCTGCTTCTGCTGGTGCTGACTCTGCTGGTGCTGGTGCTTCTGCTGGTGCTGCTCCTGGTGCTGGTGCTTCTGTTTCTGCTGGTGCTGACTCTGCTGGTGCTGCTCCTGGTGCTGGTGCTT
>BLBF01000055.1:14194303-14210991 GCA_015471245.1 Laticauda colubrina | reverse complement strand
TTCTGCTGGTGCTGACTCTGCTGGTGCTGCTCCTGGTGCTGGTGCTTCTGCTGGTGCTTACTCTGCTCCTGGTCCTGCTGGTGCTGCTTTTGCTGCTGCTGTTGTTGCTGCTGCTGGTGGTGGTGGTGTGGTGGACCAGCCCCTAGAACCTCAAAGCCCTTCTGATGAGGGCCCAGAAGGCCCTGCCAGAGGGAGGAAGAGGCAATCGCGCGATAGGGAGAGGAGGCAGTAATCCATCGAAGAGGAACATGAGGATGAGGTGCTCGAATGGCTGAGGGAGAACGAGTACCTCTGGCAGAAGGGAAACAGGCTCTATCAAGACACCAAGCGGAAGCAGGCAGCTTTGAGAGAGAAGGCGGAGAGCCTGGGCTGCACTTCGGAGGTCCTCCTCGGGTGGTGGAAGCACATGCACACCTGGTACGGGAAGCTGCACCTCAAGAAGTCTGGCCAGGCTGCGGTCAAGCTCACCAACCGGGAGACCTACGTGATGGCCAAGTGCAGCTTCTTGGAGGGTGAGGTCCGCCACCGAGGAGCATCCCCTCTGTCAACCCTCTCTCTCAGGCAGCCCACAGAGAGCCAGTCCTCTTCTGGCCAAGAGTCAGCTCCTGTGTCCAGGCAGGTATCTGTGGAGCACCCCACAACAGAGGACCCCCCCCCGACAGCTGCACTCCCTGTGGCCGAGCACATGGAGGACCCCCTGACGCAGTGGGAGCAAGGAGAGGGCACTTCTACCAGAGACCAAGCCACCCCCACCCCCAACTCCACCTCCACAGAAAGCAGGCAGAGAGGCAGACCGGAGGGGCAGAGCCACACTGTCCTACTGGAGATCAGGTATACCATCAAAAGCAGCATAGATCTCCTCTCTCAGCTAGTACACACCAACATACCATCCTCAAACCGCAAGCCCTTCCTCACCAACGTCAACCAGACCCTCATGGACATGTCTGAATCACAGTACCAGGTTATCAAGGAGAGGATCACAGGTCTTCTGCACAACCCTCCAGGCCCAGCTGAACCTGCTCCGACCCAGTCCAGGTCTGCTCCTCCACCCCAGGTGATGTCACAGCCCTTCCAAGGCTTTCCACAGGCCCTCACCTACCAAGGCTACGGCTACCAGGAGTTCCAGCAGCACAGGCAGCCCTTCCCAGTCCAGGCACAGGTACATCATATGCCACCGATACCACAGATGCCACCCACGCCACAGATGCCACCCACGCCACAGATGCCACCGATGCCTCACCTCGCTCACCTGCAGACCAGATAGCCCCACTATATTCCTCCTTCCTCCACCCCACAGCCAAGCCCGGCCTCAGAACATCTGTCATTGTTCTTGGGACTGACACCCCATGTCCTGGAGGAAGGGGCTCTCAACATCACAGGACTGAGCCAGCTCTCTGAGAGCTTCCTCCACACACCATCCCCTGTTGTCCTCTTGGGGCCAGACACCCCAATGGCACCTCAGACCAACACTCCAGCAGCAGCCACCTCCACAGCACCTGGACCCTTCACCCCTGAGACTATGGGCACGCCTCAGAGTGACTGAGAAGAGTGCCAGAGACTGGGTTGCTACCTGTTAACTTTATCTTTGCTTGGGACACTTGACTTGGGTCATTTTGCTTTTACAGTTTGTTATTAATAAAATTTATCTTTGCTTCACACACTTGGTTCAGTTCTTTTCATAAATAAAGTCTTGGTGGAAACTTTTAGAAATGGTTTAAGCCTTTGCATGCTTGTGGGATGGGTAAGGATAGCAGTGGGATGGGCAGGGATACCTGTGGGATGGGTAATAGTTGTGGGATGGGTAAGGATAGCAGTGGGGTGGGCAGGGATACCTTTGGTATGGGAAATAGCTGTGAGATGGGTAAGGATAGCAGTGGGATAGATAAGCCTCCAGTGCAAGCATAGTGGGACTGTATGGTCCACCCTCCCAGGTGCCACACCTAGGGCCCTTTATTATCAATAACAATTTAATCATTCATCAACACATTTCAACATAAACACAACTCTTTATTAAATGCCCTGTTCATTGTAGGGCAACTCAACATACATGGCACAATCTCATCAGTGTGATGAGACAGGCTGAAGGAAGCATCCATTAAGCATCTATCATCCTTTCTTGCCACTCCACTGTTCCAGCTGGGGAGTTGCACCAGTGTCTCAGGAGGTTGCGCTGCTTCTTCCTTCCCTTCACGTGAAGCTCTGTTGGGGTCTTGCACATCCACAGTGTCTATCAGGTTTCGCCCTTGCCGCCATTCACCAGGATCCATGTCCCCATTGCCTTGCTGGTGGTCCACGAGCCTCTTCTGCAAGACTGGGTAGCGGGTGCGCATGAGATTGTGCAGGATGCAGCAAGCTTCCATGATCCTCCTCATGGTCTCTGGGCAATGCTGCATGGTGGTGAGAAGTACCTGGAACCTGTTGGCCAGGATGCCAAAGGCGTTCTCCACCACCCGCCTTGCCCTGGACAGCCTGTAGTTGAAGATCGTCTCTTCACGGGTGAGGCATCTGGAAGTGTAGGGCTTCATGAGGTAGGTTCTGAGGGAGAAGGCGTCATCCCCCACGATGAAGTAGGGCACATCTTGTGTGTCGTTGGGCAGGGGGTCTGGATCTGGGAAGCCCATTATGAGGTTGCGTTCCAGCCCCTCCTTGAGATGACTGGCATTGTATACCTGGGCATCTGAAGCTGACCCGTTGTCTGAAGCATCGATGTACATGAACTTGTAGTCAGCATCGACCATGGCAAAGAGGATGATGCTGAAGAAGCCCTTGTAGTTGTGATAAGTGGACCCTGAATTGGCTGGAGCTTTGCAGGCCACGTGCTTGCCATCTATGGCTCCAACGGTGTGGGGGAAGTTCCACTTCTGATACCACTGCTCTGCAACTTCCTTCCATCCTTCTTCAGTGGAGGGGCACTGGAGGAGCCCCTCTAGGTATTCTTCTATGATGGCCTGCACCACTTCTCTGACCACAATGCTGATGGTGTTGTGTGGCACCCTCCAGCCATACTGCATGCTCCTGTACGTGGTCCCTGAGGCCAGATGGCGCAGAGTCAGTACCACCTTCAGCCCAGGGTCCAGGCTGGGCCAGAAGTTGGTGTTTGCCTTGGTCAACCTGGGTCTCAGCCGCTGCACAACTTCGTCAAAAATGGCTGGCGGCATCCTCATGAAGTTCTGGAATGCACGAGAGTCTTCGTTCCTCAACTCCACCATCAGCTTGTTATACAGTCCGTCCTCTGCTCTTCTCGCGATCCATTTTCGGACCCAGACACTTCTTGGACGCCTCCTTTTCTTCCCGTAGAACAGGTGAAAGAGCCTGCAGAGGGCTTTGCACTGTTGCAGGACGATGGCGTCTATCAAAAGGAGTGTGCGACGATCCATGGTGGAGATGACTGGATGCTGTGGAAGAGCAAGATGAAGGCTGAAGAGGTCTGCACAGCAGGGCTGCTGGACTGAAAGTGAGATCCAGGTGATTTCTCCCCCTTTTTATAGGAAATATAGGTTTTCCACTTGGTGTCCTTTTGCATCCTCCAGGCATCCTCCAGACATCCTAAATATCCAAAATACGTCCCCTATACGAACATTTATTCCATTTTAATGCTTTGTATGCGAACTGCATCCGCTTTCATCCTTTCTCCATCTGTGCTACTAACGCTGTGTGTCCGTTCCGCGTCTATTTCACTTCCTCCCTGTGTCTGTTTTCCGCTGGAGCGGATGTGAGTTGCGCAGATGTGCAGCAGATGCCTAGTGGTTATAGCGGACGCGTAACAGATGACGATGGACATATAACGGATGTTCCCCATATGCGTAGCGGATGTATAACGGACGCGTTGGATACTTTTTCCGCTCAAAAAGTTTTGTGCAGCTCAAAACGTTTTGAGTGGATGAAATGTCAGTAGACGGATGCTGGACAGATAGAGAGTATGAAAAACGGACGCAGTGAGTACAGAACAGATGCATCGCGTTAACCAACGGATGGCAAGTGTTTCTCTCCATTTTACATCCTCTTTCCATCCGTTGGTGCAATGTGACATGGGCTTTAGAGCTTTCCCCAGACTCCAGAACTGGCCCTCTTCATCATCCAAGTCTGCTGCCAATTCTGTTGGCAGCTGGCAGTCCACAACATGCTCCCATGAATTTGAGAGAGAATTATGGATTGTCTTTCCTAACACATGTCTCCATGGATCTTCAGAACACCTCCAAGGTCTTTTCTGGATAAGGTGCCAAGTGAGGCATGTATTATCTTTTTTTTTCTCAGAGAGAGGCTTGATTGATTCCTGTGTTGTGGATTTTTCAGCACCATATGAAACATGAGTTTTGTCAGCTAGCTTACTATAGTCTGGTGTCCTTCAGCTACATTGTGTGCGCACAATTCCAATAATTATTTGCCAACACAGTCAAAACACCTCATGCTAGGCTTTCTAAATTTGTGCATTTTATTTTAAGAAGCTTCTTAATTTTTATAAAATAAATCTGCTATTTACAAGAGAAGAAACAATACCTGGTAATCCTGATCCATTCTTATCATCTTCCTTCTTCCATGCAGAAACTCTTACCATTTTTTGGTACAGTACCTGGCAACTTATGGCCCATTAAGGTCATGACATCAGTTGCAGACCTCAGTGGACTGGAAGCTGATTCTGTCTCTTTTTCTCCTTTTTTTTTAGAAAATAGACAACTTGCTGCCTGCCTGGTACTATAATTTTCGAGTTACCATGGTGACGTGGGGAGAACCAGAACTCAGTTGCTGTGATACTTCCACTATTGGTTTCATAACTGGTAAAGAGGAATGTTTGATATACTTCTGTTTTATGTCTTTCTTGTAAATCTTCATGTTTGCTGAAAGACCCAGGAGAGCTTTTCAGCATTTTGGATTTGAAAGAAACATGGTACTTTGGAGAATGCAGGGGTGTTTATGTTGCTGTTGTTTTCTTTTTTTTTTTTAATGAATTTTTTTTCCACAGAACTGCAAGGCATCGGTGAAAGATAGCATCATGATTCCAGAAAAAGACACAGCTGCTTTAAAAGTGTTGCAAGCAGGTGTTAGGGAAATGCTTCCCATACTCCAGAGCAGGGGTCTCCAACCTTGGCCACTTTAAGAGCTGTGGACTTCAACTCCCTGAATTCCTCAGCCAGCTTTGCTCTGGGAGTTGAAGTCCACAAGTCTTAAAGTGGACAAGGTTGGAGACCCCTTCTCCAGACCACCTTTCTCTCTGCACAGTTGTAGCTCTTAGGTCACAGTCTTTTGTCTCCCTCATTTTGAAGAATAGTCCTTGATTTACAACCGTTCACTTAGTAACCGTTCTAAGTTATAACAGCACTGAAAAAAGTGACCTATGATCCTTTATTCACATTTATAACTGTTGCAGCATCCCCATAGTCATGTGATTTACTTTTGGATGGTTCACCCTAACCTCCAAGGTTCCTTCTAGCCAGTTATGACCAGTTCTGGAGAACTGGTAGTGGAAATTATGAGTAGTTCAGAGAACCAGCAAATGCTACCTCTGGCTGGCCCCGCCCCCATCTATTCTCTGCCTCCTGAGTCCAAGCTAATTGGCTGGGTCTTCTTTTGTTGCCCTACACAGGAGAAAGGAGCTGGAAAGCAGGTTAGTGGGATGGGGAGGGAATGGGGATTTTACAATATATCCTTCCTCTGCAAAAACCATGCCACGCCCACCAAGCCACGCCCACACAACAGGTCATAAAAATAATGTGAATACCACCACTGCTTCCAACTCTGTTATTCTATATTCTCCCTACTGGAATTGCACAGCTGATCCTAGTTCTTAGATCACATGGGGCCGTAGGCTTGTGTGGGAGAGTGAGAGTGACAAGCCATGCATGATATTCATGCAAATGCTATACATCTTATATAACTGAGAAAAGTGGAATAGAATTATTTTACCCTCCTTGTGATCTACGGTGGATGCCTATACTTGTTGTGGCTCTTAAAAACTTTCACATGGGGACTAACACCTTTAATTGGTGGTTTTGGGTGCTATTTCTGAAAGTTCCTGGTAGCTACCTATCCCTGGCATTGTCTGACTCTCATATTTCTCATTGGGAGAGGGAGCTGATGAAGAAATTATATCTGCTAGATTTTATGGGGGATGCCCTGGGAGATTATGGCATTAAGGACGCTCAATTTAGGGTAGTCCAACAGCTTGTGGACATTGACTTGCAATATCTACGAGCCAGAGCCAACAAAACCTGCTCCCCTCTGATCTTCAGCCAATTTAATAATTACAGACTGAGGATGGCTTCCTATTTTTGCACTCTAACCATTCCCAAGTACAGAAGAGCTTTCTCCCCAACTCGCTTTCATGTCTTGCCCTCAGCACTACTGGATGGGCGATTTAAGAGGCTCCTGATTAATGAGCAGCTATGCCCCTGTGACAGAGCTGAGGTTGAAACTGTGGAGTGTGTCCTTTTATATTGCCTTATGTATAACGCAGGCAGATCTAAGTTACTGTCTCCTTGAAACAGACCCTTCTAGACCCAATGTTAGTAATTTGTTCTTATATTGTCTTGGGGATGGCTCCTCATATATTACTTCTTTGGTTTCAAAAATTTTTTAAGAGCTGTAACCATCAGAGGAGAACGCTATAATTCCCCTTAGTCAAATTTTTGGTGACCAATTGTTCATGATTAATTTTCCCATGTTCTTCTTTTGTTGTAGTGTTTTGATCTGTGACCGCAAATAAAGTATTATTATTATTATCACATGGGGGCCAAACAATCCCAGAAGCTGTTGCTAAGGTGTCACCCTGAAATCCGAGACTCTTAGGCCTGTATGAGGAGGCTAGAATTGGATTTGATGAAGGCTTCATGCTGTGAAGATGTAGCAATTATGTGATTTACTCCATTGAGCTACATTGCATCTCTCCTCACTGGGAGCACCAGATGAAGGCAGTGGGACCATAGTCTCGACAGAGATGCTTCAATGCATCACTCTTTAGATATCTGTGATGACCCGAGGCATGGCACAAAAGCAATAAAGTCACAAAAAGTAGGTAAAGTCTCTTTAATGCTTCCAACTTGGCCCTCAATGTCCAGTTATCATCAGCTGGAGAAAAAACTCTCCCAAGAACAGTTTTTAAAGGAAATAAATTCAGTCTGAACCCAAAGTACATATAAATTATAGCTAAAAACCAACACAAACAGCAATTAATGAGAAGGGCAGGATAAGGAATTGCAAACTTCAAAAGATAACAAAACACACAGAGTTGGGAGGACGTCAGAACCCAGTTAAGACTTGACAAACAAAGATAATTCATGCTTTGTTTCCAGCAAGATGCTGTGCGCAAACACCCTTTTTAAATCCTGTTTTCCCAACTGCAGCTAATGAAGGGAATCAGGGCCCTTTTCTCCCCCATAACCCATGTTGCTCCCTTCTCCATTCCTCCCTGCATGCCCTAGGATGAAGAGGGTGTAGCCCTGGGTCTTCCTCTGAATGCCCAGCCAGATTTTTCCCTTCCCAGTTTCTTCCACAGCCACCGGAGCCACACTCCCACTCCCTGTCAGCTGCTCGCCCTCCCCCTCTGAATCAGATTCCGACAGGGCCATGACAATATCACTGGACTTTCTTCAAAGCGACACTGAAATAATGCTTTTCTTCAAAGCTTTCCATTACACAGATGACTGGACAATAATCCGATCACCTGCAATTAATCTAAATTAAGTATAAAGGTATGGATTATATTTAACCATTAAGTTGAAATGGAAATGGAAGGAAATCAGCTATAGCACCGCTATGACTAAAAGTATGTTCTCTCCTCCCCGTCAACCAATTTATCACTCAAATGCCACATCTGGCCCTCAGCCAGAAAAAAAAGTGACTGGTGGAAAGCACACAACAGCAGCTATTATATTCAAAGATAATTGCACTGGACAGAAAAGATTATTTTAATTTTCACAGTAGGTGGGGAAAACAAGGATTTGAAACTCTGTGAAACCAAATTGGTAAATATGGGTAGGCCTCGATTTACGACCACAATTGAGCTCCAGATTTCTGTTGCTAAGCAAGACATTGGTGAAGCGAGTTTTGCCCCCATTTTACAACCTTTCTTGCCATAGTTGTTAAGTGAATCCTTGCTGTTTGTTAAGTTAGTAATACCACTGTTAGGTGAATGTGGCTTCCCCATTGACTTTGCTTGTCAGAAGGTTACAAAAGGTGATTAATCACATGATACTGCAACCATCATAAATATGACCAGTTGTCAGATGTCAGAATTCTGCCACAGCGTCACATGATAAAAATCCAGCTGTCCCACATTTACAACTGCCCTCCCTGCCATCTGCACTTAATAGTGACAGTACAGCACCCACCACCCATCTGTCAGCACTCCCTAGTGCCCAACCACCTGTGTTCCTTAGTACTCACCTGTGTTCTCTGGTGCCTGCTCAATGGCGTCTCTTGCTGCTGTCATCTGTAGCTGCCATCACCATTTTGCTTGAGACTCCACCTCTTCCCATGTCACAATCACATGAGGTCCTCATTTAATGCCCACCCAATCCTGGGGTTATGTGCGAATCACCTTTGGAAAGAGTAGGAAAAGTGACGCTACCAAAGAAAGGGTCAGATAAGAAGCCTGCAGCTGAATAGTGGTTGGGGCAAGAAGATCAGAAGAGACCCTCCCTAGTTTCTTCAGATGTAAAGGAGACAGAGAGACATACACCTAGAAGATTGTATCAGTGAATTTTTACCATAAAGTAGAATTAGGTCTTCTGGTCATTTTTCCTGTCTGCTTTGCCCTGCAAGGTCAGCAGGTTACAATGGTAACTGGAATTGCCTTTGTTAAGTGATGTAGATACGTGACATTATGCTTTGTGACTGCATTGCATAGCCATAGAAATTCCAGTCCTGATTGACAGTTATAACCCAAGGACTATCTGTAATTCATTTGTTCCACGTGGATTTCCCCCACAGTGAAGAATAATTAACAGTTTGTATCCTGTTACAAACCACTCCCTGCTTGTTGTGAGACTATATGCAGGCACATAAATGGTGAAGAGCATAACATCCATTTGTTATTCTGATGCCATCTTTGGATTCAGTAAATGCCTCTATATTTGCTCCTGTTTCATACATTCATGGCATCGGTAAGGGTTTTTTTAAAAAAAGAAGGCTTTGGACTGAGACAAATTAATTTTGGCATCATTTTCCAGAGGGAAAAACTGAGGAAGCTGCACTGTTTGAATCTTAGCTTTTATCTTTCTTTGAAAGATTTAAATCATATCTTTTGTGTAAGCAGTAAAAGATGGAAAAGCAGTTGGTTTGATAGTTACGGTTTTGTGTGAAGATCAGCAAGAGCTCAACTGCAAATATTCACAGAACAGTTTCTGTTTTTCAGAACAGTCTACTTCAAAAGGTTTTTGCGGAAGGAAAATATTGGAGAACTTACAGTCACCTATTTATATTACACTAGAGAAGGAGAGGGCAGCAAATTCATCGCTTTTTTGGTCTTATTCCCATTCCTATCCTCTTTATCATGCCTCAGGCAAACTCCATGCTTCAGGAGTATTATTCAACATCACATTAAGATCCCAACTGCAATATTTCTTCCCCAAAATTTATTGACATGTGAAGTTATTTGAAGTGAAATGACTGTATCTGTACCAAACAGACCAAATCATTAAAGAACATTCAAATAACTTATGCCAACCCAAGATTTGGACTGTCCAATGTACTTCTGATTTCTTCAGATTCTACTTCAGATTCTAATGTTCATCCAAATATGTAATTATTTTTCTGACAGTGGAGTTGATGCACCTTGATTTTGATAGGTGTAAAACATGCTCAGAATTACATGAATCTGGAATGCTAGTGTGTTGTAATTTTTTCACTCAGTTAATATCTCTGATCTAGGCAGTTAGTATATGGGACAGTGGTGGGAATCAAAAAAAATTACTACTGTTTCGGTGGCTGTGGCTTCGTGATCATGGCAGGGGAAGGATACTGCAAAATCCCCATTCCCTTCCCACCCCACTAACCTGCTTTCCAGCTCTGTTCTCCTGTGCAGGGCAACCAAAGAAGACCCAGCCGATCAGCTGGGATTCGGGAGGCAGAGAATAGACGGGAGAGCGGCTAGTCAGAGGTGATATTTGCCAGTTCTCCGAACTACTCAAAATTTCCACTCCCGGTTCTCCAGAAGTGGTCAGAAACTGCTGAATGCCACATCTAATATGGAAGATACACTTCTTTAATAAATTCAGTCTTTTGTTAGCATAAATATCTTATTAAACATAGCTTTGTTTTTAAGAAAGTAATCTGATGGACATCATTAAAGAAACATGTAATAGGAAGCTATGGTTACTATTCTTTAGCTGATACTCTTTCAAAAAAATATATAGAAGACTGTTTCCGTTTTCCTTGGCAGATTATTGAAATGTGCACAAAACTGATTTAAAAACAGAAGACTCTGCAATCTGATAAAATACACATAACTGCTTCTTCAAAAGCCTTAACCAAATAGAAAAATCTTGGGATTTCTACCTAAGAAGTAATATGCCAGTCAGTTTCAAATATTTGCATGGCTGTCAGATTATGGAACAGTTTTGCTTTCTGTCACTTTCAGCCAACTACTGTAGATTTTAATTTACCCTTGGGAAGAACTCAAAGATACGACAAGGCTTCAGAAAGTGTGGGACTCAACCATACTTAAGGCAGTGGATAACCAAAGATTTCTTCTATCAGTAGGGGATTGAATTAGATGAGGGGTGCCTAGGTGAAAAATTGTGGGACTTGAAATCCACCAATCTTAAAGTTGCCAAGGTTGGACACACTTAGATTAGATGAAGATGCACAATATGTGACCCAAGATTGCATATATTCTTCAACACTTTGAGAAACTTAAGATAAAATTAAACTCATTATCTTCAGTTAATTCAAATTTAATCTAATACAAGTGTGTATTATATTAAAACAACATTTAGTTTTCGGCACATTGCCTCTCCCCTAGTATGTCATCCAAGTGCAAGTTGAAGTCCTTGGCCCAAAAAATGTTGCAACTATTGGAACAGATAATCTTTGAGGTCCCTTTGGTGATTTGTTCGACAAACTCCTCCTGTGGATTTTACTCAGCTAGTAGGGCTCATCTCCGGTTCAAGGCCTTTGAGCCAGTGTTCCTGAAGACATTTCTATGGTCATGTGACCAGCATGATATCATAGAATGCTGTTACCTTCTCACCAAAGTGGTATCTATTTATCTACTTGCATTTGCATGCTTTTGAACTGCTAGGTTGGCAGGAGCTGAGGTGAGAACAGTGTCAGAATTCCATCAATCGCTCTAATTAAATCATGATTCTTGAGCCAAACTTCAAAAAAACTTCAAAATTCATTAGAGGCAACATACTGGTATTACCCTGTATGAAGCCAACTCTGGCATACGTAATTTACAGTCACCTGTGATTCTGTTTACCCCATTCCCCCCTGGATGTCTCCTAAAGCAGAGTCTCCAATTGAGCATGTTCACAGGCTGGGTGTCATCATTCACATTCTCCAATTAAATATGTTCACAGGCAAAAACTCTGATATTTTAGTTACCATTTTTTCAAGATAGGTGTTGGAATGTACTTTTGCTTTCAAATTGCTGCATTGCTCTTCCATATTTCCTTCCTCCCCCCCTCCCTTTTTTTAATGGCAACTACTAAAACAGGCATAGGAACATTTTATGAGTTGACAAACAGGAGCTCACCCTGTCCTGTGGGGCTTGGGGCTTGAACCTGGGCTGCCAACTTTCCAGCTGACAAGCCCAGCATCTTAACCACTGAGCCACCATGCCACCTGGTGAAATGAAGTGAAGAAGCCTTCAAAAAAAGAAAGAAAGAATCTGTTCTTCATGCAAATAATGTCCATTTGGGGAGGAAGAAGATGATGATGGTTAACAATGATGATAATGATAGTGTTTGTTTCTTTGTCTGTTTGTTCCCTGGTAGCTCCTGTGTCCCCTAAAATCACTGCAGTTGAATCTTTCAACAGCCTTCTCTATGTCAGCTGGATCTATGGCGACGACAGCACGGACCTTTCCCATTCTAGAATGTTGCACTGGATGGTTATTGCAGAAGGAAAGAAAAAGATTAAAAAGAGTGTAAGACTCATGTCCCTATTGGGTATTGCTCCCAGACCAACAACTGTCAGGCCACAAGAAGTAAAACATTGGCATTGGGAATTTTACAATTGACAAATGATTCCTTTTCAGTTTTTCCTCAGGAAATATTTTACAAGCATGTGGACCAACTGCTCCGATTTCTTAGGTAGGCCAAAATAAGGAGATATAGAAGAGAATACAGGTAGTCTTCAACTTACGACTATAGTTGAATCCAAAATTGATGTTGCTAAATGAGAAATTTGTTAAATGAGTTTTGTCCCATTTTATGACTTTTCTCACCATGTTCGTAAAATGAATCACTGCATTGTTAAGTTAGGAACAGGGCTGTTAAGTGAACCTGGCTTCCCCACTGACTTTTCTTGTCAGAAGGTTGCAAAAGGGGATCACATGATTAACAGATAATCAGAGTTGGAAGGGACCTTGTAGGTCATTTTGTCCAACCCCCCACCCAAACGGGAGACCCGACACCATTTCTGACAAATGGCAGTCCAATCTCTTCTTGAAAGTCTCAAGTGATGGCGCTCCCACAACTTCCGACAGCAAAGCTATTCCACTGGTTGATTGTTCTCACTGTCAGAAAGTTTCTCCTTATTTCCAGGTTAAATCTCTTCTTGTTCAGTTTCCATCCATTACTCCTTGTGACTCTGGGACACTGTGACCATCATAAATACGAGCCAGTTATTAAGCATCCTAATGTAAATCATGTGACCATCAGGATGGTACAACGGCCTTAAGTGTGAAAAATGGTCGTAAATCACTCTTTTCAGTGCTGTTGTAACTTTGAACAGTCACTAAATGAACTGTTGTAACTTGAGAACTACCTGTAGACATAGCTAGATGAAGTAAAGCAAGAATTGGCAAGAACACATTTCGTCCGCTACCTCTTATTTTCTGTCTTTCTAACCCTACTTGGCCACTTTGGAAACAGAATACAAGTAGTCCTCAACTTATAACAGTTCATTTAGTTACTGTTCAAAGTTACAACTGCAAAAGTGATTTATGACTGTTTTCAACATGATTGCTGAAGCATCCCCATGGTCACATGATGTTAAAGTAATGAAGATTTAATAGCTGACCAGCTGTTGTAAGGCTGTAAGCCAAGAAGGGTACTGCCGCTTTAAGAAGCTGTCTATATAAGGGAGGCCATGTGCAAGCATCTTTCTCTCTCCTCATGTTCTATCTCCATTGTAGTTCTTCGTGTAGAGTTGAAGATTGATTGCTTGCCTGATATTTGCCTAACACGTGTATGTATGTATATAGTAGTCTTTTATGTAAACAACTGATAAAAGACAAAGTCTCTGTGTCCCGTGTTTTGCTCCTGGGTTGTCTCGCAATAGTAGTCACGCTATAAACACTTTGACACATGATCAAAATTCAGATGCTTGGCAACTGACTCATATTTCTGATGGTTGCAGTGTCCCAGGTTCATGTGATCCCCTTTTGTGACCTTCTTACAAGCAAAGTCAATGGGAAAACCAGATTCACTTAACAACCATGTTATTAACTTAGCATCTGCAGTGATTCACTTAACAATTGTGGCAAGAAAGGTCACAAAATGGGCATAATTCATTTAAGAACTGTCTCACTTAACAACAGAAATTTTGGGTTGAATTGTGGTCATAAATTGAGGGCTTCTTGTATGGACTAGTTGGCTTTGAGGTCTGATCCAGCACAGGCTTTCTTAATTCTTCCGAGTTCATTGAGATGAACATGGCCTAATAGGTTTCTAGTCTGATCCTCTATTTCAGGATGCATTAATTCCCCAATCCTGAGTGCTGGCTATACTTCAAATGTTTGAAGGAAATCATGATAAATCTTAAAGTGTATCTACTTAGTCCATTTTTGTGGCCACTCTCTCATTGTGTGGCATTTATAATTTAGTACAATTCAAATAAGATTGAAATTGCCAAGAAAGAAGGGTTGAAATGAGAGGTTCTTGGTGCTCTCTGATCCTGCTTGTTTTCTTGTAGATGTTTCATTACCCAAACTAGCTAACATCATCAGCGCTAGTGCTCAGAGAGCACCAAGGACCGCTAAGATCGAAATTAATTTAGTGCAGTGAATACAAACACTCCCTAAATATTTAATAATCTTCCTCTTCCATCACATTTAAAAATTATAATTCAGTAGCAACTTTTGAAAGGATGGAGACTAAACGTCCTTTATGTTGCATTCTGCCCTGGAGAGACGGGATGTTTATCTCTGCCCTCAGTCATTCCCAATTGATTTGGCTTGACTTGAAAGATCAGCCTTCTGGAGAGCTGGAAAATTGTCCTTCTCTGAAGACTGATTCCAGATCCCCTGAAGAGTCTGAGACAAAAGTCCAATTAGCCCACTAATCCCTGGTCCCTGTTCAAAGCTCATCTTCCCTGAAAAGGAGTTTTGAACTCTTTGTCTGTTTCAGGTCACCCGGAATGTCATGACCACGATGCTCAACCTTCCTGCGGGAGACATCTATAACCTCTCAGTCACTGCTTGCACTGAGCGGGGTAGCAACAGATCTGCGCTTCAGCTTGTGAAAGTTGGTAAGGCCTTAGTTGAGCCACCCTTCGATCTGGGGCTACAGCTGTGGTTTTGTTTTGGTTTTGTTTTGTGGCAAGGATGCTGCAAAATGAAAACGGTTCTCTGAACTAAAGGGATGCATTTTGGTTGGAGGAAAAATTGACATTGATAAATGAGATAGTACAACTGAATGCATAACAGATTGTGTGTTTCCCTTTAGCCATAAGTTCTATCTGCAAATATGAGTGTGTGTGAATTATGGAATTTGGTCTATAGGCTTTATAATAGAGGGAATAAAGAGTTGTCACTTGATATTAAAATGGCCAGTGCAACACTGCACTGTTTATTGTTTATATCAGTTTATTGGCTTGCATTCTATGATACAGTGGTCCTCAGCTTCCAGTGATTTCCTTAATGATGCTTTGAATTAATGTTTGCTTTGGAAAGGGCATTTTATGCATGTATGCACTTCCTATCATTGCAAAACATTACACCCATATCCATATCTATACACACACTGCTATTCCAGTGCTTAGCCACTGGCTCACACTTATGACCAGTTGCAGTGTTCTGTGGTTATGAGATCATGATTTGCAATTTTTTTTGGTTCATGGAGCAAAGTGCCCATGGTAACTCAATTTAAGTCCATGGTGACTCACCTTCGGACTGTGATAAAAAATGGTCATAAAATTCGATTTGGTCATATGGTGACTCAACAGAAGACCTTGACTTTCAACCCAAATTCCTGAGTCATTTATTCCAATATGAAACGACTATTCAGAAGTTTCTTTTTAAAAATATACACCTAGAATTTGTCCATGAGCAAATGAGTTTAAATGTATTTACTCCTGAGTAAAGCTATGTAGAATCGCACCTTAAAAGAAGTATGAGGGAAACAATTGACATGAATTAACTAGTGGGAATCAACTTAGCAACAGTGAAGAATAAGGAAGTCATCACTATGTTTTCTATATTCCAAAAAGGAAAGATTTTTTTTTTAAAATAGGGATAGAAGAATGATGCTTAATCAGTTACCATTCAGGAAGTTTCGAAGCAATTGAAATAAACAAAAGAGCCAGATTTGAAGACAGAGTTTGTAAACAGCACGTGATTATCCCTTGTAACATATATGAATTTTGTATTTTGCAAATTATATGCTTGCACTTTGTTGCAGTATCCATATTCACCATCTTTGGTCAATTTTCTTGCCCAATACTAGCACAGAATTATGGAATATTGTTTGAATATGTATTAATTATTCTTGATTTGGAATAAAACACAGAGACAGAACAGAAAGCTGGGTGACTTTGAACCAATCACTCTCTCTTAGCCCAATCCACCTCACTGGGTTACTGTTCTGGGGAAAATAGGAAGGAGGAGGACCATTAGATATATTCACTATCTTGAGTTGTTTATAAAAATAATAAAGATAGGATATTAATTAGATAAATTAGTAAATAAATAATAAAGTCCAAGAGATGCCCAAGAAACAACGTTCACCACTTTTGCTAGCTTGTTTAGTATACTTTTTATTATTTTTGGCTGTTTCTCTGGTCATTTTTTCAGTGGCTGTAAATCTTAACCTTTCATTTCCACAAGCTCAGGATCTTGCTCACTTAAGTTTCATTACTCACGGTTGAATAGCGAAACATACTGAATGCCGAAAATAATGAGATCTATCAGTATTTTTATAAGAATATAATTAATCACATGAACTAAGTAGCAGAGACAGACACTATAAATGAAAACAGCTGTGCAAAAAGGACAGGCATTTACAAGTCTATTAAAACACAGCAAATTCACAGTGGGAAGAAATATAACTCAGAAGAAAGAATCCTCATATTATAAGGACAATGCATGTGTAAATCAGAAGTAAATATAAACATTTGAAAGAGCAGAAGAACAAGATTGAAAGCTCCAGAGCAGAAATTTCATAGCAAAAGAAGACAGATATGTCTCTGTCTCTGTCTCTGTCTCTGTCTCTGTCTCTGTCTCTGTCTCTGTCTCTGTCTCTGTCTCTGTCTCTGTCTCTGTCTCTGTCTCTCTCTCTCTCTCTCTCTCTCTCTCTCTCTCTCTCTCT
>BLBF01000055.1:14175651-14191807 GCA_015471245.1 Laticauda colubrina | reverse complement strand
TAGAATAGAATAGAATAGAATAGAATAGAATAGAATAGAATAGAATACTTTATTGGCCAAGTGTGATTGGACACACAAAGAATTTGTCTTGGTGCAAATACTGTCAGTATACATTTAAAAAAAAGATACATTTGTCAAGAGTCAAGAATCATCAGGTACAACACTTAATAATGGTCATAGGGTACAATCAGCAATCAAATCATACTAGGAGTCAATATAAACCATAAGGATACAAGCGACAAAGTAACAGCCATACAGTCACAAGAAGGAAGGGATGGGTGATAAGGGGTGATGAGAAGATTAATAGTAATAGTAGTGCAGACTTTGCAATAGTTGAACAGTATTGAGGGAATTATTATTTAGCAGAGTGATGGCATTCGAGAAAAAACTGTCCTTGTGTCTAGTTGATTTGGTGTGCAGTGCTCTATAGCATCATTTTGAGGGAAGGAGTTGAAACAGTTTATGTCCAGGATGTGAGGGGTCTGTAGATATTTTCACAGCCCTCTTTTTGACTCGTGCAATATACAGGTCCTCGATTGAAGGCAGGTTGATAGCAATTGTTTTTTCTGCAGTCCTAATTACTGTTTGAGGTCTGTTTCTGTCTTGTTGGGTTGCAGAACTTGTTGGGTTGGGTCTTGTTGGGTTGGAGAAATGCAGAGATCAAAGATGAGAAAACAAGTGACCTTGAATTTGCTTTGCTTTGGCTTGGGATGGCTTCATTATTATTATTTTTTAATGAACTGTCACAATTGTGATAGATAGATCTTAATTTTTAACATCCAAGATTTATAATCATTTGAGAAAGCAAACCAGATGAGCCATTAATTGTGAGATTATTCAACACGCCGGGATTCATCCTTGTTCTTTATGGGGCAAAAACATTTTCAGCAGCAAACATATACATACTCAACCTGCAGCTAAGAGTTAATTGAAAAAGGAAGTGAAGTAAGTGTTGAAAAAGAGAAGAAAAAGCAAGCTGCATCAGACTGCCTTCCTGTTTTAAAGTTCCATTTTATTGTCAAGCAATTCAAGGAAGACTGAAAAATTATCCCCATAGGTCTGTAGAGTTCAGGATCTTGGATCACCTCTAATCTTTCACTTTATGTGGGATCCCAATGACCTACAAGGCGCAGTCAAAGAGACTCTTATCTCGTTTCTAGATCCAGCTCCTCCAAGATCACTCTTTGCGGTGAATAAAACACAGACCTCTGTGACTCTCTTGTGGGTAGAAGAAGGCGTAGCGGATTTCTTTGAGGTTTTTTGCCAGCAGATTGGCTCAGACCATGAGGCAAAGGTTCAGGTATGTGTTTTTATCCTTGATCAATTTCAGATCGTTCCTGGGATATTTAACCTAGGTGGCTCTGGTTTGAAATCCAGCCTCTTTTTGCATGAATCAGTGCAAGGTAAACTTTAAGTGAAAAGACACAGCTTGACCCAGTGGTGTTACTGGTTGTATTGATACACAGATTTAATTTAAAAGACACTTACCATTCCTGTTACCATTTCTAGCTGTTAGCAATCTAAATTTGAAGCAAGCATCTTCAAACAAAAAAAAAAAGGCAAGAAAGTCCAGTTGTCTCCTGCAAGAAGCACCTTTGGGACAATTAACCAGTGGAACAACTTGCTTCCAGAAGTTGTGAATTCTCCATCACTGGAAATTTTTAAGAAGAGATTGGACAATCGTTTGTCTGAAATGGCATAGGGTTCCCTGCTGAGCAGGGGGTTGGACTAGAAGACCTTCAAGGTCCCTTCCAACTCTGTTATTCTGTGAAGTGTAACAATATACAGAGACAGAAACTGGCATGACACAAGCCCTGTCCTTTCCTACATTTGTTATGTTGCATGAATGCTGTAAAAAATAGAGCTTCTGCCAGATACCTCCATATATAAAATAGCAACTGAGCTATACCAGCTAGCCACCATCCCAGTCTTCAAAATATTGAGGCTTCCATTCAATCCAGAATTAGTTAATTAGATTCCAGGGGTCTCCTTTCCCACATTCAGTTGGATTCTGGACAGCAATTAATTGAGTGTCAGAATTTTAACATGAGTCATGACTTTGAATACAGCCTCTTTCTCTTCAACATGTGAGATCTTCCAAGAGTAAATTATTTATATCTATCCCCATTGCAGGATACAAATTCATCACAAATGTTGAGTTGCAAGACTTCAGAAGGGCTGGAGGAGTCCTATCTGAAAGCTGTTGTCTTCCTTTAGCTGCTGTCTTAAAATGCTTTAAGTTCCCAGTTCTATTTGTTATTTCATCATTACCCTTGTTAGTATTTTTGTGGTTAACATTTTCAATATCTTTGTACTTCTTGCAACATTCTTCACATCTGAATGTTCTGACCAGAACAAAATTGCTTTTGTTTTCCTGAAGTTGTATATAAGGGGGTAGGTGTTTTTTTTTTTTCCATTGACCCTCTATTCTATTTCAGATATTTTAATTAATGTCAAACTAAATCTCCAGCTTGGAGATGTAAAAAAAAAAAAAGCTTATGTTTAATTAGAATCAAAGTCCACTGAGATTTTTATCCACAATGGACAGCCAAGAAGCACCTAAGAAATTTGTACCTGGGATAGAACCCTTGAACTCAGATTCCAAATCCTAGCTACTCAAATTATTTCCTCTAGATCGGCAATCCCCAACCTTTCCAACTTGGCAGCCCGGCATTGGAGTGGGAGTGGGAGTTCAAGATTGCACAAACAGAGCTTCCTGTGTGCGTGCAAGCACCTGCCCCTCACACAGCTCAGTTCCGAATGAGTTATGACCCACTAGTGGACCAGGGGTTGGGGACTCCTGCTCTAAATATTACTAACTCTGAGCCAATCCATTATTCCTACTAGCTATCTTAAATATTATGTCATCATGTGTGTGTAGGGGACTCAGTGGTTCAGTGGCTAAGACGCTGAGCTTGTTGATCAGAAAGGTTGACAGTTCGGCGGTTCGAATCCCTAGCACTGCGGAACAGAATGAGCTCCCGTTACTTGTCCCAGCTTCTGCCAACCTAGCAGTTCGAAAGCACGTAAAAAATGCAAGTAGAAAAATAGGGATCCCTTTGGTGGGAAGTTAACAGTGTTCCATGCACCTTAAGTCATGCCAGCCACATGACCACAGAGATATTTTCAGCTTTGTAATGGAGATGAGCACTGCCCCCTGGAGCTGGAAATGATTAGCACATATGTACGAGGGGAACCTTTACCTTTACCTAATTAATGTATGCGTCTTAAAATTATGTCCACTCCCCCAAAGGAGTGAATTAACTCCAGCTGAAACCAATGGGTTGCCTTAAGAGAGAATCTGTTCAAAGTTTACCACCGTTCAGATAAGGTTGGAGTTTCTGGCTGAGCAACTGGAGAACTATTCTCTGTTAGCATACAAGAATGAGCTAATAGATCTTTCTCTTTTGTACTATGTCGCTCATCATTACCTGAAATCTTATATCAGAAATTGGACTTCATTCTTCCCTAATCCTACACTACTAGCATTTTTAAGCATGGAAGACATATTGGGAAGAAGAGTTTCCCAAAGCAGGGATGCCAGAGATATCAGTACCCAATTGCTACCTTCAACCAAGGATAAAATATAGTATTGTACTACTTTCTAGAACTTGTTTTTGAAAAGGAGGATATAATTATAGAAAAGGAGGCCAAATGGTTGTCTGAATAAATAAATCATGCTAAAGGCTAGGAGGAAAAGAATGACAGGTTGACTCCTTAACACTCACTATTGAACTACCTGAACTCACATGTCTTTAACGCATTCTAAGAAGCATAAAGACCAATATATGAGACTGTTGCATAAACCAGGGTACACTAGGTTTATTGCTGGTGCAGGCCGCAGTAGAAATATGGCAAAGCTGTCATTGAATGGCTTTATTGTGGACCCATGCTGCAGACAGTTTTATCCATATGTCTTGCAATATCCTCATATTTAGAGAAGTGGTAAGTAACTAAATAAATAGTGGGCTGGACTGGTGTTCCACAATGTACCCGCATAACCTCTTCCTTGTAGCAAAATTACGAGAATGAGCTCACAGCTCCGTTCATGCGCATGGCCCTCTGATTTCAAATCCTGTGTAAAATCAGAAATAGGGGTGAAAAAATTCCTAACCATACACTCTTTTCCTTCCCAATATAATACAGGAACCAGTTACTGTTTCTTCTCATGTTGTGACAGTCTCTAGCCTTCTCCCCGCCACTTCCTACAACTGCAGTGTTACAAGTTTCAGTCATAACAGCCCCAGCATTCCCACCTATATTTCAGTTTCCACTATGGGTGAGCCGAATTCTTCAAATTAAGCATTTCTCTAAATGTGTGTTTGAATTCTTTCCACTTCCCATTTCTAATTTGAACAGAGAGGTTAGAGTGAATCACCAAAAAAAACCCACTGAAGTTATTTTAAATATATCAGAAATGGGTATTATTATGTAATCATCCTTTATTTACAGGTGATCCTCATTATTTGTGAGTTCTGTATTTGGAAATTTGCTTATTCATTAAAACATATTTGTAAGAACAAAATTGTGGTGCTGTCATGATTATTCGTGGACATGCGGAGCAGCAAAACACTGGGGTTACCTTATGTGTGTGTCCCCAGCTGAGATTTCAGCATTATTAATTCAATATTAATGGCATTTTCAGAGAACATTACTACCAAACATAATGAGAATTTAAATACAGTCAAAAGACAAACAGGTAGATGCAAGCAGTTTGTATTGACTCATCAGTAAGTACATTACAATCAAATAACGAGAATTACCTGTATCTATTTATTCTATGTTAGGGTTCATATATAATGTGGCTTGTTTGTTTTTGGCTTGTGCAGTGTCAGCTGTTGTGGTTTGCAAATCAGGATTTAAAGATGAGTGAAATGAATGAATCCTGCCAATAGGATATCATGCAGATGTTTTCCTTAGACCTTGGATCTCATTGGAAGAGACATCTGCCTCACCCTTTTATTTGATAAGCCTTCAATAATTATGCAAAGACTTGTTTTCTGGCTGACATTGCCCATACCAGAATGTCAGTTTTAGGCTGCAGTCTTCTATCAAACTTCTATCTTAAGGCCTTCTCAATGAAGGGAGCCAGAGTTAAGAATGTATGGTTTACTTCTTTTGACCCAAGCCTTGTTCAAATCAAACAAAGACAAAGTATGTATAAGAGCAAACCTTTTTAATGTGGTGCTGTGAATTCTGTGCATTCACAGCCAAGAGTCATTCAAAACTAATTGTCCCAGATAAGAGCAAGCCCTTTCAAGGTTGTGAAAGGCTGCCAAGAACAAAAGACTAATTGCAGATAAATATCCCAAGCTAGAAACAAACAGGAGCAAGCAGGGCTTCAATGAGGACTCTGAGCATAAAGTACTTCTTTGCTTCCTGCAAAGAAGCCAACCCCAAAGGCTGGCTTTTATCCCTTATGAAATGGGCCATCACCTTCCAGCCTTATTCCCAAATTATCCATGCTGCTTCAGCTGCTCTTTCCTTCGAGCAGCCCTGTGCATACGTGCACTGAGCACAGGCTCCCCGGGTCCCTCTTCATCACTGCTGCCGGACTCCACAACCTCTGATAGTCTCTGATAGTCCTGGCCCCATCCCTGCATCACACACAGTCCCCTCATCCGAGTCTTCACTCTCAGAGACCTCAGCACCTGCTATCGGGAAACCACAACAGTTACTGGTTAATTCCCATGATTTGTTCATTGAAGAAATCTAAAAATTCAGAAAGATATTTTCTGGGAAGATTGTGGGGGGGAACCCTCCAGAAACAGGGAGCCACTGACAGAAGTCAATATCTTTTTATTTTATCATGTCAATTTATGGGAATGCTACTATCAATTGCTTTCATTAACCTGGATCCCTTGTTCCCGTTTGCAGTTGTGGAGATGAATCCTAACGTGGTGGTGATTTCTATTCTTGCCATTCTGAGCATTCTTCTGATAGGGCTTTTGCTTGTAACATTGGTGGTTCTTCGGAGAAAGCATCTACAAATGGCCAGGTAGGACACACACCTTCTAATACCAAGGTCTTCTTATGGGATAAAAGTTCTACATGTAACACGGAAGCAGTAAGAATTATTCCACAGAGCCTAACATTTAACATGAGGATATAGATGGATTTTTGATGGCTTTAACATTTCCAGGAGATTCACCCCGGAAGTATCTTATGAAGAACATAGAATACAGAACATAGAATAATGGGGTTGAAAGGAACCTTGGAGGTTTTGTAGTCCAATCCCCTGCTAATAATAGTAATAATATCCGATTTGAATACCCTGATTCTACAAGAAACTACTTGGAACAACTTACCGTATATACTCGCATATAAGCCGATCTCGCATATAAGCCGACCCTTAAAAAACTGCCCCAAAATGAGGAATTTTGCAAAAACTCGCATATAAGCCAACCCCCAAATACCATGGTGTTCAACCCCTGATAAAGGAAAATCTGGAGACCCATGAAAAAAAATCTGGAGATGGCGTAATTACGATGGCATAATTACCGACATTTCCCCAAGAGCTGGGAACAGGTAAATTATAACTATTTTCGAGTAGATCCCAGCACAGAAACATCCCTCCCACAATTAACTTCGATCTGTCAGGCTATCCTGTTCTTAGCAACATGGTGGCGATCAACCGCCGAGCTCAACACCCTGCGAAGATGGGCCAAGACCAAGGCTCACCGTCAGAAAGATTCTGGGAGGACAGGGCTTTGGGCACAACTTCCCTGAACAGCAGAAGTGAAGCCCAGAGGGATAAGGCGGCAGGGCAAAAGTTGCGGCTCATCGTCCATCCAGGGAGAAAAATGGCACCCGACTTCGCGCACATTTTACTTGAGGCGAGGGCTGCTAAAGGCCAGCTGACAGGGAGTGGGAGAGCCAAGACTCTCATCGCGGGAAGCTGCCTCGTTAAGTCGCTGCTCCGGCGCAAATCGAGGCACGGTCACTGAGAGGGAGAAGGTGGGGATTTTCCTTCCAAGCGGTCATTGAACCCACCAGACTGAAATAATCGCTGGCTGAACCAGGGGATTCTGGTCCCTCCTCACCACCATATAACGGTGGTTATGTTAAAAAAAAGCGTTTTAAATTTGGCGTGAGATTGAGGAGCCTTGTCGTGAGACCGTGAGACATGACAAAAAATCGTGAGACTCACAGCAAAACTGTGAGAGTTGGCAGGGCTGTGTATGGTAATATCGATATTGCGTGATCTGAGAAGTGGTGTCATATCGTCATGTCATTTGTGTCAGAAATCAGATTTATGCACGTATAAGCCGACCCCCAAATTTGAAAAAAAAAAAAAAGCGTTCTAAAGTCGGCTTATATGCGAGTATATACGGTATATCCTCCGACCCTACCTTAACAGTTCCTACGTCAGTGGTGGCTAACCTTTTGGGGCTCTTGTGCCAAAAATTGTGCCACATTTACATGCTCACGCTTGCATGCCAGCACCCAGAAGGCAATGTGCCCCCCTACATCTAGGCATGCACGCATAATCCCACCTACCCGCCTGCACTCCTTTACCTGCACTGCACCTCACAGCTGATTTTTGGCCAGTTGGAAGCCTTTTTTCAGCCTCCCAAAGGCTTGAGGAAGGCTTCTGCAGGCTTCTACAAGCTTTGTAGGCTGAAATCTAGCTCCGTTTCATCACTTCTTGTTTTTCTGAAAATACCAGAAGTGATGAAATGGGGCTAGATTTTGGCCTACAAAGCTTGTAGAAGCCTTCAGAAGCCTTCCTCAAGCCTTTGGGAGGCTGAAAAAGGCCATAGGTTTGCCATCATGGTCCTAGGTCCTTGGTTAAGACTAAAGATTTAATAATAATAATAATAATAATAATAATAATAATAATAATAATAATAATAATAATAATATTATAATAATAATAATAATAATAATAATAACAACAACAACAACAACAACAACAGCAACAACAATAATAACAATAATAACAATAACAATAATAACAACAACTCTAATAACATGGAACTTTGAGAAAATGCCTGCCTTGGAGATTCAGGTTAATGTTAGTATTCCAGAAAAATCAAACTCCAACACCAAAACCCCCAGGCAGGCATTTTTTCAAAGTTCCATTTTTATTAGAGTGGTCATACTTGCACACTTGGGAAAACCTGAATCTGAGAGTTCTGGGTTTTTCCGCAGTAATTCACCCCCTGCACCCATCTGTCCATCACACAGTCCAATCACCATCTATCCCCACTTGAGACATCCCCTAACCACTCCTCATCCAGGTGCAGGAAAAACACACCCTTGACTGCAAGTAAGAATGCTATTATGTCTAACTACATACACTCTACAAATCCCCACCCCACCCCCGGCCAATTTCCCAGGCGCAGGGAAGCTTCTGATGTTCATATGGCTTCCAAAGCTGACACTGGACAAATGGGTGTCCAGTCTCTTCTTGAAAACCTCCAGTGATGGAACACCCACAATTTTCAGAGGCAAGTCATTCCACCGATAAATTATTCTCACTGTCAGGGAATTTCTCCTTAATTCTAGGTTGGATCTTTTTAATAATCTTCACCTGATACTTCTTGTTTTGCTCTCCGGTGCTTTGGAGCAGGGGTCTCCAACTTTGGCAACTTTAAGACTTGTGGACTTCAACTCCCAGAATTCTTCAGTTAGCAAGGCTGGCTGAGGAATTCTGGGACTTGAAGTCCACAAGTCTTAAAGTTGCCAAGGTTGGAGACCCCTGCTTTGGAGAATAGATTAACCTCCTTTTCTCTGTGACAACCCTTCATGTTTGGCTATCATGTCTAGACATACCTTTTTTCCGTAACCATTCATTGTATAGTTTAACCTCCAGACCCCTTATTATCTTTGTTGCTCTCCTCTGCACTCTTTCTATATGTGTAAATGAATTGCCCAAATAAGCAAGAGACGAATTTAAATAGTGGCAGGACTGCTACCTGTAGAGTTACTGTTTTACACTATTAGACTTCAGGTCCTGCATTAAATCAGAAACTAGACTAGCTTCCATTCCATAAGAATGTAATCTGTATTGCTAAGGAAATAAAATAACCCAGGCAACATAATGTTTATTAAACATTAACAAAATGTAAACAATAGAAAATTAATAACACTTTTTAAAAAAGAAAAATAGAAATTGGATTTAGTGTCCTTCAGACTTAGTACTTTAGCTTTCCGAATTGTCATTCAGCATTAATAAAAATGGCAGAAATTGAAGTCCAACACATTTGGAGGACATCAGATTGAGGCAGATATCTTCCAGCACAATGGTACTTTTGTTGCCTCTCTAGCAGACCTTTTTAAGGTCCCTATCCCTTCCATTCCCTTTAAGGTCCCTACCCTTTCCATTCCCATTCTTTACTTGAAGATTAACATTACCCTCTTGCTAGTATAAATCAAAGCTCTCTGATCCCATACACATCTAGCAAATCAGAAGGTAGTCTTTAAATTAACAGATTGTTGGATTAGTCCTAAATAAAAATCTGACTCATCTAGTATAGTCCAAAGTCCAACATTATGTTCAATGGAGCTTACTTTTAGCAATCATATTTAGGACTATTTAGGACTGCTCGCCACAATGTAAAAAAGATGTTGGGACTCTAGAAAGTGTGCAGAGAAGAGCAAAAAGATTATTAGGGGACTGGAGGCTAAAACATATAAAGAACGGTTGCTGGAACTGGATCTGTCTCGTTTGATGAAAACAAGGACTAGGGGTGACATGATAGCAGTGTTCCAATATCTCAGGGGCTGCCAGAAAGAAGAGGGAATCAAACTATTCTCCAAAGTACCTGAGGGTAGGACAAGAAGCAATGAATGGAAACTAATCAAGGAGAGAAGCAACTTCGAACTAAGGAGAAATTTCCTGACACTTAGAACAATTAATCAGTAGAACAACTTGCCTCCAGAAGTTGTAAATGCTCCAACACTGGAAGTTTTTAAGAAGAGATTGGAGAACCATTTATCTGAAGAGGTGTAGGGTTTCCTACCTAGGCAAGGGGTTGGACTAGAAGACCTCCAAGGTCCCTCCCAACTCTGTTATTCTATATTCTATAATTGTAACTAATTTGCATGTTGTTCAATTATTCCCAGACTTCAGCTGCCCAGTAAATTCTTATAAAGACTTATTCTCCAATCGGCTAGATACCATATGATATACACACACATGAATTGTATATAGCTGGGTTCCCAAACCCTGGGCTGTGGATTGGTACTGATCCTTAGCCTGCTAGGAACCAAGTCATGCAAGTGAGCAAAATTTCATCTGTGTTTGCATGGGCAGAACCACTGCCCGCAGCTCATGGAAAAATTATTTTCCACGGAATTGGTCCTTGATGCCCAAAATATTGTGGGCTACTGCATCTCTCTTGCATGCAATACTGCAGCAAATTGGTTTTACACTTTGAGGTTGGTGATTTTACAGTTCCCACCTAGCCCTTCTGTTACAACATCAAGTCCAGCACAAGTTTCACATCTGTGCATATCTTTGGTTGCGAAGGTTCTTAAATTCCATGCTGATCTTTTATCACTATCCTCACAGTTTTCAGTAAAACCCATTACACAGCTGATTTATGCAGCAGTATTGCTTCTGGGAAATTTATTGGCTTATGACAAAACTGTTTTCTAAATCAAGGTGTTGATCAACAGCAGAGGTGAGGCAGTTGTGGGCTGTAATTTATTTCAGGACTCTAATCCTATCCTAATTTGCATTCCAAGTAGAAAACCAGAACTGTTCTTGGAAACCAATGGCATCTAAAGAACAGCAGGCTTAATCAACCTCATTCTTCCCTTTATAACAGAAAAAGAAAAACAGTCTTGTTTATCTTGTTTAAGTTTAAAGTGATAGACTTTCTGCAAAAATATGTAATTTTTTTAAACAAATCCATCAATAATAACTCTGAATCTTCCAAACTAGGGAGTGTGGAGCAGGAACATTTGTGAATTTTGCTTCATTGGAAAGAGATGGGAAACTCCCATACAACTGGTAAGTATATATCTCAGAAGATTTGCAATATAGGTTTTTTCCTCTCTTGCAATGTATAATTGTTACATTGATTCCTTTAAGGTGGATATTAATATTGAAAGTTTAGCCATTAGATCCTGGTGGTTTTTCTTTTTTAAAAAAGTGCTTTAATATAGTAGAGTATTATTTCTTCTGACATGAGATAAGAACGTTTCAAATTACAGAATTAATCTTTATTTGAGAAACATTCTGTACAACTCTAATTTCCAATTTGGGGTTGGCAGAATAACAGAATTAGGAGGAACCTTGGGGGTTCCTTGGGTGGGGGGGTTGGACTAGATGACCTATAAGGGCCCTTCCAACTCTGATTATCTGTTATCTGTTAAGAGAAGAGATCTTCTAGTTCAATTCCAGCTCAAGTAGGAAACCCGATACAATTTCAGACAAATGGTTAGTGTTGGAGCAGTTCCGGAAGCAAGCCGTTCCACTGGTTAATTGTACTCACTGTCCAGAAATTTCTCCTTAATTCTAGTTTGCTTCTCTCCTTGATTAGTTTCCATCCATTTTAGGTGCCTTGGAGAATAGGTTGACTGCAAAGCACCTGAGGGCAGGACAAGAAGCAATGGATGGAAAGTAATCAAGGAGAGAACCAACCTAGAGCCAGGGAGAAATTTCCCTGTTTCATGTTGCAAAAACCAACTAAGAACGGGAAGGTTCAAGACTGTCCTCAGCTATGGAAGTTCAGGATGATTTTGGAAAAATCATTCTTTTTCAACCCAGCTGAAACAGAGGTTGGTTGTTCTTGTGACAAATTGGAGGAAGCAGTGCTTTGTTTCCTAGAGCTCAGATTCTCACAAAGCATAGCAAAAGCAGTGTTATCTTAGTTAAGAAAAAAGAGTATCAGTGACAACTTATAGCAGTCTTTATCCAGCTTGTCTCCATTCATGCCAGTACTTTTACATTTTTATCAAGAAGAAAATTTGAGTCCTATTTTTCAGCCTCAAGAGGGCATTGTTGGTCTTTCAAACTTTCACGAACCTCATTTTCCATGATCTTCTGAACAGGATCTTGACAAACACATATAAGTTATTAATTAAATCTGAGGATTCTGTCCTTCACAACAACCACATTTAAGCAATTCTTTTACAGTATGCTTTTGGGACCAAAGCTAGAGAAGTATACCTGTAATGGGAAGAAGGAACAACCTTGAGAACAAGAGGAAGAGATGCAAACAGAGCAGTGACTGGATAAAAGAAAATCTTAGCCTGGGGCAGAAATGTTATTTGAGGAAGTATCTCAGACAGGACTCTCCCTAATTCTCATGAAGAAAAAAAGAGATGGGGGAAGCACATTCAAGAGTCTGTTACTGTTATCTTATAATAAAAGTAGTACTGGCTTGTGTGTGTTTTGTTTACAAGCTTAGTCTACATTGGAGTTCTGACCTGCCTATCCTGGAATATACTATCGCAATTGGAACCAGAATTTCTGTTGCTAAAGAAGGCACCTGTTAAATGAATTGTGCCTAGTTTTGCAACCTTTTTTTGCCATGGCTGTTAAACAAATTACTGTGGCTGTTAAGTGAATCAGTGAATCCAGCTACCTCCAATGACTGTTGGAGGTCACAAATCCTATGACCCTGGAGATGTTGCAAATATATGCCGGTCTCCAGGTGCCTAAATTTTGACCCTGAAATCCTGAGGATATTGCAATGGTCGTAAATGTGAGGACCGGTAATAAATCACCTTCAGTGCTGTTGTAATTTCAAATGGTTGTAAGTCGAGAACTACCTGTATTGTATTGCTTTTCTACATAGGATACACCTATCCATTCTGGGTTGGAAACCTTCCATCCTCTCTATCAGAGACATAGCAATAGCAATAGCACTTAGACTTATATACCCCCTTTATAGTGTTTTACAGCCCTCTCTAAGCAGTTTACAGAGTCAGCCTATTGCCCCCAGTAATCTGGATCCTCATTTTACCCACCTCAGAAGGATGGAAGGCTGAGTCAACCTTGAGCCTGATGGGATTAGATCTGCCAAATTGCAGGTAGCTGGCTGCAGCAGAAGTAGTTTTTAGTACTGCACTCTAACCACTGCGCCACTGTGGCTCCTTTGTGGCCCATTTTAATATAAACATATTCCTATTTTTGTTGATTAATTTAATTTTTATATAGCCTCCCTCTGGTATAGGGATGTCACCATCTCAATAGCAATCTTCATCTCTAAACATCAAGAAGAACAATAAAATATGGCCATCCTGCTTCTCTGTTAGGTTTCATTTCTCAAAGCTGCTATAAAAAGAACAATTTCAAAAGCCAAGAAAAAGGAAGCTAAATTTATCTTCAGAGTCAGCACCTTCCATTAATTTGGCCACAGCCAAGAAAGTGTGCTATTGTGGCCCACAGAGACATTTTTAACACAAGGCTTGCTGATCTAAGAGATTGGCCAGGCACATTTTAGAGAAAGGCAGCGTTTCTCCACCTGGCCCACTTTAAGAAGTGTGGACTTCAACTCCCAGAATCGCCCAGGCCCCAGCCAAAAAATATTGTCTGGAGAAGGGAGGGGCAGCACATTTTTTTACAGTATCCAGAGTGTATTTCTTTGGACAATCTCACCTCAAGGGATAAGATATTCCAAAATATTCTCTTAACCCCTGAGGTGAGTTCAGCTCCCACCCTTCTGATTTTCTATAAGAGCCTTATGATCTGATTCTGTCAGAGTGTTGGGGGCCCCAGTGGGAGAGTATCATACTGGAGGTGGTTGATTAATTAAGAGACAATCCCCTCCTCAAATCCTGTTCCCTTCTTCCCCATCTTGTAACTGTGACTTTACTTTGATAGTACTTTCATTTTATTGTGTTAGGAATATTTATGCCTAATGATTTTAGTATTTTATTCTGTGAACTTCCCGGAGTCACTTTGAAATGAGATGGGTGGCAAATAAATGTAATAAAATAAATAAATAAAACCAGTTCTTAAAAACTGATGGAGGAACTTGAAAGAGAAAATTCTGAAAATTGCAACAAAACTAACATGAGAACATAATTTAAAAGAAACAAAACTAGAATTTTAAGAAACAGGAAAGTAAATCCTGTCTTTTCACATATCCTTTACTCATTTGGCATCACAATTCAGCCCACTGTGCCCCCTGGAAAGTAAAGTAAAGCAAAGCAAAGCCCCATCCCATCAAAAAATTATCCATATTGCCTAAAGCCTGGCAATCAACTAGAGATTTGGATATGGACAGCATGGAAAATGAGAAGATGCTCCACAGAGAAGCATTGAAAGGGAAATCACACATGCTTTAAATCTCATCCCATGTTTTGTTCTGATTTTGCCCAGGGGTGGGATTCTATCACTTTGCACCTATTTGCTAGAACCAGTTGTTAACATTCTAAGCAGTTCTGAGAACTGGTTGTTGGAAGAAAGTATGGGCCTAATCCTGTAAGGAAGGCAGGAAGGAAACACTCTGGTGTTGCTTACAGAAACCACCTCTCCATTAACCCTTATTACATTCTTGGCAGGACTAGACTTCCTGTGTCAGGAACTTCTCTGGAATTTTTTTCCCCCCTCCTTTGCTGGTACTTTGCTTGTGTGACCATTCAAAGTTACAATGGCACTGAAAAAAGTGACTTATGACCATTTTTCACACTTACGACTGTTGCAGCATCCCCACAGTCACGAGAGGCCAGGCGAGGAGATGTGTGCCTCGATGTGAGTTATGTTGAGTTGGCCACACCCAGCCAATAACATGACCACCAAGCCATGGCCACCAACTAAGCTATGCCCACAGAACCAGTTATTAAAAAATTTGAATCCCACCCATGATTTTGCCTATTATTGGCATTTGTTCCCAGCTTCTCTGTATGGCTTCAACAGAAAAAGTTTTCACATAACATCTGAGGGCAAACATCCCATTTCTTTTACCTGTCTCTGCATTATGTCTTATTGAATGGCCAATATTTCAAAAGAGCAGGCAGATTCATTTGACAGAGAGAAAAAGAAAAGGGAAAGTTATTCCGATTGGAGGAAAAATTCCATCAGGCATTGCCTCTATACTGAGGGGTGACCATTTAATGGCTAAATTAAAGACTGGATAAATTAGGAAGCCATTCTCCGGGTTTTATGGGATGCAATCAGCTGACACAAATAGCTAAATTGATTTGATATGGCATTGAAGCTGATCTGTCGGTAATGAACTTCCAAATTGAATGTCGGCTACCAGTTTTCCCTGTAAATATTGACGTAGCTAATTAACTAATTAACCTTCACTTCCTCCTTGAGCCCCCAGAAGCAGAAAACTCTTCACAGAAATCATTAACCTCCTTTGGGTTGCTTTGAAAAAGTGGGTTTTAATCTGCATCAAAGTCAGAAGTTCAAACATAATTCTAATTAAAGACTCAGACATGAAGAACTAAAGAAGAATTAAAAACTAAACAACCCAGTGCTACAATATACAGTATACTTCATATAAACGATTCAAATGAAGAGAAATGTAATTAAGGGTGTCAGAGTGGGAGAAGAGATACAGGTACTCCTTGGCTTACTAATGCTCAGAGGGAGGAAGGAGGGAGGAGAGAGAATGAGAATAAATAAATCCTTGGTAAGACCAAAGAAAGGCAGCTAAGATAATTAAAGACCTGGAGACAAAACAAAACATATAAAGAATGGTTGCAGGAATTGGGTATGGTGAGTCTAAAGAAAAGAAGGGCTAGGGGTGATATGATAGCAACATTCCAGTATTTGAGGGGCTGCCATAAAGAAGAGGGGGTCAATCTATTTTCCAAAACAACAAAAGACAAGATAAGAAACAATGGATGGAAACTAATCAAGGAGTTGGAATTAAGGAGAAACTTCCTGACAGTGAGGACAATTAACCAGTGGAACAGCTTGCCACCAGAACTTGTGGGTGCTTCATCACTGGAGGTTTTTTAAAAAAGACGGAAAAGCTACCTGTCTGAAATGGTATGGGGTCTCCTGCTTGAGCAGGGAATTGGATTAGAAGATATCCAAGGTCTTTCCAGCTCTATCCTGATTGATTAGGGAAGAGAGAGAAAGAGAGACAGACAGAAAAAGAGAAAGAAAGAAAGAAAAAGGAAGAAAGAGAGAGAAAGAAAGAAGGAAAGAGAAAGAAAGAAAGAAAGAAAGAAGAAAGAAAGAAAGAAAGAAAGAAAGAAAGAAAGAAAGAAAGAAAGAAAGAAAGAAAGAAAGAAA
>BLBF01000055.1:14158035-14169205 GCA_015471245.1 Laticauda colubrina | reverse complement strand
CCTTCCTTCCTTCCTTCCTTCCTTCCTTCCTTCCTTCCTTCCTTCCTCCCTCCCTCCCCCCTTCCTTCCTGGAGTAAGGTTAGCTTTTTACTTTTTAAGCAATGTTCACCAATGCATAGAGAGATACACCATACAAAACCATATTCCAAAATGGTCCTTGATATGTAATATGTTCCTGGTAATCCAGAAATGAAGGGTTTTTCTGGGTAGTAGTCATGAAGTATTTTCCCTCCCCTGTATACAAAACTGTGAATGTATTGAAATATCAGCTACTGAAAGTTGATTGGCTCTTGATTTTTTCCCAAATGTGTGCAAATGCATCCATAAATTTTCAGAGACTCAATTCCAAAATTTGTGATATGTATTTATGTTGAATTTGTCATTGGATATGTTGTCTTTTTGCAGATGACTTCAGCCGTGTTCAGTTGGTTTCAATGAATGAAGAAGAAGGCTCTGATTACATTAATGGCAACTACATTCCTGTAAGTAACCTGGACTCAGATAAGTGAAAATATAGTTATTTTCATAGCTTGGAAAGTACTATCTAGAATGTAATCACAATAGCATCTAGACTTATATACCACTTTATAGGGCTTTACAGCCCTCTCTAAGTGGTTTACATAGTTAACATATTGCCCCCAACAACCTAGGTCCTCATTTTACTGACCTCAGAAGGATGGAAGGCTGAGTCAACCATGAGCCAGTCAGGATTAAACTCCTGGCAGTGGGCAGAATCAGCCTGCAATGCTGCATTCTAACCACTGCACCATACTGCTCTTATAATGTATGCAAACAGTTAAAATTGTTCTTTGTAATAGCAATTCTAGTTTATGGCATGCCAATTAGCTCCAAAGTTAACAATGCAAGCAATCCAATGCAAGCAAAAAATCCGAGGCAGGTAGGTTCGTCAAAGAATAGCTTTAATTGGAAATATCATATTGGCACAGATCTGGTGAAAACCGACTCTGAAGGGTCCCTTGATTTTCACCTAATTAAAAGTGAAAGTCTCCCCCGCAATCCCAAATAATCAGTCACATGGCCTAATCAAGGGAGCATCCGCTGGTCTGGTGACATCACTCTTCCTTCCTCCAGCCAGGTATGAGAACATCCTTGGTTCCCAAGAGAAAGAATTTTATTATTTATTTGCACAACCCCAGCAATCTCTAATCCCTCCTCCCAGTGGTGTGTTTCAAAATTGTCCACCACCATTTCAGTGGGCATGGCTTGGGTGGGCATGCTTTGCACATGTGCACACACTTTTCGTGCACGCATGCGCCAAATGCGCGCTTTGCACAGGTGCAGAGACGTTCCAACTCATGTCTTGCAAGCCTGCATTCTCCCAGTCGCTTTAGCAGGTGCCATGCAGCTGCACTTCAAAAGCAGGGAATAAAGGTGAGTATGGGAGCCAGGCAGGTGGGCCCAACAGCAGAAAGGCAGAGAGAACTGGTTTGGTCTCCGCTGCTCATTGGCGCTACCAGCTCAGCAGAACCAGGGTGAACCAGTAGAATACTACCACTGAGGAATACTACTACTGAATACTAATACTAATACTGAATATTAATATAATATTAGTATTAATATTAATACTTATACTGAATACTACCACTGAGGAATAGGGAAGGGCCCTATCCCTCAGCTCTAGTGTGGCAGCACTGAAGCTCCAAGATGGCTTCGGCCAGACCAGCTTCAGGGTTGACAGACTGCTTGAGCAATGCACACAAAATATAAGGGTAGCAGTTACATAAGACTTAATCATCATTGCAGGTATCCTTGGGAAGAAACTATAGTCTGATGTGGTTTAAAAGGCAACCTTTATTTAAAAAGGATGTATTGATAAAATAATACTGTAGTAAGCGTTTTCTTTTGTAGGGTTATAACTGCTCACAAGAGTATATTGCGACACAAGGACCACTCCCTGAGACAAGGAATGACTTTTGGAAGATGGTTCTCCAGCAGAAGTCACAAATCATTGTTATGCTTACTCAATGCAATGAGAAGAGAAGGGTATGTAGACCGAGCAGGGCATTAGATTAAAGTAATATCTGAGGTTACTTCCTGTTCTATGATTCTAGATTCTTTCATGCCTCTTAGAACATGGAGTCTTACTAGAATTCTACATCTTGCATTATCCGTGTGTGTCCCTTTAAGTCATTTTTGGCTACTGAAAACTGCCCAGTCTTCTCAATAAGATTTTGGAAGTGGTTTTAGTTCTGAGAGAGAGGGACTGGCCAGAGGTGGGCTTCAAAAATTTTGGCAAAGCATTATCTGCCCGGTTGATGGGTGGGCGTGGCCATAGTAGGCGTGGTCTAGCCGTTAGCATCAGAGTGTGTTAATAATAATATACAAAATACTAATGCTCTTATGGTCATTTTGAAAAATCCTTTCTTAGTGAGCGCCAAGAGAAACATATGTGCTAAATTTCAAGTTTGTAGGCTTTATGGTTCTGGAGATTTTGTGATGATGTGTGAGTGGTGTTTTTATATAGAGAGGTTTGCAGTCCCGTCCTTGGATTCCTGCATCAACTTTGACAGTTGCCAAAGGAAAAACCTCTTAAGAGATTCTCGGTTGTAACTTGTCTTTGTTTTCCCTCCTTTCCAGGTAAAATGTGACCATTACTGGCCTTTTGCAGAAGAGCCAGTTCTTTATGGAGACATCACGGTGGAGATGCTTTCAGAAGAAGAGCAAGCTGATTGGGTGTTCAGGAACTTCAGAATCAGCTATGTAGGTCAATGTAAATGGCATCACACCGCTTTTAATTGTTTTAACTGCTCCATTAATACCTTTCAGAACTTAATTTTAAATCCCCTATATGGGTAGTACCTGACTTACAACCATTTGTTTAGTGATTGCTCAAAGTTAGCATGGCACTGGGAAAAAAAGTGACTTATGATGGATCCTCCACTTATGACAATTGCAGCATCCCCATAGTCATGTGATTAGAATTTGGGCGCTTGGCAACCAGCGTGTATTTGTGATGGTTGTAGTGCATGGTGTGTTTGTGTGTGTGTGTCTCACATGATCACTATTTGCTACCTTCCCAGAATGCTTCCGACAAGCAAAATCAAGGGGGAAAGCCGGATTTGATTAATGGTCACAGGATTCACTTAGCAACCTTGGCAAAAAGGCCGTAAAATGGAGTACAACTCGCTTAACAACTGAAATTCTGGTCCCAATTGTGGTCGTACATCAAGGACTACCAGTACATTCTATGATGTGTGTGTGTATGTAGGTTTCTATTCAACTTCCTGCTCATCTAAGTTTTTATTTACTTCAGACGGTCTTTTTTCAAATCAGCAAATAACACTGAATATGCAAAAAAGTAATTATACAGCCCTCATAGCCTTTTGTGTTCCTTCAATTTCCCAGTGTGAAGTCTATTATTCTGGGATTCCATAATCATCTCATGCTGGTAGGTCTGACCTTAGTTTGCTTTTCCAAGATCAGCCAAGGTTGCCTGGGTGTTACCACCTCTATTTCCCTCTGGGTTGAAATTACGCTGCAGAAATAAAGAAAATTTGGATGAGCTGCGGTTACAGTGCAGTAACTGCAGGCTACTTCTGCTGACTGCCCACTGCCTGAAATTTGGCAGTTCAAATCTCACCAGGCTCAAGGCTGACTCAGCCTTCCATCCTTCTGAGGTGGATAAAATGAGGAGCCAGATTGTTGGGGGCAAAATGCTGACTCTGTAAACCGCTTAGAGAGGGCCGTAAAGCACTGTGAAGCAGTATATAAGACTAAGTGCTGTTGCTGTAGGGAGAGATGAGTGCGCCATTCAGTTCTTAGATTAGATTCCTGGATTCCCAACAGTCTTATATAGACTCAGTTGTAGTTGTAAGCTGAGACTGCCTAGAATTAGAATAGAGCTGGAAGGGACCTTGGAGGTCTTCTAGCCCAACCTCCTGCTCAGGCAGACTATATACCATCCCAGACAAGTGGTTGTCTAGTCTCTTCTTAAAAACTTCCAGTGATGAAGCACCCACAACTTCTGAAGGCAAGCTGTTCCACTGGTTAAATGTCCTCACTGTTAGGAAGTTTCTCCTTAATTCCAGTTTGCTATCTGTCCTTGATTAGTTTCCACCCATTGTTTCTTGTGCTTTGGAAAATAAATTGACCCCCTCCTCTTTGTGGCAGCCCCTCAAATACTGCTATCATGTCTTTCCTAGTCCTTTTCTCTAGACTAGCAAACCCAAATCCTGCGACCATTTTTCATATGTTTTAGTCTCCAGGCTAAAAACAAAACAAAACATCCCCATTTATTAATTAGCCAGCAACTTTATCTTGGTGAGATGGGAGGCCAACAAGTCTAATATGTAAATAAAATAAATTAATTATCCCCTGCAAAGGAGAAAGTTTGACTGGATACTCCACTCTTACCCAGCTCCATGCATTGATGATTTTCACCTGTGTAAGTGAGCACTTGCTGGCGATAGGCTGATGTTATTCTGGTACCTTTGTGTTTTTTTCCTTCCACTCAGGCAGATGAAGTGCAGGATGTGATGCATTTTAATTACACCTCTTGGCCTGACCATGGTGTTCCTCCCACCAACGCAGCAGAAAGCATTTTGCAGTTTGTACAGATGGTCAGGCAGCAGGCAATGAAAAGCAAGGGGCCCATGGTTGTACACTGCAGGTAGGTTGTTGCCCCCTGGATGTGGAAGATGTGGACATAACATAGCCAGAAGAACAATTGTGTGTTGCTTCTTGCATAGTACCAAATATGTGTTGTTGTTGTTTTGCAGTGAAGGGGAATCAAAGGGCTATATGTTTTCTTTGCCAGCTTTCCTTCTTAGAACTTGCATTCTGTTTGGTAGAGAACTCATTGATGTCTCCAACTTGTTGGTCAAACGGCTCTTCCACTGACAGGCTGTTTCTGTCCCTTTTAAGATCCTTCAATGGGAGTTTCACTGCATGTTGTCGCTTGCCACCTCAGTTCTTCCTACATTACCAGTGCTTCATTTTAGGGGTGCCATTATGTATAGCTCCTAATTTGGGGAGAAATTGTGGACATGACAATCCTTTCACTATGATGAAAATCCCAGAATTTTATTTCAACATGTCTTTATCCACTTCTGTGGTTTCAGGTTAAACTTAAGTCTGTAAGTTCTGTTACATTTGAATAGATTTCTGCTTCCTCCTCTTCTTCCGCCTTCTCCTGAAAATACTGTAATCCAGCAGAGTCTGTTTTAATTATTATTATTCTATACAGTCATAATCCATCAGTGTCTGGATATAGTTTTCTCCAATTTCATTCATTTACATAAAATAGTTGTCATCATGAGACTCTAAAGGTCAGGTTAACTTACAAAATTCAGAAACAAAATGTTCCTGCCCATAGATCTATAGATGAAAATATATGATCCAGTCAGGAAAGAGATTGGGTGAGTGTCAGGACTCCGACAAATCCACCCCCATTCAAATCATAAGTCTCTAGCCACGTTTCTCAGAGTAAACAAAAAATGATTTATTAGAAGTGGCCATGTTGGAGTTACCTGGGTGCAGCCGACATTAAGGTACATCATTCATTTCCCCCTTCACCCTAGTCTTCCCCCCACCCCCTGGATGTATATTCTCCAATGGGACACATCCATAGCCAAGAGTCACCAATCATGCTCTCCAGTAATAATCTTGCGCGCCAACAGCTCTGGCTACCTAGCAATTATCCGAAGCATTTGAGGAATGCATTACTTTCCCCCACTCCCTTTCTGCTGGCAACTAAAAAGACCAAAGAAATATTTTTTAGTTGACAGTGAGAGGAGAAAATCCATTAATTCAGATTCACAATTTTCCATGGAAGTCTAGTAGCTCATGGATGTAATTATAAGGAATGACTTAAATGCTACCAAAGCCCTCCTTCAGATGGCGTTGAATTGCAGTAGAAGGATGGATGAGCAAAATAAAATAAAACTTTCCATGGATTTGGGAACTGGTTATCAGAATGTGCTGAACAGCATAGGCTAGAGTTTATCTTTTTCTGCTCCAAAACATGTTGAAAAACATGAGGGAATTGCATATGGAACCTGCAAATTTGAAAGTCAAACCAACCAGATTTATTCTTTTCCTCAGATATGATGTGCTGGAAGATGGAAGATCATCACTTTCTTATAGGCATGGCCAGACTCCATCTTTAATCATGACACTATCAAATACTTAAGAGTTTTCTCCATCTGTTGTATATTATTAGGAGAAATGCTTTAAAAATCATTAGCACTTATCAAAGAATATGTTGTAATAGTAACAAATGTTAGATGGCAGGATATATGGTATGCTTTGATGATGGATATTTATGTGTTGTTTCTCCATGCCATATAACATATGTGGGTACATGCTTAATTCTGTATTTATCTATCATCTATCTATCTATCTCTTTATCTTTATCTTTATCTTTATATTATAGGTGGAGACCCTTTGAGAGTTGTATGCAATGTAATTTTATTTTAATGTATGCCAATTAGTGTACATTCAAAGTAACAATAAAGTGTTCTATTCTTATGCAGTTTATAAGATTTTCCAGAACAAAATAGGAATTACCATATTTCTCACCTCAGAAGCAATGGTGTATCATGTTATGTTTGTTTTGCAGTGCTGGTGTAGGACGAACTGGGACCTTCATAGCATTAGACCGGCTTTTACAACACATTCACGATCATGAATTTGTAGATATATTGGGAATGGTGTCCGATATGAGATCTTATCGGATGTCCATGGTTCAGACAGAGGTATGACTTTTACTTACGCATGTTTTAAACAGCCAATTTAATTCATTTATGCGCTTGAGGCTTCCTTTCATTCCTGAGACACATATAGGCCTTCATCCTGCAGTGGATAGACAATGGCTAGAATGATGACTAGAAAATGTAGAATATTGAACATCACATTGTAAAAGAAATAACTGGCATAAATGGGAAGAATTGAAACCGGGGGAGAAGATAAAACAGCTGTACCTACAAAGGGTGAACATCTGTGAGAGTGCAAACATAGCATCATCACTATCCTTTTTGCCTTTTTATTTTTTAGATTTATCCCAATTTTCATTCAGGAATTCAAGGCAATGTACAGTGCTCCTTCTACCTCAACAGTCTTGGGTGGTGGGTCAGGCTGAGAGAAAACGGCCTCAATCATGCAGTGGGAAGGGATGTAGACCTAGTCTTGGGAATGCAGAAGGAAGGAGGAGTGAACTGTTAAGGGAGACAACTTTTAGGAAAGATCTTTCAGTCCTAAGAAAGAGGAAAACATGAGACAGAACTTCAAGAACCCCACTTTGATTTGGTATAAAAAAAGGTATAAGATGGGACAGAAAGAAACTCTGGCAGGCTTTCAAGGTTCTGTTATTCTACCCTGCAACTATAAAAACCCTGGTAGGAACTATGCCTATTTCTTGGGCTGTCTCAAAAGGTTAATATGCAAAGACCATTCATTACTGGGGTAGATTTGGGTCATGTGTATCTGTGTGGGCAGACATACAGTTCAGACATTGCAGAATCTAACTCCTTGAGATGCTGTTTTTTATGAGCAGTTGTTAATTTCTGAGGGAGAATTCAAACATGACCCTAACCCTCCCCCAAAAGCCCCCACTACAATCTGAGATGGTACAGTCCAGCCACAAATTTATACTGCTATTTGCATCGTTTCCAAGTTTAAAAAAAAAAAATAATTCTATTACAATTTTTAAAAAATTACAGACAACGATGTATAGAATGACTAGTTTACAAACCCAACAACTCAATTATTTGTTTAGTTACAAAACCATCCAGCATTAAAAAAAAAAAAAACCATGCAAACAAATAGGAGGAAAAAAAAGTAAACAGGGACATATTAAATTGATATACATCTGTTAAATATATTCATAAGACTGTATCAAATTAGGCATAAAATTGTTCATTCTTGTAAAATATTACAATATCTGGGCCAGAGGGAAATATATTGTATTGGTTTTAAATTACTATAAAAAATAGCCTTTTCAAAAAAAAAAAAAGATAAAAATTCCTTGAATCCAGTATTTCATGTGGGATAATAGTACTTTTCCACTTTTCCAAAATAATTTTCTTGGCTAGTCCTTATGCATGCAAGTCATTGTTGCAACCTTGAAGGTCAGGTCTGATGCTGGTCCTTTTAGATACCTTCATTTCCCATTTGCTTGTTGAGTTGCTTTCAATTAACCTTTCTTCCGAAATATCCACGGATGAGATATTGCCAACTTTTGTAGGGATGCTGAAACCCTGCTGTTTGCCAGCTGGTCAAACCTCCTGCTCCTCTGGCAGAACCATGTTATGTCTTGCCTCCTTCTCTTCTTACCCACAACCACAGTAGGATGCTGTCATGCTTCAGCAAATCAGGTCTGACTTATGGAATGCCCCAAATGCCTAGCAGCACAAAACCCCAAAGAGCAGGATATATGATGTGTTGGACTGGCCAGATAGGAGTAGTAGAAGAATAATTGTGGAGCTGGAGAGGAATTTAAAAGCATGCTTTATCACAGCTTACAATTTGGGAAGCTATACCCCCAACACTAAGATGTACAGGTTTATTGTTCCTGAGTTTTGTTTTTTGGATAAGACTTCTGTTTAATGCCCTATTGAATTCGTCCCACATTCCAGCAAGAATTCCAAATCAGCTGTTTCCAGTGTGACTTGCAGTGGTGGGATTCAAAATGTTTTATTACTGGTTCTGTGGCTTGGTGGGCATGGCAGGGAAAGACTACTGTAAAATCTCCATTCCTTCCCCACTCCAAGGGAAGGTTACTGCAAAATCCCATTCCCACTAACCTGCTTTCCCACTCTGTTCTCCTGCGCAGGGCAACAAAAGAAGACCCAGCTAATCAGCTGGGACTTGGGAGGCAGAGAATAGATGGGGGCAGGGCCAGTCAGAGGTGGTATTTGCCAGTTCTCTGAGCTAATCAAAATTTCCGCTACCGGTTCTCCAGAACTGGTCAGAACCTGCTGAATACTACCTCTACACAAGCCGGTTAGTGCCAGATCACCACTCAGATGTGAGCTGCAAATATTCAGAACCACCAAGTGGTGGCAATGAAGAGTTAATGTATTTCTTGGCTGCCACCTGCTGGTCATCTGATTTTTTTCTAGTTGAGATATGGTAGTTCTAGATGTAGAATGACACAAAATTGGAAAAGGTGTTCTAACCCAGTGGCTTCCAACCTTTTGGGTACCAGGGATCGATTCCATGGAGAGAGGTTTTTCCGTGGACTAGACAGGGAGTAGATTTGTGTGCTGCCTGCATCCTGTGGATGGGACTTTGCTTGTTTGCATGGCCCAATTGTTGGCATGCTGCAGACCAGTGTCAGTCCACAGATGAGGGATTGAGGACCCCTGTTCTAACCTCCTAATCCATTTATTCATGCAATATAGTGTATCTATTCTCATGTCCAACACAAGCTGTGAAAACACATCTTATTTGGCCAATAGATGTCAGTTTCCCTTTAAGGAGCAAATTCAGAGCAGCTCTTCTGAATTCATTTCAATATAAACCTGCAAAGCAAACATCATTCTCTTTCCACCTGGTTTCAGATTTCTTTATACAATGGAAAATTAATCCTCCTGGTTCACCACGTGGCCCATAAGCCTCCTTGATGAAACAGAAGCAAATGTTGTAAGCTCACAAATAGTAGATGGGCACTTCGAAGGACATTTTTGAACTCCCTGAAAACTGTAATATCTCCTAGACCAGGGGTCTCCAACCTTATAAATTTTAAGACTTGTGGACTTCAGCTCCCAGCTTTGCTGGCTTAGGAATTCTTGGAGTTGAAGTCCACAAGCCTTAAAGTTGCCAAGGTTGGAGACCCCTGTCCTAGACAGACTTGCAAATCTTGCAATGCTGGCTGGGGTATTCTGGGAGTTGAAGTCCACCTATGTTAAAATGGATAAGGTCGGAAAATGCTGATTTACACACACAAAAATTAAAGAGATCAGAGTGTTAAGCCTGGGTTCCCCAACCAGGGTTAGGTAGACAAGCTAAACAGAATGTGCAGCGTTAGTCAGATAGGCACACAGATAAATGAGTGAGCTAAGCTTGTATGTTTATAAACATACAGTAAAAATAACAGATACGCTTGTGCTATCAAGAATATATTTTATTCCAGTATAAGTTTATAGCATAGTCAAAAAAACAGTCCAATATTCATTTACCATGTAGTCAGTCCATTCAGGGGTATTCAGTTAGCAAAGTCCATGTAGAATATCCTATGTCAGTTCACTTACAAATCAGTCCTTTGTTCTCTCTCCCGTTTGAGCTATGCAGTCTTGATTCCAAGCAGTAATCAGGGATCATCAAAGCCAGAGAGAGAGAGAGCAAGCTGTAGCCTTGCTACTTTTATATGGTTTTCATAACCACTCCTTTAATTGCTATTTCACAGTTAAAGCTGTATACACTCTAACATACACTAACTATGATTCATAGTTATTATTTCACCTAAACCAGTTAGGGTAAACAATGTTATCCCTAACATTCTCCCCTTTTAGGTTACATAATAACTATGAATCATTTACATCTTTAAATTATATTTTTCACAACTTTCTTTAAACTTAATAGCTCCTTGAGCTTTTGTAAATTGGTCTGCAATGTTTTCTTCTGACATGCAGTATTCCAATTTTATTAGTCCATTTTTCACTGATTCTCTTACATTCAAATATCTTAAGTCGGTATGTTTTGATCTAGTTTTTACAGCAATACTAGTAGCTAACTTTATAGCTGCTTGATTATCCTCGTACACCATAATGGAATCTTTTACAGTTATACCCATGTCCAACAATAACTGTTTGTAGAAAATCAAGTCAGTGCATAATAATGACAAACATGAAAATTCTGCTTCCATTGTGGACAAACTAATATGCTGTTGTCTGATTGACCTCCACCCTATTAGTGTCTTACCAAATAATATAGCCATCCCAGATGTTGATTTTCTAGTGTTTATATCAGTTGCAAAATTTGCATCTGCATAGGCACTGAGACTCAAATCATCCTTTGGTTCTATATACAATGCATGGTTCATTGTTCCCTTAAGATATCTCAATATTCTTTTTAAGGATTGCCAATGGCATTGTTTTGGATCTGAATTAAAACGTGCCAGCTGATTTATACTATAAGCAATATCTGGCCTTGACCAATTGCTTATATATGATAAGCTACCAATCAAAGATTGATATATGGACTTATCAAA
>BLBF01000055.1:14102030-14153035 GCA_015471245.1 Laticauda colubrina | reverse complement strand
CAGGGGGTGGGACACATGCACAGGGATGTGTGCACACATGTGGGGGAGAGGGACATGCGAGGGGCATGCACATGGGCAGGGCGCATTGCATTTTGGGAATGTACATGTGCTTTGGGCACTCGGTGCCAAAAAGGTTAGCCAAAAAGGTTAGCCCTCTACCATTCCAGACAAGTGGATGCCCAGTCTTCTTAAAAGCCTCCAGTGATGGAGCCTCCACAACTTCTGATGACGAGCTCTTCCACTGGTTAACGGTTCTCACTGTCAGGAAGTTTTTTCTAAGTTCTAGGTTGCTTCTCTTCTTGATTAGTTTCCATCTGTTGCTTCTTGTCCTGCCCTCAGAAGCTTTAGAAAATTGAGCCCCTTTTCTTTGTGGCAGCCCCTCAAATATTGAAGCGCTGCTATTATGTCACCCCCCTAGCCCTTCTTTTTCACTTGACTAGGCAAACCCAATTCCTACATCTGTTCTTCATATATTTTTGCCTCCAGCCCGCTAATCACCTTTGTTGCTTTTTTTTTGCACTCTTTTCAAAGTGTCTACATTTTGTTCATAATATGGTGACTAAAATTGGATGCAATATTCCAAGTGTGGTCTTACTAAAGTTTTATAAAGCAGTACTAGTACTTCACGTGATCTTGATTCTATCCCTCTGTTAATGCCGCCTACGATTGCATTGCCTTTTTTTTTTCTTTTTTGGCTGCTGCCACACTCTGCTATGATCTAGCAGAGACCAAAAACCTGCATCAAGGCAGCCTGTTTGGATTCATTTTTTTTACTTCAAAAAGCAATATATAATGATATATTTATATTATTACATTTCTTAAGGGGACAACAGTTAATCTATTAAAAAAATCTTCCAGTAGGCGACATAAAACATTAGCACAACAACAGCAGTGATCATTGCTAAAAAAGAAAGTGTTAACGCAGTACATTGTCAATTTGCATTTGTTAATGAGCAGCCAAATTAACCCCAAAGCAATTTCCTGAAATGTTTAAGGACCATTAAAAGGTCTGGCTGCTGAAAGATCCTAGCAGAGATGGCTCCTTTTCATAATGGTCACCGTCAGAGGGAGCCATACGATGGGCAAGCATATAAATGTCCACCCAAATGGACATTGATTCAGTTCTGAGTAGAGTTTAAGCTTCTCTTGTGTTATTTGTTTATATCCTGCTTTCTATCCAGTGGTAGGATTCAAATTTTTTTACTACCGATTCTGTGGGTGTGGCAGGGGAAGGATACTGCAAAATCCCTATTCCCTTCCCCACCCCACTAACCTGCTTTCCAGCTCCGTTCTCCTGTGCAGGGCAACAAAAGAAGACCCAGCCAATCAGCTGTGATGGGGGAGACAGAAAATAGATAGGGGCGGGGCCAGTCAGCGGTGATATTTGCCAGTTCTCTGAACTACTCAAAATTTCCACTTCCGGTTCTCCAGAACTGGTCATAACTTGTTGAATAGCACCTCTGTTTCTTTCCAAGACAGGTAATCAGAATAGTTTGAAAGTCAATTCAAAAGCAACAGGATTATAACCTAATTAGAATACATACATAAGAAATAAATAAATACCTCCCAAAGGCCATGTTGGAAAGTTACAAGTTAGTCCTGTTTTCTTTAAAATTGTGGAAAATGGATCCCATTGAACTTTCTTGCCTATTCATCTTTTACTGAACAGATAGATTGATTGCATGGGTATCCTTCCTTTCATTCAAGAACTCAAAGTGGCATATATGTACTATATATGTTGTAGAGAGCCAGTGAGAATCCTTCAAGCTTCTGTTCAAGATAATGGCAAATTGGAAGCTTGCAAAGCTCAAGTTTTATTTGATTTTTTTTTTCCAACAGAAGGATTTAAGTAGCTGAAAATAATTAACATGGGGATCAATACAAAAGGTAAATTAAATATGAAACCAATACAGTGCTCTGAGTTCCTTTCTGAAAGGGAAAAACTGAGTGAATAAAACTACATCTGGTCATGCAAAGATGGGAATAAGTAGCTTGAGAGCATGTGATATGCAAATAGGTTTGTGTGTTCAAAAGATTAAAATCTGACTGTTGGAGCTTCTATATTTGTAAAACTCTAGCAGCAACAGACTTGCTAGGGAAAATTTACTTTCAGGAAAGAAGAATATATGTAAAGGTGTCTATGTGCAGCATTCATACATTCATACAGTATCAAAGGCTACTTTAAGCCCATGTCACACTGCACCAACGGATGCAAAGAGGATGTAAAACGGAGAGAAATGCTTGCCATCCGTTGGCAAACGCGATGCATCCGTTGTGTACTCACTGCGTCCGTGATTCATACTCTCTATCCGTCCAGCATCCGTCTACTGTGATTTCATCCTCTCAAAAAGTTTTGAGCTGCACAAAACTTTTTGAGCAGATGAAGTATCCAACGCGTCCGTTATACATCCGCTATGCATACGGGGAACATCTGTTATACGTCCGTTGTCATCCGTTACACATCCGCTATATCCGCTAGGCATCCGCTGCATATCCGCGCAACTCAAATCCACTCCAGCGGAAAACGGACACAGGAAGGAAGCGAAACGGACGTGGAACGGACACACAGTGTTAGTAGCACAGACGTAGAAAGGATGAAAGCGGATGCAGCTCGCATATAAAGCATTAAAATGGAAAAAACGTTCATATAGGGGATGTATCTTGGATATTTAGGATGACTGGAGGATGTCTGGAGGATCCATCCGTTTTCATCTGCTAGGCTTCAGTTGAGCATCCGTTTTGTATCCGCGCTACGTCCTCCCCCCCATCCGTTCTTTTCCGTTCTGTTTATACAAATTTTTGCCCCTTTTGAGAGCGGAGAAGAATGGATGGAGCCACCCCTGGATTTTTGGCCATCCGCTGTGTCCTTTTACATACGTTTTGCATCCATTGGGCGATGTGACCTAGCCTTTACCTTCAAGACTCTTTTACAAAAATGTTGGTTTATTTAAGGCAGTGTTTTGCAAACTTGGCAAAAGATGTGTGGACTTCAATTCCCAGAATTGCCAGTATGGCTGTCTGGGGAAATTCTGGAAATTCAAATCCACACATTCTTTAAGTTGTCGAGGTTGAGAAATACTAATTTAAGGAGTGAATCTGCAAAATTTAACAAATCACCCGAGAATGATTTCACTGAATTGTGTAACTGTTTAACAACAGGTGGATGATCTATCAACATCAGAGTTATTAAAGTATTATTGTTCTTCCAAAGGGAACCAAATCCTTTTTTCTTTCTTTTTCTTTCTTGCAGATGAAGCTGTGAAATGCGTCTATCTTCCTCAGCTTCAAATTTTAATTCTCTCCCCCTTCTCTTTGGTTTTTGTTAACTGCTTTCTGATTTGCCATGGACAAGAGCTGCTTTGCAGTATGTGGACAATTGAAAAAAAAAAAAAGAGTATATTTTACATCCAGAAATTCTGGGGAAACATAGCCTTAAGGGACCTGCAGTGTCTTGTCTGGACTCTTGATCAATTTTTTTAAAGTTAATAACAGGACCAAACAACTTGGGGTGGCACCTCAAAGGGAAATCTAATAATGTGCATAAATGTAAGATGCTCTGGATCATTTTCTGTTGTTTCTGAAACAAATTTGTTTAATATGTTTTAATTTAATGTGCAGGTTAAACTTAAAGGTTACCGAATGTGCAATATTCCAGATTCAGTCCAAACTGCTGCGGCTTTCTCCATGTACATGGATGGAGCAACATGGACTCTATCAAACACAGGAACAGACAGGATTAGCATTGAGATAATAACTCATTAGCAAACAAGAAAGATTGTAGAAGCTGGAAGAAAACCTGAAACATTGCTACTGACACAACATCCTCGGCAGAACTCCCCAGCAAGGAGACTCAAGAAAGAGTACACCCTTAAAACTGGCCTAGTCCAAAACTAGAAGTTGAAGGAGCAGATTTCAGCATTAACTGCAACTTCTCTTTAGGGGTTAAAAGTCACTGTTATCCTTTCACAGCGATTTGGGCAGCCTTGAATCAACGTGTTCTTTTACCTATACTGCCAAGTGGAAAGAGAAATTCCTGTGCACTTAGATTCAGAGTGGAACTATGGATAGCCACAAGGTGCTATACTAGGTAGGATTCACTTGAAGGATGAGCACCATGGGTGTACTGATTTTTAGTTGTCTTTGCTGCGTAGACTTTCTCCATTTGTTTGGTTCTGTTTGCTTCTGTGTAAAGAAAAAGAAAAATAATTATGCTTGTCATTTGGGGCAGAGAGAAAAGGTGCCATGCAGGATGCAACTTAATGGTGCCAACATGCTGAAAAAAAGTCAAAGGATACTAACAAGGGTTTCTTTTGGCATGCTTGGTGCATGCAAATGATTGCTCCGTTCAACAGTTACTATCAAGTGCCAGGCTTCAGTTTATTGCAGGGCATAAATTTTCTCCTGGAAAAGTTACTGTGACTAGCTCTGGGGTTTGCTCTCCCCTTTTCTTTGGTTTTTGTATCAATTCCATGTGTCATTTTGTTGTGATATGAATGCTATCAGCGAAGGCATTGGTGGTGTTTTTGATGTGACCTGCTTTCCGCTCTTTGGTTTAACTTCCATTTCATTGAAAACTTCTGAAATGAATACTGAGTCTACAGGAAAGAACATTAAATATGCCAAGAAGGGATGTGCTGGATTTATACGACAGAAGCAAATATACACTTGTGTTGTATTTGGGTGCTGTGTTAAAGCATCTGACTAGGATGGAAACAATTTGATCTACAATCTCTACTCATGAAACATTCTGAATTTATTTGCATAAGATGGGTCTCGGGTTTCTATAGAAGCTCTGAAAATTGGCACAAACTTTCATGTACTCTTCAAAATGGTCCCCAATTATCATGTACTTCTTGATATAAGAGAATATTTGTAGTTCAGGGTTGAACTGTGCGGTCCTTGATGCTTTTTGAAGCTTTGTGGTTTTCTTGCAGATGTTTCATGACTAAACTATGTAACATCATCAGTGCTAAAAGGGAGTAGGGTTTGTTCCTATTTTATATACTAGTGGCTTGCCTTGTCAGTGTTGGAGGGAGTGGTTTTGGTGAATTCTTAATGAGGCTTTTGTTTCTTGTTAGCTTACACATTGTCTACATTGGTAGTTTCTTGATTAGTTTTGTCTATCTACCCTAGCCCCAGAAAAAAAAAAAGCATACAACATAGAGTGTAAGAACTGTAAAAGCTACTATGTAGGACAAACAAGCAGAGTGCTTGCTTCTATGAACACCAACTAACATTTACAAGACATGATGAAAAGTCTCTAATTTCACAGCATGTACAGTATCAATCATGGTTTCAATTGGGAAACTGAGCATCCTAGATCAAGCTAAGTCCAAAAATGGTAGAGTATTCCAGGAAGCCTGGCACTAAGATCAGTGCCAGGCAAATCAGCCATTGACAGGCACATAGAGATAAAGAACATCTACATACCACTTAAAAGAGACAATCAAAAAGCCAAAAGAGAAACAAAAAGACCAAAACACCTCCCTACTATCAACACCTGTAAGAGCAGAAGTTAACATCAATACTAGTCTAATAATCAATAAACAAACCCCAATCAAGGAATCATCAATGCAGACAAACAAGCTAACAGTAAACAACCCAATCAAGGAACCAACAAGACTACTCCCATTAAAATTGACAAGGCAAGTCACTAGCATCAATGATGTTACCTAGTTTGGGTAATGAAATGTCTGCAAGAAAACGAGCAAACTCAAAGAGCACCAAGGACCTCTCATTTCAACCCTAGGCTACAAATATTCTCCTTTATATGCAAGCCATTAGAATATAAAAATAAGAGCAAATCCTGTTTCTTTCTAACACTGATGTCAGTACCTAGTTTGGTATAATATATCTCCACCACTACTGTTTTCTTCACCAAGTATTTGACAGGATACTGTTCTCAACCTAGGCGTTAGCAAGGCGCCTTCAATAGCTCTGATGCATTTATCTTCCATGAATTCATCAATCCCTTTTTTACAGCAACCCAAGTTAGTAGCTACCTCCATTATAAAAACCTCTTGCACCCTCTTAAAGCCATCTTGGGCAGCTTATTCAGTAATGTCACACAAGATTAGCCTAGATACAATCTCTATTCCTCAGGTTACATTTCTTGTAAATGAACCTTCTCTTTGTCAATACTATATACATCATCGGGATTCTTGCTATTCAGCCCAAGGGTAGCATTCTTTAGTCATACAAGTTTTGCTAAGAGAATAACACCCTTTGATAGTCACCTTGGTTTAGTGATTAAGGCATTAGCAGTAGCAGTAGCAATAAGACTTATATACTGCTTTACAGTGATTTACAGCCCTCTCTAAGCGGTTTACAGAATAAACCTATTGCCCCCAACAATCTGGATCCTTGTTTTACCAACCTTGGAAGGATGGAAGGCTGAGTCAACCTTGAGCCTGGTGAGATTCGAACTGCCAAATTCAGCAGTACTGCACTCTGACCTCTGCACCACTATGGCTCATATTTATTCTATTTCTATTAGGACAGAAACCAAGAGACTGTGAGTTCTAGTCCTGCCTTAGACACTAAGCCAGTTGAGTGATCTTGGGCCAATCACTCCCTCTCTGTCCTAGGAAGGAGGCCAGGGCAAGCCATTTGAGAAATATTGCCAAGAAAACTATTTATCCGGGCAGCCTGCAGAAGTCAACACTGACTCAGAGATACACATACACAATGCCCAAGAAGGCCATGAACGTCAAGCAGGATGTCAAGGCAGACTGGAATTGAACAACATATAGACGAGTACGCATCAGACATTTTTGATTGACCCCAGCATGTCATGTGAACGATGGGTATTTTAATCTTGTGCAAAAATTGCAGCCATGTCCTTGGAATAACTGGTATTCAGAACCATATCTTTAAAAGAGGGAAAGTCCATGCGTGTCATTGGAGGCTTTGAGTGTGTGGAAACAAGTACAAGAGATCATATTTGCATAGACCACTAATCTAATTTGGGCAGGGCCTGAAGGTGATAACATGGTGCATAATCTTTAACAACCCCACACCTACTGTACATTTTAGCAATCACAGAGGAAGTAAAATGCCTTCTCAATGAGTCATCCAGTTATACAACTAACAATGCGAAGAAGAGCATGGTGGAATTTAAAACTTTTTACTACTGGTTCTGTGGGTGTGGCTTGGTGGGCGTGGTAGAGAAAGAATACTGCAAAATCCCATTCTTTTCTCCATCCCACTAACCTGCTTTTCAGCTCCATCCTCCTATGCAGGGCAACAAAAGAAGATCCAGTGGATCAGCTGGGACTTGGGAGGCAGAGAATAGATGGGGGCAGGGCCAGTCAAAGATGGTATTTGTTGGTTGTCCAAACTACTCAAAATTTCCACTACCGGTTCTCCAGAACTGGTCAGAACCTGCTGAATACCCACCTCTGATCCATATGCAAAGCAGGTAAGACTGGAGGATATATAACCCCTGACTGTCCATGAACATTTTGTTCCCCTAACTCCTGTGCTAAAGGACACCTGGCACCATCATAGAACAACTGCCATTCCAAAGCCAAGCTAGAACATCTCCACACTGCTTGCTGACTACAAAGTGGAGAAATCTTATTGTCTCTGCAAAACTGATTTGTTTTTAATTTGTGCAAGCAGGAAATTAGAAGCAATCTTGGGGGAATAAGTATACATACTTATTTGGAAAGGTAATTTGCCACATATTCCCTTAACTGCTCCACGAAGCCTACGAAATAAGTATACAGACATGTAAAAGCTATACAGGGAGTCCTTGACTTAACTACAGTTCACTTAGTGACAGCTTGAAATTGCAACTGCACTGAAAAAAAGTGACTTATGTGTTGCAGGAAATTATGAGACTCAGACCTTGGAATCCAAAAATAAGTTGGTTTTATTTGTCCAAACAGGTTCTGAATATTTTAGCCAGAGCTACTTTTGAACAAATTTCTTACAGAAAGCACATGCCTATATACTTCTTCAAAAGGGGCAAAACACAGAAATATAACTTGTCAGTCATTCATTGGTTATTTGAAACATAGCTTTCCCCCTCCCTTGTTGCTAGGCTAGGATGGCTGGATGTCACAAACCCATCTTGCTAGACTCCCTAGCTTGTGGTTTTGTTACAAGCGAGACAAGGTTTCTTGGCAAGTGTGACTTTGTGACCAATAGATGATCCTTGTGGTTTGGCTTTTCACACTTCTTTCTCTTGCTAATACCACATATTTCACAATCTATAAAGCTTGTATCATGATTTTTCTAAAATTAATATATTTTTAGGTCCTGCCTTATATGAGTGTTTCTCACACTTATGCCCATGGTAGCATCCCTATAATCACATGGTTTACATTTGGATGCTCGACAACTCATTTATGATGCTTGCACTGTCCCAAGGTCATGGGATCTCCTCAGGGGTGAGATCTGAATGGGTTAACTACAGTTCAGGATTTACGAGCTTGCACAGCCTGCCAGCTGTGAGCCTGGCACACCTGTAAATCATCATAAATCATTATTAGCACATCATTAGCACATCTGCTGAGAAGCAGCCTTTGAAACAGTTCTCTTTTCTTACTTTTTTAAAGTGCAGCTGTGCCTTGTTGGGCAGCTGAAGTTGAAAAATCAGGAAATAAAGATCAGGTAAGAGCCCGGGTGGGCAAAAACATCAGCAGACATAGAACCGGTTCTGCGTCTGTTGCTCTTCAGAGCTACCGGTTCTACAGAGGTGGACAGAACCGGTAGAAATCCACCTCTGGATCTCCCTTTGCAATCTTCTGACAAGCAAAGTCAATGGGGAAGTCAGAATCACTTAACAACCGTGTGACTAACTTAACAACTGCAGTGATTCACTTAACAAATGTAGCAAGAAAAGTCACAAAATGGGACAAAAGTAACAAATATCTCACTTAGCAACATAAATATTGAGAGTTTTGCAGTGATCATTCAGCGCCAGAAAAATAAACACAGATGGCTGATTTAACGTCTTTATGAACATAAGATTTTACAAACCAGTTGTAGATTTCTCCAACATGGAGCAAACTCAAACAGAAACATGTTGCAAGTTCAGAGCAGAGCTCCAGTCTCCAGCAAGCAAGCAAGTTAGTTTCATCTTCAATAGACATATTCAGAGCCCAATATAGCTGCAGAGTTTCAGAGCTTAACATAGAGCCATGCCTAGGCTGCTTCTAGTTTCAGTTTCCAGCCTAGGCTACTTCTAGTTTCACTTTCCAAACTATCCTCATTGGCTGATTTACTTGCTGTGCCTATTCATTGGCTGACCTTGTTACCATGCTCTATTTCAGTTCATGAATATATTCTGACAATAAAGTCTGGCCTCTATTGTGGCCGTAAGCTGAGGACTACCTGTACTAAAGCAGACAATTAAAAACACAATAGATAAAGCAGGGGCATTAAAGATCCGTATCTATAAATGTACCTCCAAACTATTAACAGGAAGGGGATTGTCAAGATCCTCTTAAGGGGCAAGGTGCGTATGCAGCTCCATTGAGGCCATGAAAAACTTGGTATCTCCTAAGTACTATGGCAGATGGAGGCAAGATACGGGTGAGTGGAAGTGCAAAACCTTGTAACAGTCATGCTGATGGGTTTCTGGGGTATCCAAACCTAGCAAGCACCCAATTTCCTCAAAGCAGTCCTGATTTGTAAACTGGCAATTGATTCTATCTGTCTTCCCGTGCATCTCTTATTACTCAGCTGATCTCAAAGGGCCTACATGGCTAAGAAGAAAATCCCAAGGGTTTAGATAGGGAAATGAAAGAAGGAGAAAGGAAACTCACTTCTATATTGTTGCCAGGAAAACCGTATGGATCTGTCCATGTAGTCCCCAAGATTTGAGCTTTACTCAAATGACCTCATACTTCTCACGAACCCCACCCATATGGACTCGAACTGATTGTGGATGGCAAATTCTCCATGGCAAGACCCATCAAAAGTGCTTTATGAAGGAAAGCAAATAGAGTGGACTGTATGGGAGATTGTTTCAATGGGAGACCCCGCCAAAGAGGATCTCTACTCAAGTTGCTACATCTTGGTGTTGTTCTCATTTTGCTAGATCTCCGAGTTCTCTGCCTGCCTAAAATCACAATGCAAAGTGAAACACAGTTGTACAAACACAGAATGGCTGGGAAAAATCCATTCAACAGATCATGCCAATCCCAGACAGCTTCCTGGGGGGGAAAGGCAGGCAGGGTTAGGCTTAAGCAAATCTCAGTGGCGATGTTATTCCAGAGGATGGGACCAGCAACAGAGGAAACATCCTTCCTTTGTCTTTTTGGATAAGCAATAGGATCCAAATCGTGCCATTAGAATTTACTGGATAGGCAGATGTAATTAGAGATACCAAGAAAGAATATTTGTAGCTCAGGGTTGAAATGAGAGATCCTTGATGCTCTCTGAGCTTGGTTGTTTTCTTGCAGATGTTTCATTACCCAAACTAGGTAACAGCATCAGCAGGGGGTGGGCTGCTACTGGTTTGTTAATTTTATCATTTTTAATTAACAGTTTGATGAACCAGTAAATCCCGCCCCTGCTTGGCCCCGCCCACCCTGCCTCTCCCCTCCCAGGAGTTCCCTTACCTGGCATTTTGCCCATGCAGAAGCTCGTCCCATTTTCATCCCATTTCAATCCCCACCGTTGGAATGGGTCAAAAATGTGGCACGTGGAGGCACAAAATGGGGCATGCAAAGGCAGCTATAGGTGACAGTGATCCCTGCAGCCTGAAGCAACTGATAATCGTTATTCTGGGAGGCAGATCGAACCAACAATCAGCTACTTGTGCTAAATCAGGCTTTGCTGAAGCTGACCAGGTTGTTTGCTGTTTGCTGCAAGGAGGCAAATTGCTGGGAGGCAGAGGCAGATTTTTTTTTCTTGTTTTCCTCCCCAAACACTTGGTGCATCTTATACTTCAGAGCACCTTATAGTTTGAAGTAAATTTTAGGAGCTTATCTATCCATGTTTTCAGAGAGCAATAAACTTGTTCTCCTGTGTTATAGCATCAACTCAAAATATGCCTATCCATACTGTGCATTTCCACTTAAGCCCACCTGCTTTTGCTGAGATTGTGAATGCTCATACTGGATTCTTTCCATGATTCATAACAAATTAATGTTTGAAATACAGGATTTTTGACTTCCAGGTTTTTACATAATTAGCACTCATCCACGTATAGAAAACTTGCTGTGGTAGCAGGTTTCCCCAGGACTATTCTGGAACAGAAATGCAACACAGATGCAACTCCTTGCCACGTTCCTTTGAAAGAACGCAATGCTGAAAAACATATTCTTAGCAGGTGCACAAATAGATGCTGAAGCGAGAGAAAAGGAAACTTGAGAAGTTAGCAAAATTATTTTCGGTGCATCTGGTTTGACAGATTTCTGGAACAGTAAAACTGCACACACTTCATATTATTGTGAAAAACACCCATCAGATAGCTTTAGCTTTTCTGGAAGAAAATTTCTAAGGGAAAAAAAGATGAATCGATTAAATGTAGAAGAAACTTGATACTTTTGTAAAAATCTGCTCAAGCGTTATCAGAGTCATTGTTTTTTATTTGGAGAATGTGATTGAGTAATGAGGAGAAGGGGAGAAGAGGCAGAACAATTACGGAGATCAGCGATCATTTTCAAAAGTTGTGAAAAAAATTGTGGAAAAAAAATAGAACGCAAATATAGAGTGAATCTTATATTGGGATCCCTCAGCAGTAGAACGTAGAATAACAGACTTGGAAGGAATCTCAGGTCTTTTAGTTCAAGGGACCCCCCCTTTCTCAAACAGAAGACCCTATACCATTTTAGACAAATGATTGTCCAGTCTCTTTTTGAAAGTATCTAGTGATGGAGTACCCACAACTTCTGAAGGCAAGCTGTTCCATTGGTTGATTGCTCTCACCATTAATAAATTTCTCCTTAGTTTTAGGTTGCTTCTCTCCTTAATTATTTCTATCTTTGTTTCTTGTCTTGCCTTTGGTGCTTTGGAAAATAGTTTGACCCCCCTTGACTTTGTATAGAAACCCCTCAAATATTGCAATACTGCTTTCATGTCACTCCTAGTCCTTCTTTTCACTAGATATATCAAATTCCTGCAACTGTTCTTTGTATGTTTTAGCCTCCATTCCCCCTAATCTTAATAGGTCATATGCCAACATGATATCGACCACAAGTTAGGCAGCAGGATACAAAACTTGCTTTGAAATATAAAATTCATTCTGGATTCCTCACTGCATTGTATGAAGTGTTACATTGTCAGCATCCTGACATACACAGAAGTGGGGACACTATTGTGTCCATATCATGGATCTCTGCAAAATGAGCGTTTTGTTCCTTGCATCAGCTCTGATTTCCCCCAGATGATAGATAGGAATACATATCTGACTTTTCTTATTTTGGAGTTGTCTTGAAAAGGGAGGGAATCTTTCGGGTCCAGGCTGTTCATACTGGCACCAGATGCGAAATCTGATGCTCCATTTGATGATGAAACTTCATTTAAGAGTTAAACCTTCTCACGTGCATGGAGAGATTTCCATAATTCCTATCTGCCAGGGCCACTCTTGAGAATCGTGAGAGCTAACATCTTCACAAATTGGGAAAGGCTTGAATAATTATTTCCTCAACATAGGAAAAGTCTCACAATGGTGTAAAATTTACTCCATAAAAATCAAACTCTTAAATATTACTTATTTTTTTAAAAAGATTAAAAGAAAAAACATGACCTCTCAACTCACTCATGGTGATTCTGGGGGGCTTTTAGAAATAAAACTCCATATACAAAACCCAATAAACTCCCATTCCCCCTAATGACAACTATCACACCACTTGATGAGCTATATATCACCCTGGAGTCTCCAGGCCTTGTGGCAAAACCATGTCTTCAGGGTCTTTCAAGAGAGTATCTATGTGAGTGGCCAATATTTCCTCAGGGATGATGTTCCACAGGGAGGGAGCCACCACAGAAAAGGCCCTTCTCCTTGCTCCCACTAGATGGATTTCCTTAAGAAGTGGGGATCCGTAACATACCCCGTCTTCCCACTCAGGTGAGTTGGGCTGATGTAATTGGGAAAAGATGATTCTTCAAATAATCTGGTGCAAGCCTCCAGGTTATTTGAAGAATCAACCATTGAATCCCACTGAAAATATATATAGTGTATCAGTGTAACTGGAGGGTCACATCTAAATAATTGGAAGTACACAAAATTCTTCTGAATTGAAATAGGTTGCTCTTACTTATTGGAATTGCTCTGATGTGGATATGACAAGGTTGTCTGCCAAATAGGGAGTATACAAAGAATAAAAACGGCCATTGTAATTGTTTAGTTTTATATGTGTGTTAGTATCAAATGCATGCACAAAAAGGGCAGGGCCTTGGGGAGTCAAGATCACTATTTTTAAAAAATATTTTATTAAGTTTTTTTATAAGATAAAAGACAAATCTAAAAAAAAGGAAAGAGGAAAAGAGTAAGGAAAAAAGAAGTGCAATAGATGAAAGAAAGCAAAACAAAATTCAAAACATATAAGTAACCTTTGACCCTCTTTCAATGGTATTTACAAGCTGATTATCCCTTCGATTCCTTATTTTGTCCATGTCTTTTTCAATCTTATCACTATCTCGACATGTTTTCTTCCCAAAGGGCTAGTTCTGACAAACGTGGAAGTGCTTTGGATCTGAAGCAGCTCCATTTTCTGCTTAAAATACGACCATTTCAAGCTCAGTTCAGAATGAAACAGAATGGGTTGACCTCAGGTGAGTTGAACTCACTTCAAATCTGAAATAACTGTTTTGAGCTTGAAACAGGACACTGAACTCAAGAATTTGGAGTGTGAAATGTTTTCCAAGTTCTCTCAAAATCCTCTAGCCCAGTGTTTCTCCAGCTTGGCTAATGCTAAGATGTGGGGACTTCAAATCCCAGACCTCCCCAACCAGCGGGCTAGCCTGGGAATTATGAGAATTTAAGTCCACATATCTTAAAGTTGCCAAGTTTAAAATCAGGATGCAAAAGGATCTTAGTAGACTTGAACAATGGGCCTTATCCAACAAGACAAAATTTAACGTGGAGAAAAGCAAGGCTTTACACTTAGTCAGGTAATACCAAAGTTACAGGTACAGATTAGGTGAAACTGGGTTCAAAAATAGTAACTGTGAGAGGCACCCTGGAGTCCTAGCAAACGACCACTTAAATATGAGCCAGCAGTGTGCGGCAGCAGCCAAAAAAGCCAGTTCAATCTTCAGTTGTATAAACAGAGGCACAGAATCAAAATCATGTGAAGTATTAGTACTGCTTTATAAATCCTTAGCAAGACCACACCTGGAATAACATATCAGTTTTGGTAGCCACATTACAAACACAATGTTGAGACCTTGGAAAAAATGCATAGAAGAGCAACTAAGAAGATTAAAGTCCTGGAGACTAAAACATATAAAGAATGGTTTCAGGAAGTGAGTATGGCCAGTCTAGAGAAAAGAATGACTGGGGTGACATGACAGTGGTATTCCAGTATTTGAGGGGCTGCCACAAAGAAGAGGGGGTCAACTTATTTCCAAAGCAACAAAGAGCAGGACAAGAAATAATGGATGGAAACTCATAAAAGAGAAGCAACCTAGAATTAAGATGAAACTTCCTAACAATGACAATTAACCAGTGGAAGAGCTTGCCTTCAGACGTTGTAGACACTTCATCACCAGGGGTGGGATTCTACCAGTTCGCACCTATTCGCTAGAACCGGTTGTTAACATTATAAGCAGTTCGGAGAACCGGTTGTTAGAAGAAATCACTGGCCTAATCCGTAAGGAAGGCAGGAAGGAAACATTCTGGTGTTGCTTACAAAAACTGCCTCTCCGTTAACCCTTATTACATTCTTGGCAGGACTAGACTTCCTATCTAAGGAACTTTTCTGGAGTTTTTCCCCCCTCCTTTGCTGGTACTTTGTTTGTGTGGAGTGACCATTCAAAGTTACAATGCCACTGAAAAAAGTGACTTGTGACTGTTTTCACACTTACGACTGTTGCAGCATCCTCACAGTCATGAGAGTCCAGGCGAGGAGATGCATGCCTTGATGTGAGTGATACTGAGTTGGCCATGCCCAGCCAATAACATGACCACCAAACCATGTCCACCCAGTCACATGACCACCAAGCCACGCCCACCAACTAACTCACGGCCATAGAGCCGGTTGTTAAAAAAATTGAATCCCACCTCTGTTCATCACTGTAGGTTTTTAAGAAAAGACTGGATAGCTACCAATCTAAAATAGCATAGGGTTTTCTGCTTGGTTGGGCTAGAAGATCTCCAAGTTCCCATCCAGTTCTACTCTACTGTATTCTAAGTTGGAGAAACACTGATTTCTAGCAGGTACATTAGAGGGATCCTTAAAAAAAGAACCTCCTGACCTGAGGGTGGGAAGATTTTGTGCAAAGTAGAAAGATGTTTTCAAATTTGAAGTGGTAGAATTACTGTGGAATGATTCCATCACTCTCTGCTGATGGTTTTTTTTTTTAAACACACCTGTTCTTTGGAGCGCAAAGGAAAAATTTGCACCCTTTTTCTCATTACAGACAATGTAAACCACTTCACGTACATCAGTGTTTATTGCAGACTTTGAGGAGTCATGAAAAAAAAGGCATCATGAAAATCAAATACATCTCATTTAGGTTGGTCAATGGACTTAGTTTTTTCCTTATTTTGTCTTGATGTGCCATTTGAGAGAAAAGAACATTTTGCACAGAAAAAAAATATACTCCTGTGTTTACTGGAATATTTTGGCTATATTTTTAAAAAAAGATTTAAATTGCAAATCAAGATGGAATTTTGATGGATTTAAAAAAAAAACATTGATAAACACCTTCCCCCCCCCCCTTTTTCCCTTTTCTTTTCGTCTAGTGAAGTGAAATATTTTTTTTTAATTAAAAAATGCAATGCTATTAAGAAATAATACTGTGAACTACCACATGGATATCAAAATAAGACCTAAATGACCCTACTTTTTAAAAATTTGTGCTATTGTTTATTGTATTAGTGTTTTCCTTGATTTGTAACTTATCCCTCCTCCCCAAAAACAGACAAATAATTGAAATGCAGAATAAATTACATTGCTATATACACTTCCATTAAGAAATCATGACATGATGCTGTTAGAAGAATTTAATTTGTGCTTGTAAGTTTAGCGTAGTCATTGATCAAATAATTAAAAATACATCTGGGAACTTCTACATAAATGTGGAAATCTTAAGTGCTGGAGGATAAGAAAAGCCGCGGTCCGTAATTATGGCAAAACAGTATGGATGGCATGAATAAAGGGAATGTTGTGCCATCATAAAACCATTTGAGGTCCTGTTGATTTCAATAGCAGACATTTAAAATTTCACTTTTTTTTGATTGAAATCAATGGGGTCTGGACAAGAGAATCAACGCTGGCCTTTTGGACTTTCTGCTCGACGGCAGATTTCAACACATTTCGTCAGACAGCTCGGTTTGAGAACAACTCAAAAAATTGCAATGTGACTTTGCTAGGCTGTGGAAAAAAGATGAGCAAAGCATGAATTTCTCTTGGGATGCCTGGTTTAAGTAACCCCTCCAGGGAATACTCTTCTCTCTATTTTTTTTCCATCAAGGGAGAGGCAAAATAACAATTGCATTCTCCCTCTTGGCTCCCAACTGCATGCTCCCTTAATGGCATAATATCCTAGTTACATAAATAGAGACATTCCCCCGACATTTCCCCCTCATGGCTTCCTAAAACAAAGCATGATGGAACAATGCCAAGAACAATGGGTTTCCCCTCCCCCCTCGACAATAACCACAAAACATTTGTAGACGAGTCTGTTAATGACCACTGCTCTCATCGAAAGATTCGACCCCTGAATCAGTGGCAGCTGCATTAAGTTTCTCCTTCCGCCTTTTCATGATTTCCTGCAGTTCTGAACTTCCACTGGAATTCTGTAGGAATAGACAAAATGTATATATTTTTTTTGCAGAAATGTACTCTTCCAAGCTAAATCCAGTATACAGTACAAAACCTGGAAATCCCACATTTGTTTTTCCAAAAGCCGATTGGACTTTCTTGGGTTTTTTGCTTTGAAAATATTTCGCTTCTCATCCATGAAGCTGAAGAAGCTTCATGGAGGAGAAGCAAACTGTTTTTAGAGAGAAAAAACCAAGAAAGTCCATTTGCCTTTTGAAAAAACACCTTTGGGACAACCATGACCTGGATGATTGAGGCTCTCCACAGACATTAATGCCTGGAAATTTAATTCTATTCAACCTCTAAAACAAGGGTCTTCAAACTTGGCAGCTTTAAGACTTGTGGACTTCAGCTCCCAGAATTCCTAAGCAAACATGACTGGATAAGGAATTCTGGGTGTTGAAGTCCACAAGGGTGAAGCTGTCAAGTTTGAAGACCCCTGTTCTAAACGCAAAAAGTATGATGGTTACATGTATGACTCAATGGGCTGGTTTGGATGCAGCACTAAACCATAGCTTACCATTATACATAGAAAATTCATATTAAACATAGGTTAAAAATCAACATCTGCCGACTTTGAGCTTGCTGTCTCCAAAGCACCTCCAGGCCACCTCACATTTTCAGCCTTTGAAGTGGATGATAAATTATATATATATAAAAAGAGATTGCCTTCATGTTTGGAAAGGATGGAAGTAGCTTTAAAACCTCCAAGACTTCTAAAAGCTAGTGCTCTCTTGAGGAAGGCACTTAATGAAGTAACATGAATGTCTCTCCAAAACTTAACTTACCTTCTTCAACATTTATCCCTCCCCTGAAAAAATGGGAAGAAAATCCAGGCTCCATCTGCACCAATAACATTAATACCCTAGAGCAGAAGTCTCCAACCTTGACAACTTTTAGGCTTGCAGACTTCAGCTCCCAGAATTGGTTGGCTGAGGAATTCTGGAGGTTGAAGTCCACAAGTCTGGAATACTCTACCTGACTCTATGGTTTCTTCCCCAAACCCCAAAAACTTTAACCTTAGACTGTCTACTATTGACCTCACCCTTTCCTAAGAAGTGTGTAGGGGGTGTGCATAGGCGCACCAATGTGCCTACCATCCCTGACCTATTTTTTCTTTAATATTTTTTTTTATTTTTCTTATATTTATCCATGTATTTATAACTATGTTTTCACTTATACCTATTATCTTGTAAGCAATTGACAAACCAAATAAAATAAATAAAAATAAATAAAAATGAGGAAAGGTAAAAAAAAAAAGTCTTAAAGTTGCCAAGGTTAGAAATCCCTATCCTGGAGCCCTTAAAGGCCAAAACATATGATGGGTTCCCACATGCAGATGCCTTCTTGCTCCTTGATCTAAGTTCTAAGGTAGGCAAACTCCTTCCTTTATTTATTCATTTAAATTTAAATGCCACCCATCTCTCTTTCAAGAGTGAATTTCCCTCCATGAACACTTCTTTGCACAGGATGACCCAGAGGTGTTATTCAGCAGGTTCTGACTAGTTCTGGAGAACCGGTACTGGAAATTTTGAGTAATTCGGAGAACCAGCGAATACCACGTCTGACCCGCCCCATCTATTCTCCGCCTCCTGAGTCCCAGCTGATTGGCTGAGTCTTCTTTTGTTGCTCTGCACAGGAGAACAGAGCTGGAAAACAGGTTAGTGGAGTGGGGAGGGAATGGAGATTTTGCAGTATCCTTCCCCCAGGAGTGGAGAGGGAATTGGGATTTTGCAGTATCCTTCCCCTGCCACACCCACCAAACCACACCCACAGAACCGGTAGTAGTTTTTTTTTTCAATCCATGTCCTGTGCTACAGCATGGTCGATGAATAACTGGTTCAGGACTTACATCTAGGGCTGCTTTCTGTACAGTAATTTGGCTGTAGACTCGAGCACCTTCTGGGCACACCGATTTAAGTTCATCTTTGTTGAGGGAAAACAGTTGTGCGCCAGTCAAAACTCCAAGGCTGTTCACGGTCCTGCATGAGTAGCAGTAACATGTGAGCAATGACCCTTTTACAGCTGAGAGAATAGATGTTAATTAGTCAACAGAAGCAGACGAGGGAAGGGCCCTGTGATCTTTCAGGTGCTATTGTGCTATAATTCTTTATTCCATGGCTTTCCTAACCAAGCTAATTGGGAAGGACAAAAATTGGATTCGGACAGCATGTAGACCTCATGTGAACCTCATGCCATATTTAGGAGGTTCCCAAAGGGGGTGCATAAGTGCACTAATGTGCCTATTGTCCCTGTTACATTTTTAGTTTTTTCATTTTGTTCATTCAAATTTGTCATTTTTGTTTGATTAATAAATAACTAAATAAATGGAATGTCAAACACCTGGGAAATCGGGAGATTCAGGCAATTCAAATGAGTATAAAGATTTATTTCAAGCTCTCTATATGAATCTGAATTACTAACAGTCAAAGGGAAATGAATGGGAGATAAAAAAGGCACGCAGGGACTCATGACTGATGATGTGTTTGACCCCTCCCTCAGGCTCCCCCTGGTCATCTCCTACATGGCAATAGCTTCCCAATCATGTTGTCAAACAATGCAATTACACATTCACGTATCTCAAAATAAAATTATTTTCACATTATATCTTCTCAGATCCAAAGTCATTTATCTAAGTATACATTGTCCAAGCTGTAGTTAATTCAAAACAGCTGGTTACTCCTTTGGACTTACACTGAGTTGAATCCTTTGGCTTGTAGCCAAACTTTAATGTCTTCCGGAGATGATTCGTAGTTGATATTGATGACGGGGGCACTGGAGCGTGGCACTTGGAACTTCTTTTGGGCAGCATTCCGACCAATGGTGAGACGGTGAATGAGTTCATCTTGAACTTCCTCCATCTGAGATTTCCTTCCTGGGAAGAGGGCAAAGCAAGAGAACTGGAGGAGATTGGCCATTCAAGTCAATGGTTCACATTCAATACTCCATGACGGACAGGTTTAGATCAATCCAAAAGAAAAGAAACACGTACAGCAGTGGTTCTCAACCTGTGTCCGTGAACTCCTGTGGGAAAGGTGTGATTTTATCAACAGGGCGTCCATGAAGGCTTGAAGACATGTTATGATTTAAATCTTGAGTTAAGTCTTGGGGGGTCTGCGGTGAAGAACAGATTGAAAACTATTGACCTACAGTAGGGATGTCAGACTTGATTTCATTGAGGGCTGCATCAGAGTTGTGTTGGACCTCAGGGGGCCAGGTTGGGCATGGCCAGCTCGACATCACTCGTGTTGGGAGTGTCTGTGGTGGCTCAAAGGCTCTGCCAGCAAAAATGGGTTCCCAAGCTCTGTTTTTGGCTGCAACAGCCTCCTGCAACCCTCTGCCAGCAAAAACAGAGCTTGGCAGAGGGTTGCAGGAGGCCATCACAGTCAAAAATGGAGCTTGGGAGCCCATTTTCATTGGCAGAGGCAATGCAGGCTGGTCCTTTGCTGTTTCCAGGCCGGTCCTGTGAGCCAGATCTAAGCACCCAGCGGGCCGGATCTGGCCCCCAGGCCTTGAGTTTGACACCCCTGACCTACAGTATTTATCTGCACCTGAGTACCCATTGATCGGAATAAGAGCAAGGAAAGACAAATTGGTACATGGCCCACTTTGCAAGATTTGTCTAGGGATGAACATATCTGCCAAGCTTTATCATGTTTGGGTTTTGAATCTCAAGTCTTTCCTGTACTATTTTCATATCTGTTTCTGTGGGTTTTTAAAAAAGAAAAATCTGAACAGATGTTAGCATGTGCAAGATCTTGGCACACATGCACTGCTCTGAGTACTGCATGAGCATTTCTTTTTGATCATCTTTCCTTACTACATGAAGTCTTTCTGCACACTCTCCTCTAATATGCCCCTCTTTGTATGTACCTTTCTGCATATATTGTGCATGTGCATTCAGTTGGAAACTATATATCAAACTGTGTATCAGGTTGCCTGTACAATTGGGATCTAATTTATGCCTAAGTTTCAAAAATGAGAATTGGATATGTTTTCATTAAAACTAGAATCAATTAATTTTATCCTCCTCTTCTTTGTGCCTTGACCTGTAGAACTGGCCAAGTCTGCCTACTTTTATTATGCCATTCTGAATTTGGAATAAGAATAATTCTCATTTCCAAAGTATATTGCATTTTGAAGGCAGGGAATAGGAGAATGACCACAAAGTTCTGGAGTCATGCAAATATCGTGTGGGAATAACATGCAATGTTTTTTTTTTTTAAAATGTTTAAAATGTAATCTTTCTGCCTTCCTTCTGTTGGTAAAAATGAATCACGCACCCAGCAGAGATCATCATGTTTTCTCCCTGTTATTACAAGAATTAGGAATTTGGCTTTTAAACAAAGCAGACATCCTCTGAATGTCATTTTTTTTTAAAAAGCAACTTTTTTCCAGATGACATTCAGTTGCGGAGGGAGGGAGAGGGAGGAAGGAAAGAAGAGGGGGAGATGGAGGGAGAAAGGAAGGAAGAGGGAGGGAGGGAAGGAGGAAGGGAGAAAGGAAGAGGAAGAGGGAGGGGGAGGGATGGAGGGAGGAAAGAAGGAAGAGGGAGGGAGGGAGGAAGGAAGGAAGGAATGGGGAGGGATGGAGAGAGGAAGGAAAGAAGGAGGGGGAGATGGAGGGAGGAAGGGAGGAAAGAAGAGGGGGGAAGGGAAGGAGGAAGGGAGGGAGGAAGAGGGAGGGGGAGGGAGGAAGGAAGGAAGAGGGAGGGAGGGAGGGATAGAGAGAAGGAAGGATGGAGGGAAGGAGATTCCTTGCTTGAGAGGAAAGGAATTTGCCACCCCTCTGACAGACCCCCCTTCTCTATCATCAGTAGAACGGCTTGCCTTCAGAAACTGTGGGTACTTCAAACACTGGAAGTTTTTAAGAAGAGATTGGATAACCATTTGTCTAAAATGTTTTAAGGTTTCCTGCTTGAGCCAGGGGGTTGGAAGTAAACCTGCAAGGTCCCTTCTTCCAACTCTGTTATTCTGAAAGAAACAAAGAATGAACCTGGAGAGAAACTCACGGTCAACAGGTGGCAGTTTCTGCCTCTGGCCATCCCGGCCACCATCGCTTGATGTGCTGCTCTGGCGGCTGATGGCCCCGGGGACCTTTGGCACCGGAATGGGGACAGGAGCAGGGACACAGGGAGGGAGAGGGACCGGAAGTGGCATCTGTGGAGGTGAAGGAGCAGCAGGCGTGGGGTCAGGTTGCTTTGGAGCAAACTCCGTCCTTTGTTTCTGTACAATAGAAGGGAAGATTCATTTACCAAAGTGGGGAGTGGAGGGAATTAATTCAAAATCTTTTTTGGGGGGGGAAAAATCTGCATTTCCCCAAGCAGATGTTTGCTGTGTTAACCATCCAAACCTATTCATCTCCAGAGAAACACAATCAGGCAACACACACTCATTTCTACAAATTTCAGGGGAAGGCAAAGAAATGAAACCATGAAGCCCAAGCTGCTTTGTTATTATCTCTTTAAAAAAAACCCTTTTTTTTAAAAAGAAAAAAGAAAGAATAGGAATCCATTTACAAGGTTGTCCTTACAAACAAATCAGGCTATAAACTCCAAGCACATAACAGTATCAAATTTCTTTGTCATGAATACAGAATAATTATAGCAATAGCATTTAGACTTATATACCGCTTCATAGTGCTTCGCAGCCCTCTCTAAGTGGTTTACAGAGTTAAGCCATTGCCCCCCAACTATCTGGATCCTTCTATAAAGAAAGCAAAGAATGGATATGATGAAATGTAAAATGGTTGGGTGGGATAAAAAGGTATGGAGAAGTAGAGTGAATAGTGTGGGGTCCTTGGTGGTCTCTTTTTTTGCAGACATTTCATTATCAGAAATAGATAAACTATATCAGTACTACCGGTAGAAGGAATGGGGTTTGCCCTCTATTTATATACAATGGTTTGCCCTGTCAATGTTGGTGGGGGTTGCTCTTGATGGTTCTTTTGATTAAGCTCTTGTTTACCAAGACTTGACTGGGGTATTTTTTTTTTACTGCTTGGCATTTACTGGTTGTTGACTGCTAGACAGCAGGTGTTGTGCCTCTTAGCTTTTTGATTATCTCTTTTGAATGGTATGTAGATGTTGTTTATCTCTATGTATCTGTGGATGGCTCATTTGGGGGAATGCCAGGCTTCCAGAAATTCTCTAATAATTTTGGACTTAGCTTTGCTTGGTCTAGGATGCTCAGAGATAAAGACTATCGAAACCCCACTCCTTTCCAGTATTGATGGTTGGATAATGGAACATCTGCAAGAAAATAATCTAGTGCAGAGAACACTAAGGACGCACATCCCTGAGCTACAAATATTTTCTTCTATTGATAGAGTGAATAGTGTTGATGGAATAGGACAGCTCGCCACAGCCGACTCACTGCAGTACAATTTTAACAATTCTATTTAATTATTTAAAATAAATAAAACATTATTTAAATTTTTACAGTTCACATTTTATTCTGTTCCTCTTTTTGCATCCTTTCTTTAATGATTTTATTCCACCACTAGCTCAATACCCATGCTTCGCTATGAAATTATGTGATCAGGCTTAGTTTTGGGGGAGGAAAATGAGGGGAAAAAATGGCTCTCCTAACAGCATCCATTGGTATTTATCTGGCTAGCATCCTGTCAGTGTATGAGAGAGTTGAGAGCTGCCTGGAAACTGAAACAGTATTTGCTGTGTGAACAAGAAGGAGACAGCCAAGAGCCTGGTCGTGGCTTAGCTCAACTGTTCTGTACTAAAGCTGGTTGCTGCTGTGAGAGTAAAACTGAAACTGAACTTCTCCTCTGCTTGTTTTGCATTTGGAGCAGATTTTTTTTCAGGTGAGGAGGGAGAGTAGACCTCTTTAGGATCAGTGTGTGTTAATAATAATATAGGAAATACGAATGCTCTGATGGTCATTTTGAAAAATCCTTTCTTAGTGAGCACCTAGAAGCCAAGAGGAACATATGTGCCAAATTTCAAGTTTGTAGGCTTTACAGTTCTGGAGATTTTGTGATGATGCGTGAGTGGTATTTCGCTTTTATATGTATAGATTTCTTTGATATTAGTGTAACTCTTGTCCTGCACCAAACTGACTGTGGCTAGTTGTCCTGAAGCATGTTGATCACAGCAAGTTGGCCATGGTGAGTTGGCCACAGCAAATTGTCACAGACCATAGAGTTGGGGTAAACTAGTTTTAACTGTGATTAATTTTCTTTTACTCATGTCATGAATGGATTATTTTTGGGTTATGACTTCATACTTCTTTTATGTGTTCTGCCCACCAATGCTTCCCCTAAAATGTAAGAATAGGATAGGTAAGATTGTAAGTTATAAGAGGCTGATGTAGGAGGAGACAGAAAAAAAAGATATCAAGAACTCCAGCACACTTAATTATCAATCTTCCCCAAATCATTTCAAAACGTTATTATTTCAAGCAATGTGAATTACCTCAGAGAGTTCTCCTAGTAACTGCTATGAGGGAAACAAAGTCAATCAATGCAAATTAGTCTTAACGTTAGAAAAGTTCCACAAAAAAACACCTTAGAACTGCCATCATAATTAAAACAACCTTTGGCATTTCAAGTGATATTCATTAGTTTATTCATTAGATCATGATGATTGCTCAATAATTTTTAAATAGTGGCATCTTTATGATTACCAGTGATTGCCATGTGCCAAGAAATAAAATGAAACTGATATTGCCTATATCACATTAAGCTAAAACACAAACATAGAATTAAATGTTTTATGGTATATTGAACTAAAACAGAATACAACACTATACGTTGTATTTCCCTACCATATCCTGAAGTAATAAAACACCCTTTTCCCAGCTAAGGAATATTATGAGATGCTTGCAAAGACTGTAAGTAGGGCCACTGGAAATCAAAACATTTTCAAACCTGAACTGTTGATTCTTAAAAGGGAATTCAAGCAGCCCATGTGCAATTAGGAAAGACACACACCCTTCTTCTTTATCCAAGAAGAGAATTAGATGAGTGCTGAAGTTGGGAACATGATGGATGTTTACTACCTAGATCAGGGATACTCAGTCAGAAGAACCTGGTAGCACTCTTTCCTTCTGGCATATTTTTAGCAAAAGGCACCAACACTTGTAAATTGCAAGTCGCTTGCTTGGAAGCATGAACTGGGGATGCAGAGACAAGACCTCAAATTTATTCTCTTGTGCCAGTTATTGCCTCTTGTAATCTGCCAAGGGGATTTAAATCCTTCCATTTCCCACCATACAGTCAGAGCTTAAGAAGCTTCTTGGATGAGAAGCGAAACATCTTCAAAGAAAAACCAGAAAGTCCAGTTGCCTCTTGAAAAAAGCACTTTTGGGGCAACTATGACCAGGATGACTGAGAATCTCCATAGGCATGTCTTGATCAGTGTTCTTCAACCTTCACAGTTTTAAGATAGGTGGGCTTCAACTCCCAGAATTTCCCACTTAGCCAATTCCGTCTAAGAATTCTGGGAGTCTGTCTGTCCATCCATCCATCTGTCCATCATCTGTTTGTCTATCTTACCTATCCATCTATCCATCCTTCCTTCCAACAATCTATTATCTATCTATAGAACTTAAAATCATAGGGCTGGAAGAGACCTACTCCAAGCCCCTGCTGCAGGCAGGAGATCTTATACCATCCCGGTCAAATGGTTGCCAATGATGGAGTACTCTCTCTCACTGTGATGGTCATGGAGTACTCGATCAAGCGTTCCATTCAGTAATGGAGAACCTACCTATCTATTGTACTGTACTTATATAGCCACCCATCTCACCATCAAATGCCTTTGGGTGGTGTACAATAAAGTTAAAGAAATATAATAAATAATATCAATTTCTATTAAAAACATCATTAAAAGTACAAAACTAAAGCAGAATTAAAAAAAAGAGATTGGGACAAAGAGCAGGTGTTAATTACATGGGAGCCATCTCAATATTTCATGAGCTGTTTGGGGTCTCCAGACCTACTGACACAACTACCTCATTGGCAACGACTTTGTAACTACTGTGGCCAATGGAAATAAGCCAGGGTATTCTTTCATGCTAACACATTTCCCAGGCAGTTGAGAAAGAGGAAATGAAGAGGGCAGTTGGCAGTTCGTGGGACTGGGGATGAAGTGTCCTGGCAGGAGATGTGGCCAAAACGTGTGAAAGAAAAGACTGTGATTCCCTCAAGAGAGATTTATTGCACGGTCCAAAGAACATTAGGAGAATGTAGTGTCTTAGAGAAAAGAGACTCAACTTGGCATTCGCTGTTTGCCTGGAAGCACCCATGGCCAAGGGTACTCTGGAGAGGATGGAACAAGTGCAAATCCCAATTGTAGTTAAAGGAAGCCAGCATTTAAAGGTTCTGAGGTAGTTTGTTGAGGTATACACTGAGGGCAGTCTGTAGCTTGTATCATTTTAATGAGTCATCTTGTTTCTTCTATTCCGATTCCACATTTATTTGTCATTTAGGGAAAAAGCCTAGGCAAAACGTGCACTTAATTTTGTATTTTAAATTTCATTCTATTCATAGAAATAGTTGTTCTCTCTGAGAATACGCAACTGTCAATGTAATTTAAGCTGAGAAGTGAAAAATCCAAATGGTGTCATTGAATATGTCTGATCGAACACAATTTCTCCGGGAAATGCAGATTTGGGTCAATGTCTCGATTTCTCAACATCTCCTGGTGAAGATGGGCAAGACCCAGAAAAGGGAAAAGAGAACGGAAAAGAGAAAAGAGAAGTGGCCTTTCAGGAGCAAATTATTCATTTGTGAATGATTTGTCCCCAGAACTGCACTTGTAGACCTTGGATGTGGTCACAGGTAGAACCAAAATGACATCCAGAGCTGTGGAATTTGTAAGCCTTGACCTTTCAGCCTAGAGACATTAAGCTTTGACTGCAGAGTGAAGGCTGTGATCGTGACTTAAATTTTGATTCCTTCTGCAGACACTCTAGGATGTGGTTTCCCTAAGTCCAACTGCACAGTCGTCACTGAATTGCAATTTTTATTAAAATGAAAGACAAACTCGTAGCTTAAGAAGCCATAGTTTTAAGTCTTGTTAACATTAAATCATGTCAATTATAGCTTTTCCTTATATGTTTAGTACTGCATGACTTACTACTTACTATGTTTAGTACTGCATGACCTCAAGCATGCTTTTTAAATGCCAAGGGTGGCCTTCAGATTGTGTATCCCCAGCCTGTAAGTTTCTAGAAACATTAGGGAGCAACATCTGACCAAATTGGTATACAGGTAGTCCTTGACGTATGACTGGTTGCTTAGCAACTACTCAAAGTTATGACCTATGACCTATGTTGCACCTAGCTATGACCAGATTTGCATATGGAATAACAGAGTTGAAAGGGACCTTGGAGGTCTTCTGGTCCAGGATATCCTATACCACTTCAGACAAATGGTTATCCAATCTCTTCTTAAAAACCTCCATTGTTGGAGCATTCACAACCTCTGGAGGCAAGTTGTTCCACTGATTAATTCATCTGTCAGGAAATTTCTTCTTGGTTCTAGGTTGCTTTTCTCTTTGATAACTTTCCATCCATTGCTTCTTGTCCTTCCTTCAGGCGCTTTGGAGAATAGCTTGACTCCCTCTTCTCTATGGCTACCTCTGAGATATTGGAACACTGCTCTCATGTCTCCCCCAGTCCTTCTTTTCATCAGACTAGACATAGCCAGTTCCAGCAACCGTTCTTTATATGTTTTAGCCTCCTGTCCCTTAACCATCTCTGTTGTAGTTGTGACGGTCAGTTTTCCCCCATGGTCATGTTACTGGACTTTGTCTATTTGGCAGCACAGCTGCATTTATGACCGTTCGCAGTTCCCCTTGGTCTTTTCATTGTGTTTTATTATGGTTTTGCCAAAAACCAACACAAACTTCCAACACACCCACCAAGAACCATTGGTTTCCTTAATAACCACAATGACCCCTTTACCACTGCAGCAAAAAATGATCATAAACACACAACAAATAAGGAAACAAAAACTATGAGGAGTAAGTGCAGATGCCATCCACTTCATGTGCAGAAAGCCCCTAAATGTCCAGACGATGAATTAAGCAAAGAGAGATTCCTTGTCACATCCAGTTTGCTGAAAAAATAAAAAACTGAAACTAAGAAAATTCCACGTGTTTCTCCTCACAGGAAGAAAAACAGCTGAGGGAAAGAGATGTCTCTTTGGGAGACATGTGCCATCTTGACAAAGCAGAATCTGAGAAAAAACAGCCGCCTACAACAGGCAGACACCATTAGTGTTACTTCCTGAAAGATATGACTATCAGAAGCAGCCAACGCAGTACCTATTTCTCTACTCTGCCATGCTTAGAGAACATAGTACAACTGCAGCAAAAAAAAAAAGAAAGGATCATAAACAAGACCAAGTCATTTGACCATCAACCATCGTGACTTACAACATTAATGGGCAGACTCCATTAATGGTCCTAGTTTGAGGACTACCTATACTGCTGTAGAAATAAGAGTCTGACCAATTTTCAAAGTAAGTTGTTGCAGTTCGAAGTAAGCTGCTGAAGTCACTTCTTGGGAAGGGCTGAAGCTGCATAAATACAACCAGGTCCAAAAGTAGGAAACTCTGATCCTGAAATTCACATTATGGCCCTTCTAGCGTATTTCTTCGTCCCTCTCAGGCAGGGAAGGAACTGGTGCCTTTTACCAAAGGTCAGAAGTGATCCTTTGCAGCTAGTACAGATAGTCCTTGACTTATAACTCTTCATTTAGTGAGGGTTCAAAATTACAGCTGCATTGAAAATAGTGACTGGTGGCCATTTTTCACACTTCTGTCCACTGTAGCATCCCAATGGTCATGTGATAAAAATTCAACTGGTTCACAGTGCTTTACAGCCCTCTCTAAGAAGTTTACAAAGTCAGCATATTGTTCCCAACAACAATCTGGGCCCTTGTTTTACTGACCTTGGGAGGATGGAAGGCGGAGTCAACCTCGAGCCAGTGAGAATCGAACTGCTGAACTGCAGACAGCTGGCAGTCAGCAGAAATAGAATGCAGTACTGCATTTTAACTACTGCACAACCATGGCTCATATAAAGTCAATGGGGAAGCCAGATTCACTTAACAACCATGTTGCTAACTGAACAACTGCACTGATTAACTTAATGGTGTCCAGAAAGGGGCAAAACTCACTTAATAAATTTCTCACTTAGTAACAAAAATTTTGGGCTCAATTGTGGTTGTAACTTGAGGACTGCCTGTATTTGAAATTGGGTTGCAGGCTACCTGAAATCTAGCATTGAAGCACATTAGCAGAAGCCTCTTGGTTTAAACCTTTGGTTGCTCAGGTAGGGAAAGACTGATTAAAAATAGCTAAATCCTCCATTTCACTGGTTCAGGATCCTGTCAGTCACGGCTCCCAGTAAAACATTAGATTTCAGAGATCTATATTGATGAAACTCTGCTTGTAAATGATACAAAGGGTCCGGAACCAGCCACAATAGCTCTCTCTTTTTGTCTAGCTCACATTAATTACCCAGCCATGCAGCCTCTTCATTCATTAGAATCCTTTGTCATGGCTCAGTCAATAGGGAATGCCAATCTTACATGGCTTAAAGGAAGAACATTATCCTCCTCCATTTGCTTCCAATCTCCAATGACCCATCAATGGAAAAGATGTAGAGCAAAGGGGGAGAAAAGGGGGAGCGTTTCAGTGTAACTTTGGCACTTCAGGAGGAGAGCAAGTAGAAAGGAACTCAGTTCTTGCTGCTTCCCTGGCAGAATCCAGCCAACGGTGTTGAATGTGAAGAAGGCAGATTGTGATGGAATGGGAGGAAGTGTGTGCATCTGTGAAATTCTTCACTTTCTGAGGGATACTCTGTGGTAGACAAGGGAAATCCCAGATGACTTCCCAGCCAGTTTTTGGCCAGAAGCAAATTTCGTTAGTATTTCAGAGAAGGGCCCAATTCTTGACCTTAATTGTTAAGATCAACTTCGACAACAGCGGCCCCACAACCTTTTGGGCACCAGGGGCCAGTTCCGTGGGGAAAGGTTTTCTCACGGACCAGAGAGGATGTGGTTTTGCATACTGCCTGCATCCCGTGGATGGGGCTTCGCTTTTTTACTTGGCCTCTTGCTGGCCTGACGTGGGCCACTGCCAGTCCATGTGTGTCAACTCATAAAATATTTCTATGGTCTTTTATAGTTGCCAACAGAAAGGGAGGGGGGAACAGTGTGATAGCTTGCAAACCGAAACTGCATTCCATAAATGTTTTCAATGATAGTAACGAGGTGACCGAAGTTTCTGCCGTGAAAAATTCTAACTGGAGAGCATGATTGATAACTCTTGGCTATGGATGTGTCCCATTGGAAAATATGAATTATGATATACCCAGGGGATGGGGGAAATGATGTGTCTCAGAGTTGGCTACACCCAGGCAATGCTGCACCTTTTAACGCCCAATAAATCCTTTTGAAGCTTTGGAAGTTTGGCTTGAGACTCATGATTTAAATGGGGTTAAGTGCCGGAATCTTTACACTATGGATTTGGGATCCATGCTGTAGAACGGATTTGGGATCCATGCCTTCCTAAAACAATAGGTATTTCAGGTTATTTGTCAAATATTTTAAGAACAATGCAACGATGTTAGAAAGTTTTAACTTTGAATATATATTTTTTGCAAATGACAATAAAAATACTGGGGTGAGGTGGGGCGATGGCTCAGTGGTTTAAAGACACTGTCAGCCTAGGTTTGAGACCCAAGTGCTGCATGACAGGGTGAGTTCCAGTTCTTGTCCCAGTTCCTGCCCACCTAGCTATTCTAAAGCATGCAAATGCGAGTAGATAAATAGGTACTACTTCAGTGGGAAAGTAGTAGCATTCCTTGTACTTCGGACATGTGAGCAAGGAAATGTCTTCAGACAATTCTTGGCTATGAAACAGAGATGAGCACATACCCCCAGAGTCGGACATGACTGGACAGGGGAATGCTTTCCTATTACTTTTATAAAAATGCTAGTCCACAGTACCCTGTTTCTCCAACAATACAGTCTCCCCCAAGAGGAAGTCCCAGCATGTTTTATAGGCATAAAATGAAATTAAGCCCCTCCCCCAAATTAAGGCCTATATTAAAACATGCAAAATGGGGGGGAATGGTCGGGAGTGATTGCCGTTAGGAAGTACTTTTGTTGCACACCCGGATATGGTGCTGCCTGCGTTGACCCTGATACAAAGTGCCCCATCAACACCGAAGTCAACATCCAAGCTGTCGCCGCCCACCCACCCGAAGATGCAAGGAGAGGGGGAAATTAAGTCACCCCTGAAAAGATGACCTAGCCATTTTTGGGGGGCTCAAAAAAAAATAAGACCCGGCCTTATTATATGAGAAATATGGTATTTCTCGGGAATGAGGCAAAGACGTAAGACCAAAGACCAGCAAGATTTAGGATGGCATTGTTTTTCACAATAAGGTTTTGAGTTTTTCCAGTGCGAATGTCTCATGCAACTTCGAATTCATAATTATGGCAATGCTAAGACAAGAAAGAGAGCACCAAAATATGACAAATGACAAATTAAAGGAGAAAGCATTCAAGTTAAGATCAACACTGGAAAGATCTGACAGTCTTCCAACTGTGTGCCTCATTTCACACATCAAAACAGGCATGCAGAACAAGGAAAGTACAAGATGGCTCTCAGCTGTAGACTGACTTTGTGACTGGAGACTGAATTAGTGACTTTCCTTAATTTATGGTTCACAGCATAAAGATTGCTGACCTGGTTTTTTTTTTTTTATCACTCCTGCATAAATCTTCTGAATGTACTTTTCTAATTTTCTGTTTTTTAAATAGATAGTTAGCATTGCCTGGAAATATCGAGGAGGGAGCCAAAATGTTGGGCTTTATATCTATTGTATAATGCTGCAGCCTGTAACAATGCACTTTATATCTTTCAGAAAGCATAGCCAATTTTTCACCTCGCCTTATTAGGTTTAGAACAGTGGTCGCCAACCAGTGGGCCGGAGACCATTGCTGGTCCATGAGAAAATTTGGGTGGTCCACAGAAAAATGTCCCCCCAAAAGCAATTCATCCAGGCTGTGCGGGAACACAAGGCTTGTGTCGCTTGCATTGCGCACAACATGAGGTAGTGAGGAGAGGGAGGAAAGGATGGAGGGGGTAACTTGCCCACTCACCCCATGCGCCTGGCCTGGCCACCGGGCTGCTTCTCTTTGCTTCTTCTTTCTTTTGCTTTTGGCTGCACGCAGGGAAAGCAGCAAAAATCTTTCTTTCTCTCCCCTAAACTCCGCCAGAAATGAGTCTTTTGGACCCTGCAAGGCATCCTGCTCCAACAGGCTGTGCTGGTGCAACAAGTTTCACAAAGACTCATTTCTGGCAGAGTTTGGGAGAGCAAAAGAAAGACTTCTGTTGCTTCTGTTGCTTTCCTTGCATGAAGCCAAAAGTCTCTCCCTCTCTCAAATAAAGGACGATTGATCAATAGGAAGACGGAGTGGAGCATTTTCCTGCAGACTTTTTTGGGGGGATTATCCCAGGGTCTCTGGTCCGTGGGATTTAAAATGATGAGTTTGGTGATCTCTGAGGTCCAAAAGGTTGGCAACCCCTGATTTAGAAAGTTTATTCTCACCCACACAAAATCACCATGCCCGGGATCCTTTATTATAATCAATCAACAGGCTGCAGCTATCACTGTATTCCATGAACTGGGTTTAAAAATAGTAGCAGATAGTCTTCAACGTACGACCACAATTGACTCCAACATTTCTGTTGCCCAGCAAGATAGTTATTAAATGAATTTTGCCACATTTCACAACATTTCCTGCCACAGATGTTAAGTGAATCACTACAATTGTTAAGTGAGTAACCAGACTGTTGAGTGAATCTGGCTCCTCCATGGAGTTGGCTTTTCAGAACGTCGCAAACAGTGATTACATGACCCCGGGACACTGCAACCGTCATAAATATGAGCCAGTGACATATCAAAATAATAAAGGTGGGAAATAAATAAAACAAATAAATAAATGCTTACCCCTTTTAATTGAAAGTTGTTGATTAGGGGCTTGTGTTACAACTCCAGCACATCTTGGAAGAAATGGGTTATCTGGACTCATTTCAACTGGGCTTCGGACTGGGGTTTAATATGAAGACGGTAATAATAACACTTTTTGATGACCTTTCATCAAAAGAACACCCATATCAGCCCCCTATGTGGACTGTTGGAAGTTAAAACCCACCCCTCTCCTAGAGAAATGAAATATTTTAGGATATATTAAAAAATGCAGAATATTTCCCCTAAAAGAGAAGTAGAAACTCAGAGAAGCAGAAACTCACCCCCCCACCTTTGCTGATGGGTCATTAAGGCCTGGGCCAGTCTATTCTACATAACAAAGATCTACCTCCTTCAGGAAGAGCCATAATAGGAATTGCCCAAAGCCCTTTCATTACATCATCACCCAGCAAGAGTCAACCAAGCCTGGGACTCAAAAGGCAACCTACAAAGTTGCCCCTGCATGGCCCCATGGGAGTCTGACAACCAACCAGAACACAAACTCAAATTCAAAGCCCAACAAAGGGCATAAAACCCAGAGACTCTCAGCATCTCTTCTCTTTTTCTTTGTCCAAGAGCACCAAGGCATGTGATCCTGTTCATCGATAAACCTTCTTTCCAAGCAACTTCCATGATTCCAGTGTTTTTTTCCCACTTGGAACTGAACCCAGATGGATATTTTCTTCCAACAGGACCAAACTGGGAAATCAATCTTTCATAGGAAGAATATATCTATATCTATTAGTTTGGTTTTTCTAATTGATCTGAACATTTAAAATTGACTGATCTTTCAGCTGACTCAAAAGTTGGAATTGACTTGAATACAACCCCACTTTCTATTCGAATAGTGATGACTTACTTGTGTTCAGAGTACTAACAAAATCAAGCCACTTCATTTCAACATACCAAACAATAAAAAAGGGTACATATACCGATGGTACTCAAAGGCTGCATATTATTACAAAACTTTGATTCTACATTTTTTGTAGAGAATTCCACATCAATAGAAAAGCCAGCAATTCACACCCATGCAAAGTGCAATGGAAGTAACTTTACACATCCAAAAGAAATTTGAGGAGATTGAATAGGAACAGTTTGGATGAAAAGAAAAACCCCTACCTTAAATAATTCAAATTCCTTCTTTGACATCAATAACTATCAAGACATGACAAGCATTTAAATAAAAAAGGCATAAGCTGAATTAGAACCCAAAGCATGGTAACCAAACTACAAATGTCAGCAATAAAAAGGAAATATCAAAAAAGCAGAGTTCATGTTGCCAGAGAAATAATGCTGGAATTATTAATAATTAAATGAATTTATTTTGTATGCTGTAAGATGTCTTTCAATAGAAGAGCTACTCATGCTCTTGGGTGCTCAGCCACTTGACTTTTCTGATGTTCCTCTTGCTCATCATTCTGCTGTTACCTGATTGAAACGAAAGGCTATTTAACAAGCTTCTTAGGAAACATAGAAACACTTTGCAGGGAGAACTGAAGCTCAGTCTGGATAAAGGCAATGCATCAGTTTCATAAATAAACAAGTTAAATTAATAAAAAGGTGCCTCTGAAAAATGGGCAAAAGCTTAATGCAGGCATGGAGAAAGTATGGTTCTGGGGTTAGGTGAGGTTCCCGTCAGCTAAAATCAGCCTAGCTGGTAATAGCAGTAGCTGTGGTCCAACTTTTGCAGAACTAGAAGTTCTACAAACCTCTTTTAGAGCTTCCGTATTGGGCTCTCCCTCCTTCACTTCCACCAAAGTGTCCATCTGACATTTTAACCTTCTTTATACTTTTACCATACAGAAATCAAATGCAAGACCACCAGGCTTTCTGGAGTCCCAATTTGTTGCCTTTGCCTGCATTTCCTAGTCTACCCTTCTGCAGGGCTTCATATCTAGATTCTCTTAGGTATCTCATATGCCAAGGGTAATTAAACTCAATTTCATTAAGGGCTGCATCAGAATTGTGTTTGACTTTGGGGGGGGGGGGGGGTGGCCAGGGTGGGTGAGGTCAGCTTGACATCATTCATGTCGCAGGCACCTGTGGAAGTCAAGTGCTAAGGCAGGCTTCCCTTAGACCATCCGTCACACTCATTATAATCTTCCTTCCTTCCTTCCTTCCTTCCTTCCTTCCTTCCTTCCTTCCTTCCTTCCTTCCTTCCTTCCTTCCTTCCTTCCTTCCTTCCTTCCTTTCCTTCCTTCCTTCCTTCCATCCTTTTCCTTCCTTGCTCTTCCCATCTTTCCTTTTCTTTCTTTGTCTTTCCTCTTTCCCTTTCTCCTTTCCTGTCCCCTTCTTGAATGCTCAAATGCAAAAGAGGAAATATTTCTCCTTTTGTTTTGTTTTCAGTTTGTTTTGTAAGCCCTCTGCCAGGGAAAACAGAGCTTGGGCCCCACACGTGGCCCTCTCGAACTCCATTTCTGCTGGCAGAGACACTGCAGGCCGGTCCTTTGCTGTTTCCAGGGCAGTCCCGCAGGCCACATCTTGAGTTTGACACCCCTTGTCATAGGCTATTCAATCTCTGAAGACAAAGGTCCTGCCAATGTGCTCCTGATAATTGTTTAAAGGAACTGGAGATACCTGTATAGTCTGCGTATATGCTGGCTCTGTACAGACACCTTCTGGAGTTCTGAGAGGCTCCAAGATGTTATTTGGCACAAATCCAGTCAATCCGTTTGCATTCTGGACTTTCCACCATTGTTTTCTGTCATCAAGAATCTGGAAAATCAAACAAACAAATCTTGTCACAAGGAACCGGTCTGACTTCACATAGATCTATCTAAATAATAGGTCACTGAAACTAAATAGTCCCCTAAACTAAAAGGGATTCTGATCAGAGATGGTATTAAGCAGGTTCTGACCAGTTTTGGAGTACCAGTAGTGGAAATTTTGAGTAGTTCGGAGAACTGGCAAATATAACTTCTGACTGGCCCCGCCCCCATATATTCTCTGCCTCCTGAGTCCCAGCTGATTGGCTGGGTCTTCTTTGGTTGCCCTGCACAGGAGAACGGAGCTGGAAAGCAGGTTAGTGTGGTGGGGAGGGAATGCCGATTTTGCAGTAACTTTCCCCAGGAGTGGGGATGGAATGGAAATTTTGCAGTATTCTTCCCCGACATTCACCGAGTCACACCCACAGAACCAGTAGTAAAAATTTTTTTAATCCCACCAGATTCTGATACAGATGTTTTACTTCCAGAGTGACTATGACCTGAGTCGTATAAGAGCCTCAGGCAAGGAAGTCCCAACTCCAAAGGAAAGAGAAGTGTTCCTGTCAAAAGAATCCATTCTTTCATGGATATGTTGGCTTCCTTTTGCACAAATAATATACTTTCAGGGACAAAAATTTCTCGTTAATAGTTAGAAGCAAATAGAGATGGATAATTTTGCTATTATGTGAATGGCCCTCCTGATATCAAAGTTACAGATTTCACACGACTTGAATTCACCCAGTTTTCTGTGTGATAACATGGATTGCTCAGCTGCTGGAGTCACCATGATTATTCAACGTAATTTATGGCTTTGTTTAGAAAAGCTCATCCAAAGCATGACAGCAGAGAAATAGGTCTATAGATAGCTCTTGACTTACATCCATTTATTTCATGACCGTTCAAAATGACAATGGATTGAAAAAAGGGACTTGTGACCGTTTTTCACACTTACGACCACTGCAGCATCTCCATAGTCACATGATCAAAATTCAAACACCTGGCAACTGATTCATATTTATGATGGTTGCAGTGTCCCAGGGATCATGTGATCTATCTTTTGTGACTTTCTGATCAGCAAAGTCAACGGGAAAACCAGATTTGCATAACAACTCTGCTACTGATTTAACAAGTGTAGCGATTCATTAAACAATCATAGCAAGAAAGGTCATAAAACCTTAACTGTTTTTCTGTTAGCAACAGAAATTTTGGGTTCAATTGTTGTCATAAGTCAAGGACTACGTGTGTGTGTGTGTGTGTGTGTGTGTGTGTGTGTGTGTGTGTGTGTCTGTGTAAAGCAGCACTGTTACCTCTAAAATGTCATCCTTCAGAACAGAAAGCTCGCTCTGGTTTCTTCCCACAAAGTCATACTTGGTTTTGGCATATTTCTTGATTGGGGCTTTATGCGCTTCATAATTTCTACAAAAACAAATAAAGCCAAAATGTTATCCAGCTCTCCTGTTGGATTAGCATAGCCAAAAAGAGAAGAGAAGCCAGCTCTGCCTGTCATTGGCTATAATTAGCTCAGGATTTACTACCAGGCAAAAACTATTAGAGATCCATCATGATAGCAGATGGTTGCCCTGGCCAGCCGGCCCTGTTCTCCATGGAGGCAGTTGCAAATATCAGTTGGTCTGCTCACATCTTTCATGACATGCTTGATTTATTTATTTGATTTCTGTAGCTGCCCATCTCATGGACGTGACTTTAGGCCACTATCATAAATATATAAATACTTCTGCACAGCACGGAGTAAATATGAGTGGTGTGGGGCGATTATATCACAGAATCTGTGGGAAACACGGAATCTGTGTATGGCATCCATTTAAGGAAGCGTAAAGAAATTACCTCCAAAGGATTTATAGATGTGTCCCATTATTTAGAAGAGAAGCATACCCTTGCCACAATTTCATTCTCTTAGTTTTGAAAGCCATAAACCTGATCTTCTAATTTAAAAAATTAGGTGGAAGGAGGTTGTGATTATTTGGTGATAATTTGCCATTTATTGCAGAGATATGTTCTGCAGAGAGCAAGTTGTTAAAATTTGCAAAATGGTGGCTGTGGTGTCGTGAGTTAAATGCTCCTCTTTTGTATGTGCATTGTTGGACATACAGCAAATAGTGGTAAACCAAGGAGTCCTTAGAGCTCCCTGAACTTGGTGATTTTCTGGCAGACATTTTATTACCCAACTAGGTAATATCATCAGTTCTAGAAAGGAATGTGGTTTGATTAGATACAAGTAGCTTGCCCTGTCAGGATTGGTGATAAACCTTTAACTATGAAACCAACATCATTGGTAATATCTTTAGCTATCAGTATAATTGTGCTCATTCAACATAATCAGGCCATTAAAGACTTAGCAGTTGGATTCCTCCATAGTACTACATTTGGTTTCAATTGTGTGTAGGATTTTTTAAGTCAGGGTAAACCATGCTTGCTCAGTGAATTTATGATTACTGGATTAAGTGCATTTTCACAAACATAGTTCCTTTCAAGGCCACACATGTGAAATATACCCAGATATTCTGTGAAACCAAAATATCGAGAGATGATGTCTTGGTTTCATAGAATTTTGAACCTTACTCAATCCAGGGGTGAGTAATGTACAGCCCACAAGCCAAAATCCAGTCTCTCAACATCACTAGATGTTCCTGTCCAAATAGGCTAGCAAATTTCTGATTTTTTTAGCAGCCCAATTCTTTTATTACACAATAAAAAAGACAAAAGGAGAAAGGAAATTGGATTCATTTCCACCTGGAATTTACCTCACTAACCTCACTCCCCCCAAAGTGACTGAAATCCTGCCACTGAAATTCAGTCAACTTGTAAAGGTGGAAATAGGAACAGCTTGCCTTCTGATCCTTTCCTGTACTCAGCTCCATCCTAAAATCCCTTCATAGTCCCCAAATACCCTAGAAATGTCCATCTCAATGACATCACCAGCCTTTGAGTAATGCCATCTGTATTCCCACAGGGGATAAAATTGTGACCAGGAGACACAATTGTGGCTCCTTATCCACAATTGTTTTCCTTTATGTGCCTTTTTGTTACGTGAGTGATAAAGTGACAGTTCCTCCTTCTCCAAACCTTGCGACTGGACAACATGACAATCCTATCACAACACTCTATCGAATATAACTCTTAATATCCAAATCACATGGTATCTAGACACCTTGTAAATTATACTTTTTTGCAATATAATTTCCCACAGATTCAGCCAATACCTATGCACACATAATTAGATGTATATTATATATCAGGAGTGTAAAACTCAAGGCCCGGGGGCCTGATCTGGCCCTTGGGGTGCTTAGATCTGGGGACGTGGGGCCACCCTGGAAATAGGAAAGGTGCCCCTACCAGCGAAAACAGAGCTCCGGAAGGCTGAGTGTGGCCCTCGTGAGCTCTGTTTTCGCTGGCAGAGGGTTGCAAGAGGCCGTTTCAGCAAAAAATTATGCTCAGAAGCCCGTTTTCACCGGCAGAGCACTTGGACCACCACAGGCATCCGCGACATGAGTGATGTCAAGCTAGCCATACCTGCCCTGGCCACGCTCCCTGTTCCCCTGGGTCAAACACAACCCTGATGTGGCCCTCAATGAAATCGAGTCTGACACCCCTGTTATATACTAACAAAGGACAGATTTTCACCAAGGAGAAAACAAACACATTCTGAAATCAGGCCAATGACCCATTAGCTCACTGTTGTCCTATCTCTTCCCAGCTCCTGAGATAAGCTTTTTTTAGCCAAGGATTGAGCCCAAGATTTCCCGCCAGCAAAGCACATGTTCAACTGAGAGTTACATCCTTTGATCCAGATCACAGAAATAAGCTGAGGGCAATGCGCAGAGGATTCTTTTATCACAACAGAATTTTGACATCAGGGAAGGAGATTAGTTAGAAATTAAAAAATAGTCTGGGGCATCTTAGATAAATGTGGCCTCATAAAGCTTTAGATGTGGCCCAGAAAGGCCCTTTAAAAAGTTGTCATCAATTTATATTTTGCAATATGACAGAGAGAAAAAGATGATATATGCATGGAAAGCAATCCATTAACTGCAATTAGTTCCAGTTTTATTAGAGCCTTGGCTTGGAAAAAATATGAATCTATCTACTTTTTATTCTTCAAGTTTAGCACACCATTTTGATTCATAGTGTTAGCTATAAATGATTTTAGATTTGAAGTTTTATTAACTGGGGATATTAAAAAGCTGAAAAATGATAAGCTATGCCCTTGCAACTAGATAACAAAATCACCATGAAGGAAAGCTGCTACATGATTAGAAGCAGAATACAACAATATAAGTAATCACATTAAAAAGGTACTCGTAGACTCTTGTTTTCTGTTTTGTATTTAAATATTTAAAACCAATTACATTCCCATTTTAGGTGCTTGAATAACTAGCTAGTTGATGAGCTGTGGAGAACTGTCACAACTTAAAGAGAAGAGAAAAAGCACACCACAAAATTAAGGCCCTGTCCCACTGCACTTACGGATGCAAAGAGGATGTAAAACATTAAAAAAAGCTTGCCATCCATTGGAAAACGCTATGCATCCATTGTGTACTCATTGCATAGGTGTTTCATATGCTCTAACCGTCGAGCATCCGTCCACTGCGATTTCATCCGCGCAAGAAGTTTTGAGCTGCACAAAACTTTTTGAGCGGATGAACTTTCCGCTGTGTATGATGTAAATCTGCAACATATGAGCAACAAACGTTCTATGTCCGTTTATCATCCGTTAAACGTCCGCTGTATCCTCTCTGCATCCTCTGGGCATCCTCGCAACTCACATCTGTTGCAGCTGAAAATGGAAAGAGGGAGGAAACAAAAGGTACACGGAACGTCTATACATTGTTAGTAGCACGGAAATAGAAAGGATGCGTTTGCATCCGATATACATCCGCGCAGCATCCCCTTTCTTTCCTTTAGGCGTACGTGATGCATCCGCTTCATCCGCTATGTGTCCAATTTTGAAATTCTCCCCTGGAACCCCTTCGGAGATGTCATCCGCTTCCATCCGCTAGGCTTCCTGTGAACATCCATTTAACATCCCTGCTACATACTACCCACGTCTGTTCTTTTCCGTTCTTTTCCGTTCTGTTTATGCAAATTTTTGCCACTTTTTGGAGCCACCCCCAAAATTTTGCTTGTCCACTGTCCTTTATGAATACGTTTTGCGTCCGTCGGCCAGTGGGACCGGGCCTTTACCATTGACCAACCCTTGATTATCCAAAAGGCATGATGATTCAAGTCCAAAGCAATGGCTCATATAATCTATGCAGTTGCATCACTGTTTTCCCAGCCTTTTTGGCTATTTGCATACTCTGCGTTCTTGATCCTAAGCTATTTAGGATCAAATGAGGTTGAAATCATTGAGATTTAAAAACACGTGGTTGAGGATACAAAGATGCTGAAAGCAAAGATCACATTTTGATGAAACAAGAAGGACAAACACTATGCGCCCAAGGACTCAACTGATCAGAAATCCTGGAACATTTTACAGATTCTTTGTTGTGCTCTAATAAAAATCGTTATTGCTTTTGGAACTCATGCGATGTGATCCCTGGATAATTTTTCCTTCATCACAACTCCCTGACCATTTGCTTTTGCCAAAGGAGAGGTTGGCCTTATTAATTTAGAGGCCATCAAAGCCCAAGATACATCATGTCTTCTGGTTATGTTGGGACTACAATTTCCAAAATTTCCAGGTGGTGGGGTAATCTCATATATTGAAAGCATATAACATTAGGAGGAAGCTAATTGATTATCGGGATAGAACTCAGTGGAAAAAGATGGTTGCATAAAATAAAATAAAAATCCAATATAGTTTTCACATGGTTGCTGTGAGGTATGCATGTATAACATTATAACACAGAAGATAATTTAACTTATACTCTAGTTTGCAAACTCCTGTGATTCAAGAAATGAAATTTTCCCAAGGAAGTTCTTTATTAAATGAAATTTATAAAGAAAGACAATGGATAATAATGAATTGTAATTGTTTCTGTGCCTTTGAATCAGTCTTAATTCCCGGCAACTGCTTAAGTAAGTCCCTGCAGTTTTCTTGACAAGATTTCAAAGCCTTGCTTTTTTCATCTTCTTAGGGCTGACAGTGAGTGACTGACTGAAGTTCCCTTTGTCCATAAGGCTTTGTCCATATGGCAAGACTAGAACTCACAGTCTCCAAGTTTCTTGCCTGATGCCTTAACTACTACACGAAACTGGCTTTCAATGAATAATAAAACCTGATTTCAGGAATGTCTATTTTCGTGTAATCAGTCCCAGATTCACACGTCCCTTCTTACTGGCTTTGTCTTAAAAGTATTTGACATTCAGTCAACTTTGCTCTCCTTTTGAGTGGGGCAGATATTATGAAACAAGCTGCTTTTGTAATTATTAGGAAAGGCATTTTAAAGTTATTGTTTATTGTTTTCATTTTTTAGGTTTACTATTGGTCATTTGCGGAAAAATATTTTTGTAGTTCACTTTTTGCCTTAACTTGGGCAGCGTCTAACTGCTATGGATTCTGGGTGGTTCAGAGTGTTGACAACAAATATAAAATTAAAAGGACATAAAGAAATAACTGGATGGTAGAACCAAGCAACCAGTCAAACATGTCACACACACAAAAGGAGGTCCAACTATCCTAGAGACAGGTGTTTAAGACCATCTGGAATACCTTCAGGGTGGGAGTTACTAGAACTCAAAATGGACATGCTACTGAGAAGGCAAGCTTCTGTGGTCACACTAGATAGCATTGACTAATCAAAGCAGTGTTTATTATGGTGTTTATCTTTCTAAGTTTCTCAGAACAGTTAAGGCATTGCATTACATATGAAACCTCTGAACAACGAACCAGCCAGTCAGCCATTCAGCTATTCAGCCAACCAACCAACCAATCAAACCAACCAAAACAGTAAAAAAAACCATGTTGTTAAAATGGGCAGTTAAATTTAAGATGTCTGCTGTTTATTTGATGTTGTTCCCTATTTGGGCATTGTAACATTTCATTTTTTAAAAGTGTAATTTCTCTCTGCTTCCAGTTCTCCAACAAATTGTTTTATTGGTCTAGAATTAGGAAAATACAGTCCCAGCCCTAAGGTTTTAGGCTTTTTAAGCAGTGGGGCACAGATGTTGAGGACGGGAGATGTGCTAGAGTACAACAAAATCATGTAATTTATTCATGCACCATCAGGCAACCAGAAATGTGTTGGTTCTAAGTAATATCTGAGTTCAGTTGTTTTCCAAAAGATGTTTATTATCAAATTAGGTGACATCATTAGAAAGGGAGAATAAGAGATTGCTGGTTGCTTATATATAGTAATTTATTCTGTCAATCTTGATGGTTCCTTGATTAGATTATTACTTCTTCTTTGACTGTTTATCTGATGCTGTTTCCCATTTATTGTTGTATCTTGTAAATGATATGCTGATGGGTTTATATGTCTACAAGAAACAGTCAAACTCAAGGATGCAAGGAACCCAACAGTTCAACACCAAGCTACATAAATTCTTACTATTAGACTCAGAAACGTACTTGTCTATAAATAAGGCAGAGAAGAATTTTCTTGTTGGGGGTTATAAGACCTGGAAAAATCCATGGAACTTAATCCTCTCTCCATTTGGTTCAACAGCATGGAAGCTGATTTTGTTTGGAAAGCTATAGGGAGCATCTCTCTTCTCTGTCTCCTTTGGCAAAAGTGAACAGTAAACCCACAGAGAAAATGGCCACCTTGTGTTGACCTTGGCCAAGAACAAGGGAACTGCTTGTTTGTAAGTAGGAAAAGATTCCAAGCTCCAATTCAGACTTTACAACCCATTTCTGTTATCTCTATTTATAACAGCATGTTTAAACAGAATGTGTCAGCTGCACTTAGAGAAAGCAGAGTAAAAAAAGAAGGGGGGAAAAAGAAGTTTTAGTTTCAGCACAGAGAAGAATCTCTACTTCTATAGCCAGTGAAGAGTAACAGATGTATAAAAGAGACTGCCACCTCCATCCTAGAAGTCACCAGCTGGGACAGTTCTCCATAACTGTACACATGACATCCACGTAAAGTTACCTATCTACATGTCGGCTAACACTTTGCTTAAAAGCAGCCACAGCTGCCCCCTGGTCCGGCAGAGGCCCTCTTTTGTAAGCTGTGTTACTGAATGCATACCCTTCAGATGGAGGATAATCTGAGATGCTGGGATGCTGGAAGAAAGAAAAACAAATGAGATTAGTTGTCGATTACATAAAGCCTGCCAGTGGTCTTTCATTGACAAATTATGAGCGGTCATTCTTTACATATCTTCAACAGAACTGCCATGACATTGTTGCAACCTGAAAAGCTGAGTCTGTTCCATTTTTTAACATGGAATGACCTGGAAATTTTAACAAGGAAAAGCTATCAGGCCGATGCTCTGACTGGTACATGGAATGATACTCGTTGCTCCTTGAATCCCAAGAAATCGGAGCTGGAAATTGATGAATTATAAATTCATAAAAGCTTACAAACAACCGGGCAATACCACATTAAATCACCATTCTTTAAAGAAGGAAATGTGTCCTACAGATCAAAATAAACTAGGATACATCATCTATAACCTGTGGACCTTTGAAAAAAAACTGTATTCTGTTACCAAACATAGCTAGTTGGATGACCCCACATTCATTCTCACCCTCTTCACAATGGCATGGAAGTTTGACTTCTGACATGGGAGTTTGATTTCTGTTACATCACCCCAATTAATTATTTAATATATTACACTACTGACTGCCAAGATCTTTCTTCAATTTAAAACAAAAAAAAATTAAATTAAAAAATTAAAAACCAAAATAAAACCTGGGGCAACTAAAACAAATAGTCATTCAAATCTTCAAAGACTTTGTTTTACACCATGTTTTAGGCCTTTTTTTCCAAAGAAGTCAAGGTCCCAATCGGACATGGCATTGCCTTTTGAAGAACTCGGGTAATGTTAGAAGATTGTTAACCCACAAGAATGGTGAGTTACAAGGGGTAAATATAGAGGAATCTCTGCAAATGGTGTTAAGGGGGAAGAGAGAATGGGATTTTCTCAGTTTGAACCAAAATATCAAAGACTTTGAATGTTCTAATAGGAATGTAGTGGAATGCAGTCTGGATTCCCAGAAGGGAGGAGCTACATTCCAGAGGATCAAGAGACAGCAAAATTGTTTGATTGAGAGAAAGAGAGTTAAGAGCCTGACATGCAATTACATAAAGCACTGCAGTAACTGGAATTCAGCTTAATTATGGAAAAATATACACCTGCTTTAAGGGCCCGCAAGGTGCCCCTGTGTCCACCGAGAGCGTCTTTCAAAGACCAGACCTGCAGGATAATTGGCAGCCCAAATAATAACCAATTCTTTCTTTGTCATCCGGAAGCTGGGATGACCTGGCAGCAAGGTCTCTTTTGAGTTCTTCAAGAGGCAAACTTGTGGAATCTGAACTGAATGAAGGTTTGGGACTACTCAAAGCTGTCTCTACCAACAGCATACCACAGTTGTGAAACTGTGATTAGCAGAGCATAAAAGGATTAAGCAAAGATAGTCAAGACAGTATATGGTTTTGTATGGGTGTTTGCATAAAAAGAGAGGATAATCTTCAATGAGAGTGGTTAATTTAAAGATTAATTAATGTAAATATTCCCCAGCCACTAAGTAGAGAAAGTGATACCTGGGCCAGCATAACAATTACTGCAGATACAAGGAATATGGAGATCAGAAAAATCATGTCATTGCATTCATCAAGATGAATTGCCCAGAGTCAATGTCTTACCAAGAATTGATTATATTACTTCCTTCAAAGACTGCTATCCACAAACAAGTTCCTTGTGGAATATTTTACAAGATTAGGCACATGGCACAGTCTTAGCCTAAGTTTGACCATTGACCTTTCAACTAGTTAGATTACTAATGATTCTTCAGAAAGTCTGGAAACCTTGAGTTCTGGAAGGCTACCCTAAACAGTTTCATCTGGGCTCAGATTTCCCAGAAGTGAAGGCAACGATTGTGAAAAGGGAAGAGGGGTTGCCAATTGGTTTAGAAAGGGGGGTTGGATTGTGAAGAACAGAACAAGCAACTCCTAAAAGCAATTGTCCTTCATTCAGTTTCAAACAGGAACTGACAAATAAGTCCCTCTGTTTGTATATGAGAACAGAGAATCTCCAGTCCATCAAGTGCTGAACAAAATTTGCAATCTACTACGGTACAGAAAAATAAATCTGTTTTTCTTTTCCAAAATGATATAGAGTAAGCAAAAAAGGGAGGAGGAGGGGGGAGGAGGAGTAAGAAAGGAGAGAAGAAGAGGAAGGGAAAGGAGGGGAAGCGGAAGGAGAAGAAAAGAAGACAAAGGAGAAGGTGAAGGCGAAGAACTAGAACCTGGTGGAGCTGGTGATGCATTCTCCAGCCCTTAAGGACATTGTGTCCATGATACTTCTTTATCTAGCAGTATTGTTTTGAACCTGGGGTCTTTTGAATGTTTTAGTACAGATCTATGATCGCCTTTGGAAGGGGGAATACAGAACTCAGTTGTTATATTATTTGGTCCCATTGGATCTACCTGTCACACAGGTTGCTATAGTTACATAAATTAATTAGCCAGCCTTGTAAATGGAAGAATGGAACGCCATTCCAGAGATCCTAAACCACAAAATGACCTTAAATCAGTGCTACAGGACTTCTCAAGCCCAATTTATATTTTGATATGGCAAGGCACAAATAAGACCTGCACAGAAGACAGGAAAAAGCACACAATGGAGCTCAGCAGAGATTAAGCTAGGACTAATTTTCAAGAAACAGAATTTCCTAGATTTGAAGTCAACACTTAGCTCTGTGCATTAAGCAGTGTAACCATGGCAGCAGTATGCATGCTGCTAATTCATTCAGGGATGCTTTTTTTCTGAAATACAAAGGGAAAAGAATCAGTTTTCTTAGTAAGAACAAGGCATTTTTAGGCAATACTCCGAATTAGAATATACTGGCATTTTTCTACCATTCAATCACAATACACATGAGACTTCAACCAAAGAATACAAAAGGAAGGCTAGAAATCTTTTGTATTGGCATTTTCTCTTATCACTGAGCACAAAGATAGATTTTACAATCAGTTATCATACACTATTAGTGTGATATGATTAAGAAGATTTATGGTTATTTGTTTCTCCTATCCAAGACTCTCATGGAATGGAGTGGACAGAACAGAATGGAATAAATAGAATAGAATAGATTTATTTGGCCAAGTGTGATAGGACAAACAAGGAATTTGTCTCCGGTGTAGAAACTCTCACTGTATAAATGGAACAGATTTCTCCACAGATAATATAGATTCTGGATGGGAAGTATGGTTGTTTTGAGACAACCTTAGAGGAGCAGGTAGAAGACGGCTCATTCAAATATTGGAAAATCTGTGTGCATTTGAATTAGGAGATCTAGAACTTCAATTGTCCAGGTCTCTTTCCTAGTGAAACCACCAGCGTCTTGGCGTCATCATCTTGGCGTCACTAAAAAAATTTATAATAAAAATAATGTGAAATCTAGCAAATTCAAGGAAAATTTAGGCAAACTTTGCTTTTGCCTTAATGGAAGATTTGAGCTTGCATTATCTAAGATACTGAAAATATCTTAGATGTATTATCTAAGATATTGAAAATATATTCTACTGCTTGATGGCACAGCATCAAGCCACTGAATACCTTTGCATCTTACTCAGCAGTATTATTACTCATCATTTGTGGTAGCAAAAGTATAATGCAAAGCAATTTCGTAGCACCTACCCCCAATGAAAGAAATCCAGAACAACATTATTTCTGCCCATCAAATGAATGAATGATTATAGGTCATCTCCCTTGCTTGATGCAGCTGTCCTTAGAAATGAATGGAATGCTAATGACATCTTCCTCACCAATAGAAACTTGATTAACCTTCTCCCTAAAACCATTATCTATCCAAAATGTAATTGCCTTTGCATCATTAGGGTCACAACGAGGCAGCTTTAAACAAACATGGCTCTTTTAAAGTTCAGAATAATTTACCTATTTATACAGCAGTTCCTAAATAAATAATGTACTTGCATTATTCCTGCCTCTCAATTCAAACCTTGCCATGCTTATTTTTTATTTACTAATTTATTTGCAGCCTGCCTTTATTATTTTCACAAATAATTCAAGGTGCAGAACATACAGAATACTCCTTCTTCCTCTTATTTTCCCCTTGTATTTCCCTCACAACAACAACCCAGTGAGGGAAGTTGGGCTGAGAGAGGGTGACTGGCCCAAGGTCACTCACCTGGCTTTCCTGGCTAAGGCAGGGCTTGAATTCATAGTCTTCCACTTTCTATTCTGGTGCCTTAACCAGCAGACCAAACTTATGGAAGAAAGAGATCTTAAAAACTTAGAGAATACAGAATAACAGAATTGGGAGGTCTTCTAGTCCAACTCATTCATGCCCTATAGTATACCATTCCCAACAAATGGCTGTCCATTCTCTTCTTAAAAACCTCCAGTACTGGAGCATCTACAACTTTTGAAAGCAAGTATTTCTAATCTATTAGGAAATTTCTCTTTAGTTCCAGATTGGACTTCTCTTTGTTAGGTTTTCATCCATTACTTCTTGTCTTGCCCTCAGGTGCTTTGGAGAATGCGTTGTCTCCCTCTTCTCTTAAATATTGGAAGACTATTATCAGGTCACCCCTCGTCCTACTCATCCTCAGGAAGACTTCATCAACATCATGATGAAGCATAACCAAGTGGTTTAGATAAGCAGAATATGGGGCCCATCAGCCCCATCCTGATTATAGTTTGGATGACCTCACTAGGGCTCGCTGCCTTAGAAGAGTGAGGAAAATTCTCAGGGATGACTCACATCCCGGTCAGCACTTCTTCACTCTCCTACCATGAGGTAGGAGATATAGAAATATAGCCAGCTGCACCAACAGGCTGAAGAACAGTTTCTACCTATGGGCTGTCAGACTTCTGAACGGAAAATAACTTCATGTCAGCATAATATGATAGACTTGCAGGGCCGGCGCATTGTGCAACTGGGTTAGGGACTTCTGTTCTCACTGTGAGTTGTGTGTGTATGGGAGGGGTGCTCGAAGGGAGGCTCAGCTAATCTCATTGAACACATTTTGTATTCTTGACATGAAAGGTAATAATAAGGAATAAAAATGCTTTTTTTTAACACATAAAAAAGCAAAATTGCCTTCAAGTCCAGTTCAAACCCTGACAACTCATATCCATGGAATTTTCTTGATTTATGTTTGCTTTATTGGGACAAATTTCTTTTGACTTCCCAATCTAGTTTACAGTCCTGTCTTTCAGATCGCCTCCACCCCAACTCATGCTATCTGAGTGCCAATCAAGCAAGCTGCATGCTTTTCAGATCAACCAAGGTCACTGAGCTGATCTTAATGCACAAATACACAAATAAACAAACAAAGGGAGAAGAAATAAGAAAGGCAGGGAGACCATAACTTGTTTCTCTTCCTTGTCCGGTTGAATTTAATTTCCTTTTCCAAGCCTTTCAAAAATAACTGCCCTATTCACTCTGAAGGAGGTAAACATACTTATTTTTTATTTTAATCATAAACTAGGCTTCTCCGCTGAATGTCTCCAGACACATCATACTTGTTATGGCCCCCCCATAAAACATCACACAACTGTTTCAAAGGATTCACAAGACAAGCCACACTTTGACACATTGTCACTTTTCGGGTGGCACAATATCATGTGCTGGAGTGAGATTCTAAATTCCGAAAAGTAGTTTGTTAGTTTTTAATGACCCAAACCTCATGACAGTTGAGCGTTCTTGCCAGAAAACTTGTGAAGACCAGCAAAGGTTGGTGTGGCCTTTTGAGACTTTATGTAATTTTGAGATTCCATAAATGCCATCCAAGTGTTACATAAGCACCACACTGTGGGTCAATTGCCCAGTCCTCAACATAAACCCATCCTGCAAGTTGGACTGTTTTAGAACAAAAATAGATTACTTTCTGTACCTCGCTTGACAATCTTTTCATCTCTTGCTTCCTCTGCTGTTCCGCCACGTTGGCCACAGACTCCGCCAACTGGTTGAGTTCTTGTTCATTTGGGGCCCCCATGAAGCTCAGCAAAGGAGGCTCCCAGCCATTCCTGAATCGTGGCACATAGGGTGGGATGAAGTGGTCTTTGGGCCACTCAACTCTGCATTTAAGACAAAGGTAACATCATCATTTAAAAGCTTTACACCAGCGGCAATAAAGCGACAATTGGAGTAGAAAATCACACTTGCATTATATTATATAAAGGACTGTTCTTTTTTCATGATGACAAGCTTCCCTTACCTGATGCTCTCTAAATGTGGACTACAAGCCCTGTCACTTCCAGCCATGAGTGATCATGATGGTTGGGTGTGGATGGAGCATTAACCCAAAAGATCAGGAGACCATCTAGCTGAGGGGATCTCCAACCTTAGCAACTTTAAGACTGTGGACTTCAACTCCCAGAATTCCTCAGCCAGCTTTGCTGTCTAAGGAATTCTGGGAGTTGAACTCCACAGGTCTCAAAATTGCCAAGGTTGGAGACCCCTGAGCTAGCTGGAGAAAGCAACTCCACTAATTCTATTTCCTGCAGAGGCTTCGGAGCAAGAGGTAAGGGAAATCTGAATTCAACCTCTCTTATACACACAAAGGACTAGAGACATGAATTCCAGCCTCTCTGTAGCTCCAAATAACATTTTGGAAGCAAGAAAAAGAATGCTAAGGAGACTGGCTCCAATTTCTTGTTACAAATGTAGTCTTCCACTTACACTCTTTCACTTATTGACCATTTGAAGTTACAACGGCACTGAAAAAAATGACTTACAGCGGTTTTTGACACTTGTGATCACTGCAGCACCGCCTGGTCGTGTGATCAAAATTCAGACATTTGGCAATTGATTCATATTTATGTAGGTTACAGTGTCCCAAGGTCATGTGTTCACTTTTTCTGACCTTCTGACAAGCAAAGTCAATGGGGAAGCCAGATTCACCGAACAACTGTATTATTAGCAACTGCAATTATTCACTTAACAACTGGGGCAAGACAGAGTGTAAAATGGGGCAAAAGAAACCCACTTTACAACTGTGTTACTAACTTAACAACTGCAGTGATTCACGTAACAGCTGTGGCCAGAAAGGTCGTAAAAAGGGACAAAACCCACTTAAATTTTCTCATTTAGCAACAGACATTTTGGGCTGAATTGTGGTCGTAAGTCAAGGACTACGTATACTAGGCAATTTCTCTTAAGATCCCAAGTCTTTTTAAACCTAATGTAGATAGATAGATAGATAGATAGATAGATAGATAGATAGATAGATAGATAGATAGATA
>BLBF01000055.1:14046212-14093635 GCA_015471245.1 Laticauda colubrina | reverse complement strand
CTGGGAGCTGAAGTCTACGTAGCTTACTGGGATTGAGAAACACTGATTTACCACACTGGACCAATGTGGGATAGTAGATCAATAATTTTCCACTTTCGTCTATGGCTGAGAGTGAATGATTGGCAGCTAGTACCTGTGCATGAATCTCCACATTCCTGTACCTTCACAATAGCAATAACAACAGTATTTAGACTTATGTAATGTCCTTTAGTGCCTTTCAGCATTCTCTGGGTGGTTTATAAAGTCAGCATTTCCCCCACAACAATCTGGATCCTCATTTTACCGACCTCAGAAGGATGGAAAGCTGAATCAACCCTGAGCTCTGTCAGGATCAAACCCCAGACTGTGGGCAGAGTTTGCCTGCAACACTGCATTCTAACCACTATACCACCAGGATTCTCACACCAATGGCTGTCTCTCCCCCCCCCCCCGACACACACACGTGGGGGAAAATACCTAATACATCTAACACATCTAGATGCAAACTATTTTGTTCTGAAATTTTTTGCAAATCCCACTTCAAGAACGGGAAACTCCAGCATGAGATGGACTGTTTCCATCTCAAAATGTAGAGTTTGAAAGAGATAATCTCTATTCCTGGATAAAAAAAATACTTCCAAAACACTTGAAAGAGTCCCTTTTGCACTTGAAATGGAACATTTCACAAGATTTCATACTCCAAACTAACACACCCTTAATCCAGACAAAAGAATTAATTGACTCAAGATGGATGCCTTACGGAAATTCCATTTTTAAAAAATGTTGTTTCATATTCCTTTTCTTTGTTCTGCTGAGCACGTATGCAAATGGATGACAGAATAGAGGAAAGATCAGCTGCCTGTTCTTTTTCAACATTAGTCAAACATTAAGCATAAATCTGGCCCCAAACATGATAGGAGTACAACAAACAGATAATGATTGAATGGTAAGGTCTGTTAAACTCTGCCCAATGCAACTACTTACCTAACTAAACAGAGGAACGCTTAACAGTTCAGCAAGTGAAATGTGATCAGAAAACTACTGAAAGAAGAAATGATTCTGTTCCTTACCACCTGGTCCTTTCTTCTTATTTTTCTTGCTTTTCTTCCGCTTTGAAAGTTCTGTAAAAGCTTCTGCTGCTTTTTGAAGCTTGGTGACAAAATATTCAATATCATCCAGAATGTGATTCAGGATTTGCTAAAGAAAATGGAGAGTGAGTGGCATTTATGAATGTAAGGAATGTCACCCAAAATGTTGTAGTGTTAGTTATGAAGAACAAGAATCATTGCAGAGAACCTGCTCATTTATCTACAAAAAGTGACACCATGTAAAGTGGATATTACCTGATATTACCATATCAGTCGAGTCTATGTTTCCCCCTTCTAAAGCTAGCATCAATAAAAGCCCTGTGCTTGGTTAAGATGGGAGCATAATTATTCAAGATCTTCCCACGCACGATCTTGACTTAAATGTATTCTTTCTGGAATGCTAGAGAGACTTTTTTTTAGCCTTATCTTATGGCAAGCAATTATGAACTTATAAAACTATTTCTGCTCTAGTTAACATTTGGGGTTTCACCCCCTCCCCAACATGGTTATGAAATGAGAGTCTGAATCCACTTAAAAGTATTTTTAGCTCTCAGTACAAAGAGCAATTGAAGGCTTTGGGTAGGTGAAGTTCCAAGGTACATGCAAATATAGTTCTAAAGTTACTACTCCACCTCCTGTTTTTTCATTTGGTCATGAATTAAGTTTCTATAGGCTCCAAATACCTATCTCAGCCTTAGTTTATCAATTTCCTTTTCTGATTCATGACCCTTAGTAGAAAAACGGTCAGACGGAGGAGAGAGGATGTGTAGCCCTCCAAGTGTTGGAGTTTAGTCTTTCTGGAACACTGACACAGATATTGCTAAAATATAGTGCTGGCAGCACGACAGCCAGTTAAGCTAAAACTGTTGTGGATGGTTTGGCAACCTCTTGATGGCCACTGTTCCTTATTCCTAAATCAAGGGGTCCTATAATTGGCTGAGCAGGTTCATGTTCAACTCTCAGATCATCCAGGAAGCACAATGTGCATTATCTTGCACACTGTCCCAAAGGTGCTTTTTCAGGAGGTAACTGGACTTTTGAAGATGTTTCGCTTCTCATCCAAGAAACTTCTTCAGCTCTGACAGGATAATGGAGTTTGGAAGGTTTTATATTCCTTGCAGACAGCTGGTCATTTGCAACCTTTTAGAGGGTCCTAGAAGCACTTGGAAATTTATCTGTGTCCTCAGAGTCACCTGAGTGGTGTTCCTGGTTCCCGTAGTCTGCAATTTTTCCTCTGGAAATCCATTCCTATTCCCACACCATTCCAAGGGTATTCATCCCAAATTGTATAGCTGAAAGTCTGTAGAGATTCTCAGTCATCCAGGTCATAGTTGCCCCCAAAGTGCTTTTTCTTGGATGAGAAGAGGAATATCTTCAAAAGAAATAAAAACAAAAAAAGAAAGTCTAGTTGCCTCCTGAAAAAGCGTCTTTGGGACAACCATGACCTGGATGACTGAGAATCTCTACAGACTATCTTGAACGTTATTTTTACAACTAAGGAAGATCTTAGGACAATAAAATGGAGGGAGAAGAGGAAGAGATGGGGGAAATATTGCACTATAATCCTAATAAAATGATTTTTGGGTGTCAAATTCACCATGGAAATGGAAACAAACAACTACCATTCCTAGATGTACTAATCTACAAAAAAACAGAAGGCGCACTAGGACACACCATATACCAGAAGAAAACACACTCCAACCGCTACCTCAATGCCCAATCCTACCACTACCCAGCACAGATAAACTCCGTGGCCAAAACATTAATTGCCAGAACCAAACGCCTGGAAGACAAGACACACATAAAGACTGAACTATGCACCCTAACTAAAGTACTGACAGCCAACGGCTTCCACCAAAGCAAAATCAAAGGCCTGATCCACAAAAACACACTGAGACATAATGGAGACCTAGAAGATGAACAGACCTATGGAACAGCTGTCCTGCCCTACATAAGAGGTATTACAGACAAAATCAGGAACATACTACACAGGCATCACATCAAGACTGCCTTCAAAACAGAAAAATAGCAGCCATCCTAAGAAACCCCAAAGATAAGACTGACCTGGAAAACCAAGGCATATATGAAGTCCCCTGCACATCATGGCCTGCCACATACATTGAACAGACCAATAGAAGAATAAGGACCCGCCTGGATGAACACAAAAACACAGTAAAAAAGCTGAAACATACTTCCTTACTAGTCCAACACTTTAAAGCCACAGGTCATAGCATCGACTTCAGTGGCACTAAAAACCTAGCCGCTATAGAAAACCCCAGCTACAGAATTATCAGTGAAGCCATAGAGATTGAAAAAAGACCTGAAAGCATGAATAGAAGAGATGATTCCACCAGACTGTCAATTATCTGGAAGCCTGCACTCTTAAACAAAAAAATATCCATACTATAAGCCAAGCAAACACCTGGGCACAAACAGACCCTCCCCCCCGATACCTCCAGATCAAACACACCCCAACGAGGCACCCAGATGAAACCTAGCTTCTTAATAAATGATAGCCATCCTTTTACCCAAAGCCAAGCCACACTAAAAGCCTCCAATACAGGAAACACAATGTTGCCAGCCAATCAAAAAATGCTATAAAACAGACAGAAGATATTAGAAACACCAATCAAGCATACAACAGCAAACTCCAAGACCAATAAACACAGACCAAGACTCCCAACCAATCAGGATGAAAAAAAAACCAAATTCTAACACAGCAGTAGGCTAGCACCAAATTTAAAACAGAAATGGCTGTGAAAGCCTGACTCACAGACGAACACAATACGCAAGCCTGATGATGGCAGATGAGATTCTGCCAAAACATCGCTACAACTTTAAAAGCACAACTTTAATGACATGGGAAAATATCCGAACAAAGCTGAATACCATACATATAGATACCCGCGAAAACCTAGGAAGACACACAGCAAGAAAAAAAATCACAAAGTACTGGGACTTAAAAATTGAAGTTAAGCGACTTTGAAAAAGAAATTGTGTATTATTCCAATTGTAATTAATGCCCTTGGAGCAATACCTAAGGGGCTACCTTGCTATTTGGAAATTCTGAATTTATCAGACTTGAATACCCTGATTCTACAAAAAAACACCCTACTTGGAACAGCTTATATCCTCTGATGCTACCTGAATAGATCCTAGGTTAGGACTTCAGCTGTTGAGCTACCAACCAGCCCCAAAGGCTATGAATCTCACTAAAGATAATAATAATAATGATAATAATGATGATAATAATAATAATAAAAGAAGAAGAAGAAGAAGAAGGAGAAGGAGAAGGAGAAGCAGCAGCAGCAGCAAAGATAGTATTAATAACAATAGGTGCAATCCCACAACAACTGGAGTTCCACATGAATACCATCAACATTGATAGAAATTGTCATTAATCAATTGCAAAAGGCAGTTTTACTTGGAACAGCTCGCATCCTGCGATGGTCCCTTTAATACCACTAGCAAACATCTGGCTATCACAGGTCTTTGGGAAGGACTCAATAGGTGGATAAAAATGCCATATCCCGCCTAAACATCCGGCTGACTTTTCAACCAACCATAATAATAATAAGGCATCAAATGAGAAACTGGGAAATAATGAGTTCTAGTCCTGTCTTAGGCACACCGGTGACCTTGGGTCAGCCACTCTCTCTCAGCCCTGGGAAGGAGGCAATGGCAAACCACTTCTGAAATCCTGCCAAGAAAACTACAGGAACTTGCAGGAGTCAAAAATTCACTTGAAAGCACAAAATAAAAAACAACAACAACCCAACTACATTGTACCATGTTGTTATTTATGGCACTAAGCTTTCAACTGTCCTTGCTATGGGAGCCCTATGAATCTTTGAAAATTTATCAGGAATTTCTGAAATAAATGACCAGTAATGACCATCCAATTCCCCCCCCACACACACTTCTATCCATCTTTCTCTGAAATCCACATCTGGAAAAGGAAATTGTTATATGAATCATAAACTGCATTCCCAGTTCATGTGGCAGGACCCTAACTACACAAAGATTCCCAGTTCGTCTAAGTACATGCTCCCAGGATTATGATCAGCAACATGAAAAAAAGACTTCTAGGGCTGGGGATAAACTCCTTGTGATAAGCTCTGATATGAAAACCACTGTTCAAGGCAGAAGGTGGTTGTCTTGATCTTAAAGAACCTAAGCCAAGTTCACCTTCCTTTCCCCCCAATATGCCTTCAAACTGTTTTTATGCTACAGGCTTCAAGGCTACCTCCATTACTTGGCCTACAGTAAATAGCATTAGATGCTGTATTAGCTACTTGTCCAGTAGGAAGCACTATACTACACCTATCTATTGTGTGAATTGGAACTCTTCAGACATAGAAGAGTTATTCTAGCTCTTCTAAGAAGAAGACAACAGCTTCTTAGGTACTCTATGTACAACCTTTCAATGGGAATTAAACCCTCAGGAGTTGACCCCTCAGATGTTGTATGTATAGTACACAGGGTATTTTAATGGTCATGTGATGCCTCCTACTGGTCAGTAGTTAATATAGCACGTTGGTCTTTCCAATTCTAGTATCCTGTGGAACAACCCCCACACACATCCTCTACCCATCCTTACCAGGATTACAACCCTCCACCTCACTCTTCCCTACCTCAACTAACACTCTCCATGCAGCTATTCCTTAGTTCTGAGAGGGTGCCAGACAATCACATTGCAGTTGCTAGGCAACTGAAGGATGTTTTTTTCATCTGACTCCCTGGGTTACTTCACACTTTAGGAAGAAATTGTGGCAGAAGGAGACAGCCTAGTAAACATAAAGCATGAAAAGCAGACCCACTTCCTCAAACTTAACCAGAAATTATGCAAATCAAGATTCTGCACCTTCCTTCTTTACACCCTTGACGGCTGAAAAAAAACTAAGTTTTAATCAAAATCAGCACAAATCACAACATTGCCCGCTATTGGACTTTTCTTGCAATCTGGGAAGATATCGCTTGCCTCCCACTGCTGGCCAGACTGGTAACGAAATGGAATCAGAGCCTTAAAAAAACTCAAGGGGGCAATCAATGCTGGGACTTGGTTGAGAAAAGAAATAAATGCCTTTAAAATGAGGCATGTTGCTCATTAGGGAAGAGGCAGGGAAGCACCCTGAGATTATTAAATACTGAGCAGAAACCAGCATGAAGAAAAGGAAGTAGTGGCAGGTGGTTATTTAAACTCCTCTCCATAAACTGAAGTATTGGGAAGCTGCTAGATGGAATTCGGGGGAAAAATGAGCTTAGTAACCATTAAATGTCTTCCTATTTCACAGTCCTGAACTTTACTGCTGGGAGAAAAAAATCATGAGTGGATAATATTCACTGCCCCATCCAGTTTGAGAAACATCAAAGCCTCTCCCAAACAATCTCTTTGGCCACTTACAACATCTCGGTCAATCTTGGCTGCCATCATTTCAGCTGTTTCTTCATGCTCATGGTATTGCTTTGGTTTCTCACCTAAAGAAACAAGGAGATGAAGTGAAGCTTCCTCAGGGGAAAGACACAGTGGCTGTGATTGACCCCACCAATTTTACTGAAAAATGTAGCATCCATATTTGCACAATGTACTAAGATTTGAGTGGCTTTTCTCTGAATGAAATAAGAAAGTCTGTACCATTCAACAGACAACAAATGATGCGTGATTTGGAAGGTATTTTTCTTCACTGGTATTGTGATTTTCAGCTTCTTCCAACTCAATATCCCACTCAATGGATATCATGGAAGTTTTAGTCCTTGCATATTTCAAGGCCATTATTTTGGCAAAATTTTGGCCACCAATGCCAAGTGTAAAAAATGTGATGACTGTGGCTTAGGGTTTTGTGAGAACCTATGTGATTGGATATGCCTATCATTCAATCTATCATGTGAACTGGAAAATATATTAATTCAGTAATGAATGAATCTGTCCTATGAAAGCTGAAATAAACCATCAATAGTTACATATTTGGAAAATGTAAATAGGATTGGAACAAGAGAGCAGGGTCTAGTGCCCCACCCAAAATGCATACCCAGTATTTAAAGAACTATCATAATAGAAGTCCTTGGTCCTATTATACAGATATCTCAGATATTGGGGGAATACAGGAAGCATCTTACATAAGGACCTTGTAGTCATTTTGAGAATATAACAGTCTCCTATCGTCAATATGGTCATAATGTGCACTGAAGATGGTGTTTGATTTCATTGTACGAGGTGCAATGACAATAAAGTAAACTAAACTAATACAGAAATACACACTCATCTTGCTGAAGCTACAAAGCATAATTTTGCCAATATTCTTGCAAAGAAATCCACACATTTAAACTTCAATTGGAGCGATGCTCCCATTATTATTTTTGCTAGAAATCCATTTTTAATCTCCTTATTTATGTCATCCAAATATGATGCTTGCAGAGAAGACTTCTGCTGCAGGCTTTCTCTAGCCTTGATGATGCCTAAGACGGTTGAAATGGAGACACCTAGAGAGGAATGTAGACTTTCTATGCTGTAAAATGTGGGATCCACCACAAGGGGCTGAGATTTGGGAAACAATATTTGGCCAAAATCCAGCCAAGCTCTAAGGAATGCATGGTGATTGTATTCACATGATATACTGAACCACAAAATATCCAACAATTATCTGAATCTGTCTATATGGTTAAGTTTATAATTTAATAAAATGTGCAATCCCATAAAATAGGTGCCTTAAGAATAGATATCATGACTGGTGCTATTCAGGAGTGAAAGGCTAATTAATGAAAGGCTAATTTCTAAATCAAATAAGAGGACACTTGAATTGCTTGATGATGCACAATCAAAATTTGTCAAATTTTAGGCCTAAAAAGCTGGTGTTGGAAATGCTATGTCAGTAAATATTTGTTGTTTATTTTTTTCCTGTCAACTGCTGATTTTACATTTTTAAACTTGCCCTGGTTACCATTTATGGCACTTTGACTTGTTCTTACACCTTATTTTATGCTTAAACATTGTAAAAAAAAACTTGGCATGGCTTCTTAATCTTAATGTTAATTGCTCTCTTTCTCCATACCTGATTTGACTACAAGCTTGCTTGTTCAACAGTCTAGTCATACTCAAGACTCATACTCAAGACCATGAAGAGACCTCCCAGATGTGGGTCAAAATATTTAAAGTAAACTAAAACAATTGTTGAAACATGAGCTAAATGAGAGTAGAATACCTTCAATTTATTCTGTTAGGATACTTACTGTACGAGAACAAATCACATTGCCCTAAGGCCATGATGGAGAACCTATGGCACATAAGCCATAGGTGGCATGCAAAGACATTTGTGCCGTCACGTGAGCCGCAAATTTACCTCATTGCACATGTGCGCGCCTCCCAGCTGATTTTCAGCCCATTTGAGGCCTTTTTCGGCCTTCCAGGGTCTTGAGGACAGCTTCTGCAGCCTTTGCAGGCTGAAAAATAAGCCCATTTCATCACTTCCTGTAATGTCGGAAGTGGCGAAATGGGCCTATTTTTCAGCCTGCAAAGGCTGCAGAAGCTGTCCTCAAGCCTGTGGGAGGCCGAAAAAGGCCGAAAATCAGCTGGGAGGCACAGTGCAGGTAAGGGGGCGGCGGCAGGGGAATTACACATGCATGTGTAGAGGACATGGGGGGGCGCATTGCCTTCTGGGTGTTGGCATGTGAATACGCGAGTGCGAGCACACAATTTTTGGCACAGGAGCCCAAAAAGGTTAGCCACCACTGCCCTAAAGCAAGGCTCCATAATGTCCAGAGCAGAACACACAGAGTCTTTGAATCACATCTCAAAATTTCAGCAACACTCACAATCTCCCTGTTCAGCTGCCCACGCAGACCAAGCTGCCACCCGGCTCCGGACATCCACTTGTGTAACAGTCCCTGGAGGGACAGGAGCTGGGGCTCTGGGAGGTGGAGGAATGGCACTCTCAGCTCTGGAAATCATCCTAGATAGGGAAAAAATAATGATAGAACACTGAAAACATCAAGAAAACAAGATCTCCTCTTTCAGTTGTTTGTTATTGGCCAATTTGTATTGCCATGACTCTCTGTCATGGCATATAGCCATAGCGATCAATTGTCAGTCTGTCCATCCATTCATCGTCTGTCTGTTCATCCATCCACTTGAGCTGAGTTTTGGCAATAGCACTTAGGCTTACAGTATATACCGCTCCATAGTGGTTTATATCCTTCTCTGGTTGGTTTACAATGTCAGCATATTGCCCCCAACAATCTGGACCCTCATTTTACCAAACTCAGAAGAATGGAAGGCTGAGTCAACCTTGAGCCCCATCAGGACTGAACTCCAGGCCGTGTGCAGAGTTTGCCTGCAATACTGCATTTTATTGCACTGTCAGTTTTTTATATCCTTCCATTGCAAAACTACCTTCTATTTAGAACAGAATCGCGTAAAAACACAGAACCCGCTTAACTGGATTTGACTAGGTGTCAAGAGTTGGTGTCAATTCTTTGTTCAATACATGAACCAATTTTCTCTGAGATGGGCACAACCAGTATAAGGAAAATAAAGAAAAATGTTTACCTTTCTCTTGACTATTTTAAATATAGATATTTTCCTGCCCTCTTATGCTAGAACAGGGGTGTCAAACTCCAAATGCATCATGTGCTGGCCACACCCACACTGGGTTTAGTGAAGGGGAAAAAAGTGGTGATATGTTTCATGACGCCACTATGACAATGCGAGTTTGACACCATGGTGCTAGAGGTATTAGTTACTAAAGTTCAGATTTCAATAACAGATGGGCAAAGCAGAGGTGCACAAAATCTTAGCAGTGCAATTTCTAATCGTTGGTTTTAATCATTGGTTTTAAAGAGCTCATGGCCAAAATAGAGAAAATATTGTACACAGCATTTGAAAAAAGCCCAAGGAAGGACAATGCTGAAAATGTGCTGGTTTATTAACCCAAGTGGAAACTGTACCAAAATGTTCTATTGCACTCTTTAACATTACAAGAACTGTTCTTTCTAGGCATTTCAATGGATAACCATTTTCTCCTCTGCAATAACAAAAGCTATATAGAATTGGAAACAAGGCCATTTACAACTACCTTGTTTTGCCGGATTGCATAGGTTTTTTTTAACTTTTGTTTTACTTTGGCAGAAAAAGAGAGGGAGAGGCACTGAATAACTTTGTAAACTTCTGGGTTCTCCCCAGTGTGTTTCTTAATTAGTTACTTTTTGGATCTACTAGAAAAAACAAGAACCATCATGAATCAGATCAAAAAATCTGTTCATTTCAGCATTCTGTTTGTACCGTGACCAGCCAGGCACCAGTAGGAAACTGACGCACAACGCCTGAGGACAATACATTCTTCTATTGAAGTTGTTAGAAAGAGGTATGAAAGAGCTACAGCTTCTGTTATTGGAGGTTTTACATACAGTGGGATTGTATGAAGCTCTGAAGAGATGCCAGGTTTTGATGAAACTTTGGATCAAATGCTACTCAAAGCTGCTTGAGCACTGGCTGTAAGGCTCCCATGCTGAGTTGCTTCAGCAAATGCTCAGCATCTTCAGTGTACCCAATTGTGTTGCTTTGGCACACATTGCTATGTGCAGTCCCAAAGCTTATGTGCAGTCCCAAAGCTTATGTGCAGCTTTGGAAGCATTTCAGCTAATGCACCAGGGAAGAGAGCTAAAGCCAGCCTTCTTCTTCCACATCACAGATCTGAAATAATTTGAAGCCACCTGATTTCCTTTGTTGAGATAAATGGGACAATCTCTTTGCTTCATCAGTGAATCATGTTCTCTTCACAGCCCAAATCACTTCATCAAAGTGAGCCCATGTCGCTTTTCACAGGCCAAATATATTGCCTGCATGACCAGTTTCTTAATGCACGCCCTCCCAGAAACATGATGAAAGATTTGCAAGGCAAGTGTTACCTGAGTGTTTCAAGTCTCTGCTTTGGTTTCCCTCCTTTGCTATCGCTGATTGCGCTTTCGATGTCTTCGTGGATAAAGTTGGCCTGAGCAGAAGCAGAAACAATTAATTTGATGCACTGCTGAACGCTTGAGCAAGTGATGTATTGAATGCACCGAGGCTTTATAGGTAGAGTTGCCACCATATCTTATAGCTGCAAATTCCGTAACATTCACTTTCCACTTGTACTCAATATAAATTGTAAGAATACAAGCGACAAAATTACAGTCCTACAGTCACCAGTGGGAGGGGATGAGCAATAAGGAGTGATAAGAAACTTAATAGTAATAGTAGTGCAGACTTTGTAAATAGTCGGACAGTGTTGAGGGAATTATTTGTTTAGTGGAGTGATGTGTACCTTATGATTCTTGACTCTTGACAAATGTATCTTTTCTTTTATGTACACAGAGCATTTGCACCAAGACAAATTCCTTGTGTGTCCAATCATACTTGGCCAATAATGAATTCAATTCAATTCAATTCTATTCTATTCTATTCGATTTGATTCGATTCTATTTATCTATCCAGAAACAGTGGCCAATCAATTTCATTAGTTGATTTGGGAATTCAAATAACACGAGATGCAGCAAAGACCTTCCTTTTCATATTTTAGACACCTAGATGATGGACACTCTAAGTTTATTTTTCTATCCATGTTGAGTTTATAGTTATAGTGGAATCATATGGCTTGTAACAGAACGTAGCAATAAAACATCCAGCATGCAGCCGGGTGTGATTCCAATTCAAGCGGACATAGTCAAATGATGAAAAAGATCTCAGTCTAAAACCTTGGGGATCAAATCAGGGCAAACAATAATAAGCTGCAAAATGGATACATGTTATCTGTCTATGCTAGCTAATTGGAAGGAATATGCTAGGTGTCTTAAAATATGGAGATACAAGGAAGCCTTATTGAAGCTAGCCAGCAGCCTCCTGCCCCAGTTTCCTGTGTCATACAGTGTCCATATTAATGCATTAAACAAAGAGGAACATGATTATCTTCTTCTACTATGGTTGTTTAAGGCCCTGTCACATTGGCCAACGGATACAAAACGTTTGTAAAAAGGACACAGCGGACGAGAAAATGTTCCATCCGTTGTTATCCGCTCTCAAAAGTGCCCCGAATTTGCACAAGCAGAGCGGACAACAACGGAAAGGAACGGACGAGGGGAGGATGTAGAGGGGATGGAAAGCGGATGCCCCACGGAAGCCTAGCAGATGGAAGCGGATGGGAGCGGATGGCACATCCGCAGGGCTTCCGGGGGAACATAGTGAAGCGGACACGCAGCGGAAAGAGCGGATGCAGCGGATGCAGAGCGGAAGCCTAGCGGAAGCCTAGCGGATGCACAGCATTCACTGCACATTACGTGATGCCCAGCGGATGCATGCATTACATCAGCCCCACAGAAAAAAGGGAAGCAGCTCACAAGCAGGTCACCATTCAGAGGAAAGACCTGCTGCCAGACACAGCTCCAGCCAGCCAGCCAGCCAGCCAGCCAGCCAACAAGCCAACAACCATGGGGAAGAAGAGAAAGCCTCAGCCATCTGCTCCCAGCCCTGGCAAGAGGGACAGGGCCACCACCCCACCCCCTGGCCCTGACTCTGCTTCTGCTGGGGCTTCTGCTGCTTGGGATCGCTCTTCTGGTGCTGGAGCTTCTGCTGGCGCTACTCCTGGTGCTGGGGCTTCTGCTGGGGCTTACTCTGCTGGCACTGCTCCTGGTGCTGGTGCTTCTGCTGGTGCTTACTCTGCTGCTGCTGCTCCTGGTCCTGCTGGCGCTGCTGGTGCTGCTCCTGGTGCTGCTGGTGCTGCTGGTCCTGCTTTTGCTGCTACTGTTGTTGTTGCTGCTGCTGCTGCTGGTGGTGGTGTGGAGGAGCAGCCCCTACAACCTTGAAGCCCCTCTGATGAGGGCCCATATGGCAGACGCGTGAACGGGAGAGGAGGCAATACTCAATCGAAGAGGAACATGAGGATGAGGTGCTGGAATGGCTGAGGGAGAACGAGTATCTATGGCGGAAGGGACACAGGCTCTATTGAGACACCAAAAGGAAGCAGGCTGCTTGGAGAGAGAAGGCAGAGAGCCTGGGCTACACTTCGGAGGTGCTCCTCGGCTGGTGGAAGCACATGCACACCTGGTACGGGAAGCTGCACCTCAAGAAATCTGGCCAGGCCGCGGTCAAGCTGACAGAGCAAGAGACCTATGTGATGTCCAAGTGCAGCTTCTTGGAGGGTGAGATCTGCCACCAAGGAGCAGCCCCTCTCACAACCTTCTCTCTCAGGCAGCCTGCTGAGAGCCAGTCCTCTTCTGGCCAAGAGTCAGCTCCTGTGTCCAGGCAGGTATCTGTGGAGCGTGCCACGACGGAGACCCCCCCAACAGCTGTACTACCCATGGCGGAGAGCGTGGAGGACCCCCTGACACAGTGGGAGCAAGGAGAGGGCACTTCCACCACAGGCCAACCCGCATCCACCCCCAGCTCCACCTCCACAGAAAGGCAGAGAGGCAGACCGGAGGGGCAGAGCCACATTGTCCTGCTGGAGATCAGGGACACCATCAGAAGCAGTGTAGATCTCCTCTCTCAGCTGGTACACACCGACGTCCCATCCTCCAATCGCAAGCCCTTCCTCACCTACGTCAACAAGACCCTCATGAACATGTCGGAACCACAATACCAGGTGGTGAAGGACAGGATCACCGATCTTCTTCACAACCCTCCAGACCAAGATGAACCTGCTCCCACCCAGTCCAGGCCTGCTCCTCCACCCCAGGTGATGTCACTGCCCTTCCAAGGCTTTCCACAGGCCCTCACCTTCCAAGGCTATGGCTACCAGGAGGACCAGAAGCACAGGCAGGCCTTCCCAGTCCAGGCACAGGTGCATCGAACGCCACCGATGCCACTGATGCCACCGATGCCAGCCATGCCACCGATGCCAGCCATGCCACCGATGCCACCCATGCCTCACCTCGCTCAGCTGCAGACCAGACATCCCTACTACACTGCTCCTTCCTCCACCCCACAGCCAAGCCCGGCCTCAGAACATCTGTCATCGGTATTAGGGCTGACACCCCATGTCATGGAGGAAGGGGCTCTCAACATCACGGAGCTGAGTCAGCTGTCTGAGAGCTTCCTCCACACACCGTCCCCTGTTGTCCTCTCGGGGCCAGGCACCCCAATGATGCCTCAGACCAGCACTCCAGCAGCAGCCACCTCCACAGCACCTGGACCCTTCACCCCTGAGACTGGGCACGCCTCAGAGTGACTGATAAGAGTGCCAGAGACTGGGTGGCTACCTGTTGACTTTATTTTTGCTTTGGACACTTGACTTGGGTCATTTTTCTTTTACAGCTTGTTATTAACAAAGATTATCTTTGCTTCACACACTTGCTTCATTTATTTCAGTAAATAAAGTCTTAGTGGAAACTTTTAGAAATGGTTTAAGCCTTTGCATGCTTGTGGGATGGGTTAAGATAGCAGTGGGATGGGCAGGGATACCTTTGGAATGGGTAATAGCTGTGGGATGGGCAGGGATACCTTTGGGATAGGTAAGGATAGCTGTGGGATAGATAAACCTCCAGTGCAAGCATAGTGGGACTGTATGGTCCACCCTCCCAGGTGCCACACCTTTGGCCCTTGATTATCAATAACAATGTAATAATTGATCCACACATTTCAATATAAACACAACTCTTTATTAAATGCCCTGTTCATTGTGGGCCCACCCAACATACATGGCCCAATCTCATCAGTGTTATGCGACAGGCTCAAGGAAGCATCCATTAATCATCTATCATCTTGTCTTGCCACTCCACTGCTCCAGCTGGGGAGTTGCACCATTGTCTCAGGAGGTTGCGCTGCTTCTTCGCTTCATGTGAGGCTATGTTGGGGCCTTGCACATCCAGAGTGTCTATCAGGTTTCGCCCTTGCCTCCATTCACCAGGCTCCATGTCCCCAATGCCTTGTTGGAGGTCCACGAGCCTGTTCTGCAAGACTGGGTAGCGGGTGCGCATGAGATTGTGTAGGATGCAGTAAGCTTCCACGATGTTCCTGACAGTCTCTGGGCAATTCTGCATGGTGGTGAGAAGTACCTGGAAGCTGTTGGCCAGGATGCCAAAGGCGTTCTCCACCACCTCCTCCACCTTGCCCTGGACAGCCTGTAGTTGAAGATCCTCTCTTCATGGGTGAGGCATCTGGAAGTGTAGGGCTTCATGAGGTAGTTTCTGAGGGAGAAGTCGTCATCCCCCACGATGAAGTAGGGCACATCTTGCGTGTCGTTGGGCAGGGGGTCTGGATCTGGGAAGCCCATGATGAGGTTGCGTTCCAGCCCCTCCTTGAGGTGACTGGCATTGTATACCTGGGCATCTGAAGCTGACCCGTTGCCTGAAGCATCGATGTACATGAACTTGTAGTCAGCATCAACCATGGCAAAGAGGATGATGCTGAAGAAGCCCTTGTAGTTGAAATAAGTGGACCCTGACTTGGCTGGAGCTTTGCAGGTCACGTGCTTCCCATCTATGGCTCCAATGGTGTGGGGGAAGTTCCACTTCTGATACCACTGCTCTGCAACTTTCTTCCAGTCTTCTTCAGTGGTGGGACACTGGAGGAGCTCCTCCAGGTATTCTTCGATGATGGCCTGCACTACTTCTCTGACCACAATGCTGATGGTGTTGTGTGGCACCCTCCAGCCGTACTGCATGCTCCTGTACGTGGTCCCTGAGGCCAGGTGGCGCAGAGTCAGTGCCACCTTGAGCCCAGGGTCCAGGCTGGGCTGGAAGTTGGTGCTCTGCTTGGTCAACCTGGGTCTCAGCCGCTCCACAACTTCATCAAGCATGGCTGGAGGCATCCTCATGAAGTTCTGGAATGCACGAGGGTCTTCGTTCCTCAGCTCCACCATCAGCTTGTTGTACAGTCCGTACTCTGCTCTTCTCCCGATCCATCTTCAGACCCAGACACTTCTTGGCCGCCACCTTTTCTTCACGTAGAACAGGTGAAAGAGCCTGTAGATGGCTTCGCACTGTTGTAGAACGATGGTGGCTACCAAAAGGAGTGTGTTATGATCTATGGTGGAGATGACTGGATGTTGTGGAAGAGCAAGAGCCAGATGAAGGCTGAAGAGGTCTGCACAGCAGGGCTACTGGACTGAAAGTGAGATCCAGGTGAGTTCCTCCCCCTTTTTATAGGAAATATAGGTTTTCCGCTAGATGTCCTTTTGCATCCTCTAGGTATCCTGCAGACATCCTAAATATCCGAGATAGGTCCCCTCTGCGAACGTTTTTTCTGTTTTAATGCTTTGTATGCGAGCTGCATCCGCTTTCATCTTTTCTCCGTCCGTGCTACTAACGCTTTGTGTCCGTTCCGCATCCGTTTCGCTTCCTCCCTGTGTCCGTTTTCCACTGGAGCGGATGCGAGTTGCACGGATGCACAGCGGATGCCTAGCGGACATAGAGGATGCATAACGGATGACGATGGATGTAGAACGGATGTTCCCCGTATGCGTTGCGGATGCAGAATGGACACGTTGGACACATTTTCCGCTCAAAAAGTTTTGAGCAGCTCAAAACTTTTTGAGCGGATGGAATCTCAGTCGACGGATGCTGGACGGTTAGAGAGGATGAAAAATGGAGGCAATGAGTACAGAACGGAAGCATCGCGTTAACCAACAGATGGCAAGTGTTTCTCTCCGTTTTACATCCTCTTTCCATCTGTTGGTGCAGTGTGACATGGGCTTTAGAAACTGGTGCTTAAACAAGCTTTCCATATTTCCAGAGGAAGCAAACACACAACCATTAAAAAAAGAGCATAACCTTGAATCACAAGGTTCTCTGAGAATTCACCCAGGCTTCGTATGAGATTGCTTTGTTATTTTAAATCAGGAAGTGATGCATTCCAAGTACAGGCAGTCCTTAATTTATGACCGCAGTGGAGCCCAGAATAATGTCATAAATCATAGCGGTTTAAGCCGAGACATCACGTGATTTGGCCTGATTTTTTTTTGGGGGGGGGGGGCACTTTGCAGTGATCATTCAGTGAATGCCATGATCATCAAGCAAACACCATGGTTGAAAATAAAATTCATTTTATCCAACAGGCATTTCTTTTTTTCCAGAAACTGGAAATAAGTGCCAGAAATTGGCCAAAAAAAAAACCCTTCAAAAATCACGATCATATGGACGTGGGACAATGCATGAGTTTGCAAAGGTGAGCTGGTTAATAAGCCCCCAATATTTGACCCTGAGGCCATGTGGGTGTATGTGGGCATGCAGCCATAAGTTCAACATTGAGGCAGTTTTTGGGTGGGTCAGTCGTAACTTTGAATATGGTTACTTTGGTTGTAACTTTGGTTGTAAGTTGAGAACTAGCTGCATGTTCTGCTGCCAAATGGTCAGTAATCGCAGAAGAGGTCCTTCTCCTGTCCGACTCTCAGGCTATGGAATCTTCTCCTTAAGGACGTACATGGGTACTTCTAGACAAGGGGTGTCAAACTTGATTTCATTGAGGGCCACATCACCATTGTGTTTGACTTTTGGGGGAGAGGAGTGGGTGTGGCCAGGGTGTGTGGGGCCAGCTCGATGTCACTGTCGAGGGTGCCTGTTGCAGCCTGAGTGCTCTGCCAGGAAAAACAGGCTCCAGAGCTCAGTTTCTGGCTGTGATGGCCTCCTGCAACCCTCTGCCAGCAAGAATGGAGCTCGGGAGGGCAGCATGCTTGGGAGGGTTGCAGGAGGCTGTCAGAGCCAGAAATGGAGCTTGGGGACCTGTTTTTGCTGGCAGAGGCACTGAGGGCCGGTTCCTCACTGTTTCCAGGGTGGCCCCACAGGCCAGATCTAAGCACCCCATGGGTCGAATCTGGCCCACAGGCCTTGAGTTTGACACTCCTGTTCTAGACTTACAACCATTCATTTAGTGACCACAGTGCTGAAAAAAATATGACTTATGACCTGTCTTTGCAGCACTTGCAGCCCCTTGGGTTCCTACAATCAAAATTTGGGTGCTTGGAAACTGGCATGTATTTATCATGGCTGCAGGATCCTGGGGTCCTTTGCGGCCTGTTTCATTGAAGGACTCCTTAGTCCTTCCATTGTGTTTGTGAAAGAGGCAGAATAACTTTACTTTCCATGCCTTTCTCCCACCTCAAAATGCATGCTTTTATATATTTCAAGCACATCTCCTTTTCCCGTTTTTTCTTCTAAGTAAAAGATTCCAATACAGGTAGTCCTTGATTTACAACTACAATGGAGCCCAAATGGATGTAGCTAAGTGAAATGTTTATTAAGTGAGTTTTGTCTCATTTTGTGACCTTTCTTGTTAAATGAATTGTGTGTCTCAGAGTTGGCTATCTGTCAGGATTCCGGCAATTATATCATGAGTCTTGAGCCAAACTTCCAAAACTTCGAAAAGATATATTGAGAGTTAACATGTCTGGCACTGCCTGGGTGTAGCCGACTCTGAGACACATAATTCATTCATAATTCATGCACCCCCACCCCCTGGGTGTATCATAATTCATATTCTTCAATGAGACACATCCATAGCCAAGAGTTCATCTATCATGTTCTCCAGTTTCATATTTACACAGCAGAAACTTCAGTCACGTAGTTACTATCTTTGAAAAACTATTTCTGGAATGTACTTTCGATTTTCAAGCTGCAACACTGCTCTTTCAAACTCCTTTCCCTCCTCCCTTTCTGTTGGCAACTCTGAAAAGACCATAGAAATATTTTATGAGTTGACATTATTTACGATTGTTAAGTTAGCCAGATGGTTGTTAAGTGAATTTGCCTTCCCGGTTGACTTTACTTGTCAGAAGTTTGCAAAATTGAATCACATGATTTTGGGGCACTGCAATAGTCATAAAGATGAACTAGTTGCCAAACATTTAAATTTTGATCACATGGCCAAGTGGATACTGCAGTGGTCATAAGTATGAAAAATGTTCATAAGTCACTTTTTTCAGTGCTGTAACTTTGAACAGTCACTAAATGAACTGTTAAGTCAAGGCCTATCTGCACTGAAAGTTCCCTAATCATTTTGGCTGCTCCTCTTTTTAGATACTCTTTTCACTACTGTAAAAATAGCCATAGCACTTAGATTATATACTGCTTTATAGTGCTTCACAGCCCTCTCTAAGTGGTTTACAGAGTCAGCCCATTGCCCCCCAACAATTTTGGGTCCTCATTTTACCCACCTCGGAAGAATGGAAGCCTGAGTCAATCTTGAACCTGGTGAGATTCGAACTGTCAAATTGCAGTCAGTCGGCAGTCAGCAGAAGTGGCCTGCAGTACTGCACTCTGACCACTGCGCTGCCGTTTGCTCAAAAATCCTTTGGGAAGTATAGCCTCACCACAGATTTATACAAAAGCATTAGAGGTGTTGTTTTCAATTAACATTCCAATGATTTCCTCCACAGAATTTGCCTTGTTTACATTTGTGGCACATTAGGTTGATACCTTTGCCAAGATTTCCATTCTGAGTCCCAGACCCTTTTCTGCTTAGTCACATTACTGTGATTCATTATTTTTAATTTTGATATCAAAAGGGCCTTCTGGGAAAGCCAATTGCTGACCAAGCTTTTAAGGAATTCCTCCACATTTGTTTGGCAGGAAATCCACTTGCTTCTAAATATCTGCTTATTTAATATTTGTGTTTCTTTACAGAGCGCAATTATACTCCAAAGTGCCACTCATTGCTCCAATTCATTTATACACTAAGTGTCACTGGGGGATTATTATGCAGTGAAATCCATAATATTTATGGATACTGGTTGGCAGGAAGTCAAGTACTGTTCAGGGTCATTGGCTATAAGCAACAGCATAGGCATTTGTATTTCCAAATAAATGCAGAATAACTATTCTTTTTTTTTAAAAAAAAAATAAGAATTTGAATATTAAGTGTTTAGGAGCTGAAATTATTACATTGCCCACTACATCTTTAGCAACTCAGCAAGCAAGTCACGTTCTAAAAATTAAATCTATATATCATTATATTCTGTCTGGAGAAGAAGATCACTAAAATAGGTCTCTGATTCCAGCATCTTTTATTGATTCCCTACTGTTGTTTAATCATCATTTTATTTATGTGTCAGTGAGCCATCCTAAGCATTTTCAGAATAGTTTTTCTCAAAGCCTTCCTGAAGTGTCACACAGCAAGCTGATTTAAGGTAATTTAATGCTATGAAAATCACATTACTTATATAAGAATATTTATAAATGCTGCTATCAGTTTCCTTCACATGCAATTACTGTGGAAGATTAGTGGTGATTATTTAGAATAGGATAGGACCAGGACAGGACAGGACAGGACAGAATAGAAGAGAACAGAATAGGACAGAATAGAATTGGAAGGGACCTTGGAGGTCTTCTAGGCCAACTCCCTGCTTCGGCAAAAAACCCTCTACCCATGATGGCAAACCGATGGCACACATGCTGGAAGTGGCACATAGAGTCATTTCTGCTGGCATGCAAGCCGTCACCCGGAACTGATTCACTGTGCATGCGCACGCGCCTCCTGCCAGCTGTCAGGTATCTGCCATACTTGCGTAGGGGGTTGGAGGGAGCATGGGAGATGCAGTGTGTTGAGGTATTCCCCGTTAGGAGAATGAGTGCACTCAGGGAAACATTGTGAGAATGGTGATGAATAACACACAACCAGCACACAGATACACTGAATAGTAAAATGTAAGTTTCCAGTAAATAGGTAAACAAAGTCCAACAAACAGTCCAAATCATACACGGTTAAAGCAGTTAGTATTCAAAATAATCAGTCCAGGGATAATCCAAGAACGAAGTCCTTTTCTTTACCAGTATCATAAACAAAGTTCAGTAAATGGAGTTTGTGAACAGTTGCAAGACTCACAGCAATTCAAGCAGAATGACGTTCAGGCAAAAGGAAACAGAAAATGCAAAAAGAACAAACCAGGTTTCTGGCTCCATCTTATGGCTGTTGGAGGAACCTCAGCCAATCACAATTACAGCATTCTCTTAAAGATACAACAGTATTAAATGGTTTATATATTGCCAACCCAACTGTTAGGTGACTATCCTTAACAACATGCATGTGCAGGGGGGCGAGGGTGGGCAGTTGCGCGTGTATGCATGCACTTTCAGCACACAATGACGAAAAGGTTAGCCATCACTGCCCTATACCATTTCAGACAAATGGTTATCCAATCTTCTTAAAAACTTTTAAGTTTTTTTTTAGTTAGGGTTAGTTAGTTTATTTATTTATTTAAAACTTATTTACCACTCATCTTATGGCTTAAGTGATTCCGAGCAGCTTCCGTCAGGACAAATAGCATATAACAACGATTGTAAACGTAAAAGTGAATTAAAATTACAAAAATGACAACAAGCTAAAAAAAAAAAAAGCAGGGGTTTGGAGGAAAGAGGTGGGATGCATCCTCAATTAGTGCCTCCTCTCTTAGTGTATCAACCACCTCCACACAGCACCTCCTTTTTCAGGACGCCGTGCCACCTGGCACCTGAACTGAGGAAGTTCCTTGGATGAGAAGCTTAATGTTTTCAAAGGAAAAAAAACAACAACAAAGAAAGTCCAGTTGACCTTTGGAAAAAAAGCCCCTTTGGGACAATCATGTCCTGGATGATTGAGAACCTCCATCAATAGGTTTAAAAGTATTTCCTGAAGACTAAAAGAGAGGGAGTAGATCACACCTTCTGTGGTAAGATATGCTACAGAAGGGGTGCCCAATTCTCAGGTCATGACCCACTACCAGATTACAGCTGATTTGGAAGTGGCCATGCAAGTGGTGAGACAGCACACATGCATGCAGCTTGACTCACATAGGTGGCAGGCCGGCACACACTTAGGCACACATTCACATCGGCCCATCAATTTTGTCAAACGATTATAAGATTACAGGTATAAGTATAGACATAGTTATGAATACATGAAATAGATACATGTAAGAAAAATAAAAAGAAACAATAGGACAGGGATGGTAGGCACATTGGTGCGCTTATGCACACCCCCTAAAGATCTCTCAGGAAAGTGGTGAGGTTAATAATAGACAGTCTAAGGTTAAAGTTTGTGGGGTTTGGGGAAGAAACCACAGAGTCAGGTAGAGTATTCCAGACATTGACCACTCTGTTGCTGAAGTCGTATTTCCTGCAATCAAGTTTGGTGCGGTTTACCTTGAGTTTGTTGTATCTTTTGCGTGCCAATAGATACCAACAGAATACCAACCGAAGAGAAAATTTGTATCTCAGGGTTGAAAGGAGGAATCCTTGCTGAACTCTGAGATTTGTTTATTTGCAGATGTTATTTTACCCAACTAGGTAGCATCATCAGTGCTTGGTATTGGTTAAAGTAGAATTGATGGGTCTTGTTCAGAAACCAAGGGATGAACAAGATCTTGTTCAGTTCCTACATCTGAATAGCATATTTAAACTTTTCCATAGCCTACCATCTTCCTAGTGCCGTGATGGCGAACCTGTTGAACATGTGCCACAGGTGGCACGCAGAGCCATTTGTACGTGCACACGAGCCCCAGCCAAACTTACCTGCACTGCGCATGTATGCGCCCTCCTAGCTGATTTTCGGCCAATTTGAGGCCATTTTCGCCCTCTGCAGCCTCAGGAGGCTGAAAAACAGGCCTTCCGGAAATACCAGAAGTGCCAAAATAGGCCAGTTTTCAGTCTCCCAAGGCTCCAGAGGCTTCCCTCAAGCCTCTGGGAAGGCCTCAAACAGGCCGAAAATTAGCTGGGAGGTGTACGCAAGCGCAGTGCAGATAAGGGGGCAGGCAGGGGTATTGTGCACACATGCACGGGGGGGGGGGCATTGCATTGTGAGTGCTGACAGCTCACACTATCATGCACACATGTACTTTCAGCACACCACAACAAAAAGATTCGTTATCACTGTCCTAGTGCATTGATGCTACAGCTGCTAGAATTTTCTGTTAACTCAGAATTTAAGATCCAACAGATGTAGAAGATGATAGATTAAAGACAGCGGGGTAAGATTATGGAACAAATAAGCAAGCAAATTTTAAAAAGCCTAATATATTCTAACTCCCTGTGTTCAACTGCAGTATTTTGCCTTACCTTGACTTCATCACATTGGAAAAGATGGAGGTCTGCTTTGCTTTGCGATGGCTCTTTGCACACCAGAGCAAGAATGGAGTCATAGTTGCATGAATTCATCACAGCCTGGCAATGCTGTATTGTGTTCAAGGGAAAGTTCTCAAGTTCATTCTGAAAGGAAAATGGGAGGGAGAAGTGGGACATACAAAATTCTTCAACATGGTTCAATTCTTTTTTCTCATCTTCCCAATATATTCCCAAATATAGTATTGACTCAAGATATGACAACAGGAAACAAACTGAGGAAAAATAATATAAATCTAGAGGAGGCCAGGAAGATGGATTCTCTGATTTCTACCCCTATTATTTTTCATGGTATTCCATGAATGAGAATTAGCTTTGAACATTTTTTCAAAGGAGAAAACAACAGTGAAATTCTCACTGTTGGATAATTTCTTCTGCCCTGGCAAAATTGAAAGAAATTGTCCATAAGTCCAACTTTTCGGCTCACTAATTGGTTGGATAATTGTCATCAGTTAATGTGTGCCTGGCTCTCATCAAAACTCTGAAAATGTTTTCCATTTCCTCTATACCATGGGTGTCAAATTCAATTTCATTGAAGGCCGCATCAGGGTTGATCTCAGGGGGGCAGGATGGGCGTGGCTGGGATGGGTGTGGCCAGGGTGGGCATGGCCAGCTCAACGTCACTCGTGTCAGGGTACCTACTCTATTTTTGCTGGCAGAGGCACCGCTGGTCCTTCACTGATTCCAGGTTGGCCAGATCTAAGCATCCCATGGGCCAGATCCGGCCTGTGGACTTTGAGCCTGACACTCCTTGCTGTCATGCCCCTGTCGGAGTCTGAATCTGAGGAGGAAGACAAACACCTGACAGGGAGTGGGAATGTGGGTCCATTGGCTGTGGAAGGGCAAAGTCCAGCTGGGCAGAGCAGAGGAGAGATAGAACAAGAGAGAGAGAGAGTTCAGAGGAAGACCCAGGCCCATCCACTGTTCATTTTAGGGCACACAGGGAGGAACGGAGAAAAGAGCATTGTGAGTTGCATGGTGTACAGGGGAGGAAAAGGCCCTGATAATCCTTCATTAGCCACAGCTGGGAAGACAGTTGATAAGAAAGGCAGGCTGCTGGGAATAAACATGACTTTATCCTGTGTTGTCGTGGCTTATCTGCATTCCTGGCGTCTTCCAAACTGTGTGAGTTTTGCCGTGCCTTCAATTCTGAAATTCTTGCTTGTGCCCTGCCAAACTAATTATTTCAGTTTGGCTTGTTTGGACTTTAAGTTATAGTTTGTGTTGCTCATGTTTTGGACTTAAGTTTTTACAGTCAAAGGCTGTTCCTGGGAGAGTTTTTCTCCAGCCAGAAGGTAACCTGGACATTGGGGGCAAAGTTGGAGATAATAAAAGGACTCTTATTGCTTATCTGAGTGTGTTGCCTTTGTGCCATGCCCCGGGTTATCACACCTGCTCTACACCTTGCTTAAGACCTTCACCCTACTCTGTCAACACATCAACCTTATTACCGAGTCTTTACCTTGGATTCTAAGTCCACTAGACTGACAGCTTTGTCATCTACTTGAAGAACCATGTCTTGTGTCCAGACTTTGCCTTTGGCATCCAGGAGTTTCAGCTTCCTTATTCCATCATCAACTGTGATCATGGCTTCTTTCCGATCCAGAACAAAAGTGGTGAGGTGCTGACAGGTTGGCAAAAGAGAAGGAGGAGATCTATGTTTACAAAAGGATCAGCACAGCAGATACTTAAAACTTTTGGAGAGATTCTTTTTGAAAAAGCAAAACAGGTTGCTTACAAAATAAAATGGAGAGAACAGAAAAACCAATCATTTCTATCTGGATATATTTGAGATGCATAAACAAAATAAGATAAAATAAGATTTTTAAAAATCTTACCTCCACATGGTATTGTGTTATCTCTGAAATGCTGCTGATGCTGTCTCGTGCATAATTCTTCCTTTGCTCTGGTTTTTATCAAAAATGGAAAAAGAGGATATTAGAATACTACATTTATTTAAAAATATCAGAGGGTAGGGAGCTTTGATGGCACCAGTTGCTTATCCCTGAATTAAGATAATAAGTATCATTGAATAGGCTTTTAATCTATTGATTCTAATTTAAATCTCAGACAATGGATTGATTCACCAGCTGAAAGTAGAAACTTTGGTTTTGGTTTCATAGATTAAGTGCAATGTGCCACCAAGACTTGTCAACTGTTTAGAACTTAGCACATCGGATGAATCCAATAAATTGAGGCTTATTCAAAAACTCATAATTAAGTAAGCCACAGCTTAGCCAGGTGTGTGAACAAGATTGCCGTGGTTATCTATTGAACTTCCTGACTGTCTTAAAGTGATAAACCAAATATCACTCCATTCCACAGATTGTCTACATCTTTCAGTTTGCTTGGTATTGACGTAGTTGGAACTGTCCATTGTGGCATGCAATCAGTTATGTTCATGATGAAGTCCTTCCGTTTTAAATTTCACCATGCTATTGCAATATTCCCAATAAAGTCCTCAACTTACAACCATTCATTTAGTGACCAAAGTTATAACAGCATTGAAAAAAGTGACCTGTCATGCCCCTGTTGGAGTCTGAATCCGAGAAGGAAGACGAACAGTTGACAGAGAATAGGAGTATGGCTCCATTGACTGTGGAGGTCTGACTGGTCAGAGCAGGGAGAAGGTAGAACAAGGGAGAGGGAGTTCAGAGGAAGACCCTCACCCACCTCCTCTTCATCCTAGGGCATGCAGGGAGGAATGGAGAAGAGAGCAACGTGGGTTGCGTGGCTTACGGGGGAGGAAAGGGCCCTGATTCCCTACATTATCCACAACTAGGAAGAGAGTTTAAAAGAAATGCATGCTGAGTGCGGCAGCTGCAGGGAGCAAACGTGAGTTTATCTTGTGTTGACTTTAGTTCCTTGTGTCTTCCCAACTGTGTTGAGTGATAGCTGTGCCTTCATGTCTGGAATTCTTATTCCTGCCCTGTCAGACTAATTACCTCATTTTACCTTATAGTTACAGTTTTTGTTGACCAAGCCACAGGACATGAAATTAACTTAAAAAATACCAGAACTATCACCAAAACCAAACACTTCAACAACAGAATAATCAGAGAAGCCATAGAGATAGAAAAACGCCCACACAGCATGAATAAATGAGATGATACCTCCCGCCTACCAACCATTTGGAAACCTGCCCTCACTAATAAACAAGTACCTAACATGAAGAATGACACCAGACCCACACCCACGAGTGCCACACAAGATGCTACCACCACATTTCCACGTAAAAAAAAAACTCACACCCATACAGAAGATGAGACACGACCACGAACCAGAAGCAGTACCGCAGCTGCACCACTACCCGCTTCAAACCCTTCTTACCCATACAAGAAGTGAACTGACACCCACCATAAAGATGTGGCACAACCACGAACACAAAGTCAAACAACAGTATCACAGCTCACCAGCTCAAATCTCCCAGCAACTAAGACTAACCTGAGCACAACCAAACCCCCACCTAAACAGAACACACCCCCAGCCAATCAGAACACAGCCAACCCACCTACCAATCAGAACACAGCCAAACCCCCAACCAATTTGAACACACCCCCACCCAATCAGAACATAGTCAGGCCCCCACCCAATCAAGTCACACCCCCACTAGCAGTTAAAAGGAAGAAGCAGCTGCAAGCTCACATTACTCTGAGAAGCACAGAGCTGAAGAAACAAGCCTGAAGATGATGAATGAGACTTCATCGAAACGTTGCCTAGATACTTCCAATTTTACGCGGGAGAAAACCCGAATAACCAAAGATCCACATATATATATATATTTGGTTTTTTAAGCTTTCGCGGGTACTTACATGTGTGCTGTTCAGCTTCCTTCCGAGTATTATCCCACATCATTGTAGTGCTTTTAAAGTTGTAGCAACGTTTCAGCAGAATCTCATCTGCCATCATCAGGCTTCTGTATTGAGTTTGTATGTGGGTCAGGGTCTCACAGCCGTTGGTTTTAAATTTGAGGCTAGCCTATTATTGTGGCAGGATGTTTTTTTCTACATTCTGATTGGTTGGGAGTCTTGGTCTGTGTTTATTGGACTTGGAGTTTGTTTGATTGGTGTTTCTGGTTTCTTCTGTCAGTTTTGTGGCTTTGATTGGCTGGCAACACTCTGTTCCTGTGTTGGAGGCTTTCAGTGCAGCTTGGCTTTGTGTGAAAGGGTGGCTATTATGTATTAGAAAGCTAGGTTTCATCTGGGTGCCTGGTGGGGGTGTGTTGAACAGCACACATGTAAGTATCCGCGAAAACTTAAAAAACACATACACACACACACACATATATATATATGTGTGTGTGTGTGTGTGTGTGTATTGTTATATACAAAACAAAACATTGTTATATACGTTGTATATATGTTATATATACAAAACAGACAGAAGAAACAGAAACACCAATCAAACAAACTCCAAGAACAATAAACATAGACCAAGACTCCCAACCAATCAGGATGTAAAAAAAACCATCCTGGGACAGCAGTAGGCTAGCCTCAAATTTAAAACTAACGGCTGTGATATCCTGACCCACAGACGAACTCAATACAGAAGCCTGATGATGGCAGATGAGATTCTGCTGAAACATTGCTACAACTTTAAAAGCACTACAATGACGTGGGATAATACCCGAAGGAAGCTGAACAGCACACACACACACACACACACACACACACACACACACACATATATATAAAACAAATATAAATATAAAAAACAAATATATATGTACACACATACATACACATATATATACATATGAACACAATAAAGAAGCCTGATGATGGCAGATGAGATTCTGCCGAAACGTTGCTACAACTTTAAAAGCACAACTACGACGTGGGAAAATACCCGAACAAAGCTGAATACTATATAATATATCGTATATATTATTTATTTTTTATAATATATAAATATATATATATATATAATTTTTTGCATGTTACAGTGGGAAACATGTTTGGGGCATGTTTTCACTGTCCAATCTCACTTTCTGACAAAGCAAGTGTATACTGCAAAACTATTTTCTGTATGTTTTTTTTACATACATCAAATGTTATTAAACAAACTAGAGAAAACTTTTAAGCAAAAGACCCTGAAATATGAAGTATATATTCAGTATATACACATATACCCAAACACATACACACACACACATTATGGACATATAATAAAAAAGTAAAAGGTTCCCCTGTCCAGTCATGTCAAACTTTAGGGGTAGTGCTCTTCATTTCTTAGCCAAGGGAGCCAGCGCTCTCTGAAGATAATTTCTGTGGTCATGTGGCCAGCATGATTGTAGGACAAGTCACACAGAACACTGTTGCCTTCTCACTGAAGTGGTACCTATTTATCTACTTGCATTTCCATGCTTTTGAACTGCTAGGTGGGTGGGAGCTGAGGCAACTAATGGGAACTCACCTCATTACACGAAGCTCTCAATCCCAGGCTGTCAGCTTTAGTGGGTAGGGCCATGGTACACCACGGTGTGTGTGGGGGTCATTTTTGCCCTCCCCAGAATCCAGAGGCTTTCCTCAAGCCTCCAGGAGGGCAAAAACGGCCTCCCCAGGATCCGGAGACTCTCTGGAATGGGCCCATTTCCAGCCTTTCCAAACTTCAAGGAGGCCTATTTTTCACCCTCTCTGAGCCTCTGTGCACGCCCTGCACTTACTTGCATTTAAAATGGGCCACGTGGGGATTCCTGGGAGGAGAGGGGTGGGCAGGGCCAGCTAGGAGTGGAATTTGGGGGTTCTCTGAACTGCACAGTATCTTAGCTAGGGGCTCTCCTGAATCCCTACGAACCCTCCGCAACCCACCCCCAGTGTGTGTGTGTATGTGTTTGTATATTATATACATTCACACAGTATGTATGTGTTTGTGTATGCATAAATGCTCCTGTATAAAGCCTTTCAGTAAACAGTAGCCATATTTCATTACATGATCCATAGCTAGTCAAAGTTAATAAATGATTCTTTCATCAGTTGCTATAGCATCAATTCTGCAGGCTTTAATCCTAAACCTTAGTCTGTTATTTCTGATTCATCACTTCATTTATTAAAATTATCACTTCTTTTCACCACAGCACTCATAGCAATTAATAATAAAACCAGGTCAATAGTGGAAGACAGGGCTATCCTAGATATTTTCAAATTAAGTTTGCCATAATTGAAATGGAAAGTACTAAACAATACTCTGAGAAACAATGGATGATGACAGCAGTGTCCTCATTGTCTAGATTCCTCTCAGCATATTAGAAGTCAATGATAAGATTCCGCCAACAATTCTATTGACATGTGACTTTTACCACATCCAACATTTTTATATCTTCATTTTTCTCCTTTAATGTGGATGGAGAATATAACAAGTTCATCTTTCTTGGAAATAACTATCTATTTTCTAAAAAAACAACCCAATGAAAATAATTTCTATCACAAAAATTGAATATAGCATTTAAACATCAATTACTAGAGGTGCTATAATCATTTACTAAAAATAACTTCCTACCCAAAAGTTTCTTCAGGAGTAAATTCGGTATAAGCAAGCAGCCATCAATTTGTGACAGTGAGATACAGGTAGTCTTCAATTTACAACTATTTGTTTAGCTACTGTTCAAAGTTAAAACCATATTGAAAAAAAGTGATTTACAACTGGTGGTTGCCTTTACAATCACTGTAGTATCCTCATGGTGACATGATCAAAATTCCGGTGCTTGGCAACCAGCATATATTTATGATGGTTGCAATGTTCTCCACTTAGTTGATTGCCATTTGTGGCCTTCCCAACTGACTAACAAAAAAGAAAAGTCAGTGGGAGAAACCAGATTCACTTAACAACACCCTGGTTCACTTAACAACTGCCTTGAAATGAGCAATGAAAATTCTGATTCCAATTGCGATTGTAAACCAAGGACCACCTATATGTACACCTATATGTACAGCCAGTTTTCTATTATTCTAGGGAGATCGTGAGTAGAAGAGGCAACAAAATTGAATTCAAGAGCATATGTAAGGTGGACCTTTAGCCTTAACTGGCCAAGACAATCACATACTGTAATATCAAAGGGTTTCAGATCTGATAGCATAAATTAAAAATGTTCAGCTCAAGCCATGCTGGTGACAATGAAAAGGTTAAGCCAGACAAGGCAATGCCATGTTCAGTCAAGTATTTCTGACTATAAATCACAAATTTATAGTGATTATTAATGTAATGACAAATCTGTAGCGATTTATGTCTATTTTGATTTTTGTTGGAAACCTATAAATCAAATAAATATGTGGTTTTCAGTTGCATTCTACCAAAATATCACATTCTTTACTTCATTCTATGACAAATTATTTTTTTAGCATTTTTCAACTCAGTTCTTCATGAGTGCAGGTTGGTATTTCCCCTCATCTTCAATTAGGCATTGAGATATGCCAGCCTCACCAAAATGGCACCTATGCCAAATGATGCCCATAGGGCCTCCAAATTAAAATAGCAGATTTCAACTGTAGGAAATAACTCAGGTCTTCTGTTTTTGATGATACTCACATTTTCTAGGCAATATTATAAGATGTCTCACAATATGTTATGTGCTTTCTATATTTTATTGGTGCCTTTTGGGCTTTTTTGTGATCACACCATGGGGCATGGTGGAAAAAGTGCTGTCAATGCCTGCTTATTTATATGCTTTTTACATAAGACATTTAAATCCTATTTAATATATATCTTCTCCAGTGAGGAGCTTGGAAAATAAGGTTGTAGGATCCAGCTCCTGAGTTTTATGCTACAGCAGCGCTTCTAAAATTGGCAACTTTAAGATATGTGGAATTCAAGTCCCAGAATTCCCTTGCTGGCTGGGGAATTCTGGGAATTGAAGTCCACATGCCTTAAGGTTGCTAAATTTGAGACGTACTGTTATATAGTAAATATTCAAACTATTTTTCCCCATAATTTAATGCCTTAGACTTGTTTAGCTATAATTCTCATGCTCTTCTCCAGTATGGTATGTGACAGGAGCCCCCAAACTTTTGGGCGCCAAGGATCAGTTCCATGGAGGGCAATTTTTCCACAGACCAGGCTGAGTGTGGTTTCACACATTCCCTGGATCTTGCATGTGCATGGATGAGGCATCGCTCACTTGCCTGGTCCGGTTCCTGGCAGGCCATGGACTGGTGCCAGTCTGTGCCCTGAGGGTTGGGGACCCCTGTAGTATGGGATATGATAGTAATTCAGAAGATCATAGTGTCTGATCTGGGCAGAATGCCCTTAATTATTATTTTCTGAAAAGTATAGCATGCCAAAGATTTAGTCCCAAACATGCTTTTTCAAGGGGCAACTGGACTTTCTGTTTTTTTCTTTGAAGATATTTCGCTTCTCATCCAAGAAGCCTCTTTAGCTCTAACTGGATGGTGGGGAACAGATAAGAAATGGTGTAGGGTCTTCTGCTTGGGCGGGGATTGGACTAGGTGATCTTCAAGTCACCTTCCAACTCTGTTAATCTCTAATAAGATCCTTCCCTGTCTCGCACATATATTTAGGAAGCATAAACTTGCCCCATCGGAAAATTTCTCAGTCATTTTGGTGTCCATTATTAAATATTAGAAGCATTTGATTGGGTCAACATGTTGAAATATTTTCAGTTTCACGGACTTTCCCACCCCCTCCTTTTCACATACTGAAAATGTGCATGCATACACGCACATGCGCACATGCCCACACATGTATGTATATACACACACACAGAGCAACAAAACCTGTTATCATCTGCTACCTTTCTTGGTTTTTTGCTTGGATGACGATCTGAAGAAATAAACCCCATCTGCTCCTGAGAATTATTATTTTTCAAAAGAAAGGAAAAGAAGGAAGATTTAAGATCAGTCCTACACCCAGTGATTATTTCCATTTGGGAAGATGTCAAGGCAAGAGTGTTGACATATAGACTTGCAATGAAAAATTGGTTGTCACACACAGCTCTAAAAAACAAAGAAGTAAGGAAAAAAGAAAGAAGAGCTTTATTAAATGCAACATGCAGACACAAGCTTTTAATAAGGATTGGTTTGCAGATCAAATAGAAATCAACCTGTGTTTGCTAAAAACTGTGCAGGCAAAAAAGCAGGCTCTCACAACTGATTTGATGTTTCCTGTATTTTATGATTCATTATTTTTTATCTGTCCTTTCCAAAAATGTTGCTTATTCTGTAGCGTCATGCCTACATATACATATTATTGTCGATGTTGATCTTGAACCAATCCACCCTATGACTAGAAAAACTCTGTCCTTCTTAAAATCCTACAGCTGTCCCCCTTGATAGTTGCCTGCAATCCATTGGTCCAACTACAAGCAAGACTACTGAGCGGTTTTCTATCAATGCATGCAAGATCCCCAATTCAGTTCTTTCATTCCATTTCTGTCTAGATTTCTGAAGCTTGGGAAATATAAGACAGCCTTTGAACTTTCATTATATGCACATAAGGGAAGGTAAAGGTAAAGGTTCCCTTCGCACATACATGCCAGTCGTTTCCGGCTCTAGGCACTGGTGCTCATCTCTGCTACAAAGCTGAAGAGCCAGCATTGTCTAAAGACGTCTCCATGGTCATGTGGCTGGTATGACTAAATGCCGAAGGCACAGAGTGCTGTTACCTTCCCACCAAAGTGGTCCCTATTTTTCTACTTGCATTTTTTACATGTTTTCCAACTGCTAGGTGTTGTGGTTCACTGGCAGCAGATGCAGACAGCTGAGGTCTCTGACAGCGAGGACTCAGATGAGGGGCCTGCGTGTGATGCAGGGATGGGGCCAGGACTATTGGAGAGTGGGGTGCTGCCTGCGGAGCTTGGGGAGTCTAGCAGCAATGACACAGAGGACCCCGGGGAGCCTGTGCTCATTGCACGTATGCGCAGGGCTGCTCGAAGGTAAAGAGCAGCTGAAGCAGCACGGGTAATTTGGGAATAAGACTGGAAGGTGATGGCCCCTCCCATAAGGGATAAAAGCCAGCCTTTGGGGTTGGCTTTTTTTCAGGAAGCAAAGAAGTTCTTTCTACTCAGAATTCTTGTTGAAGCCCTGCTTACTCCAGTTTGTTTTTTGAAACTTCTGATTTTGGATACTTATCTGCAATTAGTCTTTCTTGGAAGCCTTTCACAATCTTGAAAGGGCTTGCTCTTATCTGGGACAATTAGTTTTGAATGACTCTTGGCTGTGAATTCACAGAATTCACAGTGCCACATTAAAAAGGTTTGCTTTTATACATACTTTGTGTTTGTTTGATTTCAACAAGGCTTGGGTCAGAACACTAGGTTGGCAGAAGCTGGGACAAGTAATGGGAGCTCACTCTGTTATGTGGTGCTCGGGATTCGAACTGCCAACCTTTTTGATCAACAAGCTCAGCATCTTAGTTACTGAGCTATCGCGCCCCAGTATCCCCCTTGGTAGTTGCCTGTAATCCATTTGTCCTTAGTCCTTGTGCTTAGCAGTTTTCTATCAATATACACAAGATCCCCAATGAAATTCTTTTGTTCCATTTCTGTCTAGATTTCTGAAGGTTGGGAAATATAAGGCAGCCTTTGAACTTTCATCTTTCTGCACATAAAGATCTAACAACAAAGCAAGAGAAAAAGGAGTACACTGTGGCAAAGTTATGTGCTTATAAGAATCAATTTCCAGGATCAAATTAGGCCTGGTTGTTATTTACAAAGCCCTATATCATATACCTAGAATCAGCGTATATCTGGTATTCTCTGGCCAAAATTAAATTCATCTGTCTGGTTTCATTCATCTTCAGAAGACCTGCTGAGAATTATCTCCTCATCCAAGAAGTGCGTCAGGTATGGGCTAGTTCAGGGGTGTTAAATTCAAGGCGTGACGGCCAGATCCGGCCAGTGGGGTGCTTAGATCTGGCCTGTGGGGCCACCCTTGAAAAAGGAAAGGACCAGTCCATGGTGCCTTTGCCAGCAAAAATGGAACTCCATTTTCACTGGCAGGGGTTTTCAGGACGCCGTCGCAGCTGAAAATGAAGCTCACAGGGACCACGGGTGGCCTTCCTAAGCTCACTGGAAGAGGGTTGCAGGAAGCTGTTGCAGCCGAAAATGGAACTTGGACGCTCGTTTTCACTGGCAGACTGCTTCGGCCACCACAGGTGCTCCCAACACGAGTGATATTGAGCTGGCTACACCCACCCTGGCTCCCTGAGAACAAACACAAACCTGATGCGGCCCTTAATGAAATCAAAATTAGATGGAAGACTACTTTGTGGAATCCAATATATTTTTAGATTTAATTAACTGTTGGGTGAACACTCATCTTATGAAAGGGAGGAGAAAGGAGGTTGGTTAGTCTATATGATTTGTACACTTGCTGTACAGGTAGTCCTTGATTTACAACCACAATTGGGAACAAAACTTCCTTTGTTAGGAAAATTAAGAGAGCCACTCCTGATTTTATAATCCTTTTTTTTGCCACGGTTGTTAAGTGAACCACCACAGTTGTTAAATGAATCTTGCCATCATTAAGGGAATGTAGCTTCACCCAATGACTGCTTATTGGAAGCTCTCTGGGAGGTCACAAAAATAATTACGTTTTGACTATTATAAATACAAGTGGTTGCCAAGTTCCCAGATTTTGAACATGTGACTATGGGAACAGTTGTAAGTGTGAAGGACCAATCTTTGAACCACTTTTTTTCAATGCCATTGTAGCTTCAAATAACAGTAAATGAATGGTTGTAAGTTTAGTACCACCTGTACACAGGGCAGGATCTTTAGAATGAGATGGGTTAAATAGATAAATGAATAGCAATGTAATTTCTAGGGCGCGCACACACACACACATACACACACAGAGATGCTCTAGCAACGGTCGCCAACTGGTGGGCCGCAGACCACCAGAAAATTTTGGTGGGCCACAGAGAAATGTCACCCTCAGAACATCCCCCAAAACATTAATCTAGGCTGCACAGGAACACAAGGCTACCCTGCCCATGTGGCCCACGGGAACCCTCCCCGCCATTCACTTCTTATGTGGCAAACCTGCCTGCTAAATTGCTATTTTTCCTTTTTCCGACCATCAGCTGTGCTGCTATGCTGGGAGATATAGATTAGCTAAAAAGCAGGAAATCGTTGGATTTCTTGCTTTCTAGCTAATCTTTAAATCTTCGGCTCTGCTTTTAAGCAGAGCCGAACCTTCCTTAGGACTGAAGCAGTGCAGACTCAGCTAGCTGATGGCAGATAGATAGATTTCTGAATGAATCTGTGATTCTGTGAGCAACTCAATCTGTCTGCCTGCTTTGCCTGAAAAAGTTGCTCTTTTTTAATAAAAAAAACAATATTTATATAAATATTTATAATATTTACATACAAGCCATGTCCAGCCAGTCACATGACCACCAAGCCACACCCACAAATTAGGCCATGCCCACAGAACCAGTTGCTAAGAAATTTGAATTCCACCCCTGCCTGTGTGGATATGTGTGTGTGTGTGTGAGAGAGAGAGAGAGTGAGAGAGAGGTAGGGTGGTTAGATCAGATCTCTCTCTCTCTCTCCCACCAACATCAGCAAGCCACCGTCAGTCAAAATTCATATCAGTGGTCCCCAAGATTTAAAATTAGGAGTTTGATGGCCCCTTAGGTCCAAAAAGGTTGGCGACCTTTGTGCGATAGAATACAATGCCTGATGGCTCTAAATCAGAAGTCTCCAAACTTGGTAACTTTAAGATTTCTGGACTTCAACTCCTGGAATTCTCCAGGAAGCATAGCTGGCTGGAGAATTCTGGGAGTTAAAGTCCACAAGTCTTAAAGTTGCCAAGTTTGGGGACCCCTGCTCTAAATCATTTTTTCCATAACTTCAGCCTACTAACTTAATTAAGACTTTGCATTCATTTATCCAATTATAATCTCAGCATTGGCTAGTGAATCTTACCATACAAAGCTTTTGCGCTTGTCTTTGAACTCTGTTCCTTGTCCCTTGAAGAAAATGTTGGCGATCCATATCCACTGTAAGGTAAGAAAGAGATAGCTTAGGTGCATTTTTGTGTTCTAGAAAAGTCAAATCAAGCTAAAAATTCAAAGACTAACTGCAGTGAATTTAGGAATGTAAGGATTTTGGCTTTTGTGTTTCCAGTTCATGTGGATCAGCTTAGCAAGTGTGAAGGAATCCACATAAGGTGCTTGCTGAGTGAAAATTCCAAAAAAACTAGGAATTATATCTCACCATTTAGCCACTTAAAGAAAAAAATGCAAATGAGTGGGTATACATAATCAATCGTCAGACAGTTTAAGGACAGAGGTGGGACTCTACCAGTTCGCATCTATTTGCTAGAACCGGTTGTTAACATTCTAAGCAGTTTGGAGAACCGGTTGTTAAAAGAAATTACTGGCCTAATCCTGTACGGAAGGCAGGAAGGAAACATTCTGGGGTTGCTTACAGAAACTGCTTCTCTGTTAACCCTTATTACATTCTTGGCAGGACTAGACTTCCTGTCTCAGGAACTTCTCTGGAGTTTTTTCCTCCTCCTTTGCTGGTACTTTGCTTGTGTGGAGTGACCATTCAGAGTTACAATGGCACTGAAAAAAGTGGCTTATGACTGTTTTTCACACTTAAAACTGTTGCAGCATGTCCACAGTCACGAGAGGCCAGGTGAGGAGATGCACGCCTCGATGTGAGTGACGTTGAGTTGGCCACACCCAGCCAATAACATGACCACCAAGCCATGCCCATCAAATAAGCCACGCCCACAGAACCGGTTGTTAAAAAATTTGAATCCCACCCCTGTTTTAGGATCAACTCAACTTTAGAGAGATGGAGACATAATGTGTCCTAAAACTATGCTACAAGATTACTTTGGATCTGGAAAGAAACCTAATGTTGCAACCCACTAGCGGCCAGCAGAGCTGGCGGTAGACTTGGACAGTGAGGAACTTGGGGAAGAACATGGGACAGTCTTGGTGTCTGGGAAGACTCTGACATGTACTCTGCATCAGAGGCAAAGATGGGGCCAGGGCTGTCTGACAGTTATCAGCTGCCTTCAGAGTTGGAGATTAGTGGGCAGAAGAACAGCTGGAGCTTGTTCCCAGTTTGCGCATGAGCAGAGCTGCCAGGAGAAGGGAACAATTAAGGAACAAGGTTCGACTTGGGAGTAAAGGCTCAGGTGGATGGTAAATGGCCTCTCCCATACGGAACATCTAAATAAGGACAATGAGCTACAATTCCTCTGATATAATCTGAAACAAACTATATTTTCTAAATGGTTCAAAGATAACGAGGAAGACACAGTTGGGGAGCAAATCAGAAATCCTTAGAGAACACTAAGTTAGGTACAGCCACCTTAAGCCCATGTCACACTGAACCAATGGATGCAAAGAGGATGTAAAACGGACAAAAAACCTTGCCATCCGTTCGAAAACGCGATGTACTCACTGCCTCCGTTTGGCTTCCTCTCTATCCGTCCAGCATCCGTTTATGGACATTTCATCCGCTCCAAAAGTTTTGGACTGCCTAAAACTTTTGCGCGGAAAATGTATCCAGTTCGTCTATTCTGCATCCGCTATGCATCCGCTATGCATCTGTTACGCAACCGCTATATCCACTAGGCATCCGCTACGCATCCGCGCAACTCCATCCGCCCGGACGTGGGGAGGAAGCAGAACGGACGCAGAATGGATGCAGAATGGAAACAAAGCGTTTAAAACGGAAAAAAACGTTCGCAGAGGGGACCTATCTCGGATATTAAGGATGCCTAGAGGATGCCTAGGGGAAAACCTATACTGCCTATAAAAAGGGGGAGCAACTCGCCTGCATCTCACTTTCAGAACAGCAGCCCAGCGGTGCAGACCTCTGCAGCCTTCATCTGGCTCTTCCTCTTCCACAACATCCAGTCATGTCCACCGTGGATTGTAACAAAGTCTTTTCGGCAGCCACCATCGTTCTGCAACAGTGCGAAGCCATCTGCAGGCTCTGTGAACACTACTGCGAGAAGAAAAGGAGCCACCCAAAAAGAGTCTGGGTCCGAAGATGGTTCGCCAGAAGAGCAGAGGACGGACTGTACAACAAGCTGATGGTGGAGCTCAGGAGCGAAGACACTCGGGCATTCCAGAACTTCATGAGGATGCCTCCAGCCATGTTTGACAAAGTTGTGCAGCACCTGACACCCAGGTTGACCAAGGCAAACACCAGCTTCCAGCCCAGCCTGGAACTTGGGCTCAAGGTGGCACTCACTCTGCGCCACCTGGCCTCAGGGACCTTCTACAGGAGCATGCAGTACGGCTGGAGGGTGCCATCCAACACCATCAGCATTGTGGTCAGAGAAGTGGTGCAGGCCATCATCGAAGAATGCAAGGAGGAGCTCCTCCAGTACCCCTCCACTGAAGAAGGATGGAAGAAAGTTGCAGAGCAGTGGTATCAGAAGTGGAACTTACCACACACCGTTGGAGCCATAGATGGGAAGCACGTGGCCTGCAAATCTCCAGCCAACTCGGGGTCCACTTATTTCAACTCCAAGGGCTTCTTCAGCATCATCCTCTTCGCCATGGTCGATGCTGACTACAAGTTTATGTACATCGATGCTTCAGGCAACGGCTCCTCTTCAGATGCCCAGGTATACAACGCCAGTCACCTCAAGGAGGGGCTGGAACGCAACCTCATTGTGGGCTTTCCAGATCCAGAACCCCTGCCCAACGACACACAAGATGTGCCCTACTTCATCGTGGGGGATGACGACTTCTCCCTCACAACCTACCTCATGAAGCCCTACACCTCCAGATGCTTCACCTGTGAAGAGAGGATCTTCAACTACAGGCTGTCCAGGGCAAGGCGGGTGGTGGAGAACGCCTTTGGCATCCTGGACAACAGGTTCCAGGTACTTCTCACCACCATGCAGCATCGCCCAGAGACCGTGAGGAGGATCATGGAAGCTTGCTGCATCCTGCACAATCTCATGCGCACCCGCTATCCAGTCTTGCAGAACAGGCTCGTGGACCTCCAACAAGCCAATGGGGACATGGAGCCTGGGGAATGGAGACAAGGGCGAAACCTGATCGACACTGAGGATGTGCAAGGCCCCAACATAGCCTCACATGAAGCGAAGAAGCAGCGCAGCCTCCTGAGACAATGGTGCAACTCCCCAGCTGGAGCAGTGGAGTGGCAAGACAGGATGGTAGATGCTTAATGGATGCTTCCTTCAGCACTGGAGGCTTATCTATCCCACTGCTATCCTTACCCATCCCACTGCTATATTAACCAATCCCACAAGCATGCAAAGGCTTAAATCATTTCTAAAAGTTTCCAGCAAGACGTTATGAAAAAAAAGAAATGAAGCAAGTGTGTGAATCATAAATAGACTTTATTAACAACAAGCTAAAAGACAAAAATGAGTCTCTGGCACTCCTCTTGGTCGCTCAGTCTCAGGGGTGAAGGGTGCAGGTGCTGTGGAGGTGGCTGGTGCCGGAGTGCTTTTCATCAGCTCCTCCAGAAGCAGAAGCAGCAGAAGCCCCAGCCCCAGAAGAGTGAGCCCGTGCTGCAGAAGCCCCAGGAGAACCAGAGTGAGGGCCAGGGGGCGGGATGGTAGCCCTGTCCCTCTTGCCAGGGCTGGCAGCAGATGGCTGAGGCTTGCTGTGCTTCAGCATGGTTGTGGGGTTGCTGGCTGGCAGGGAGGCTGGCAGGAACCAAGGCTTGCAGGAAGGCTGGCAGGCAGGCTGGCAGGCAGGCAGGCACCAAGGCTGGCAGGCAGACATGAACCAAGGCTGGCAGGAAGGCAGGCAGCAAGGCTGGCAGGCAGACCGGCTGGCAGCAAGGCTGGCAGCAAGGCTGGCAGGCAGACATGCAGGCAGGGCAGGCAAGGCAGTCGATGTGTCCGGCAGCAGGTCTTTCCTCTGAATGGCGACCTGCTTCCGAGCTGCTTCCGTTCCGACGCAATGCATCCTCCCCACATGCGCAGTGAACGCCAGGCGTCCATTAGGCTTCCACTGTGTATCCGCTAGGCTTCTGCTCTGCATCCGCTTCATCCATTCGGCGTCCGCTCTGCATCCGCTGTATCCGTTCCACGTCCGCTTTGCTGAGGCCCCCCGGAAGCCCTGTGGATGTGCCACCCACTCCCATCCGCTCTCATCTGTTTCCATCCGCTGGGCTTCTGTTCCACATCCGCTTTCCATCCGCCCTGCGTCCTCCCTGGGTCGGTGTTATCCGCTCCGGTTATGCAAATTTTTGCCCCTTTTGAGAGCGGATAACAACGGATGGAACATTTTGCTCGTCCGCTGTGTCCTTTTTGCATCCGTTGGCCAGTGTGACATGGGCTGTACATGCAGCTACATGGTATTTAGAATTTACATGGCCAGTTTTAGAACTAGTGGCTTATCTGTCTTCACTTCTGTCTTTGAAAAACATGTATCAGATAACCAAAGAACCTTGAGATGCTCTTTTTCATAGAACATAGAACCTCAGGGCTTGAAGGGACCTCAGAGGTTTTCTAGTCCAACGCCATGCTTATGAAGACCTTATATCAACCCGGTCAAGTGGTTATACAGTCTATTTTTGAAAACTGCAGTGATGGAGCATTCACAACTTTTGGAAGAAAACTGTTGCATTGATTAATTGTTGTCATTGTCAGAAAATTTCTCCTTATTTCTAGTTTGGATCTCTCTTTAACAATCTTTCACCCATTACTTCTTGTCTCCCTCTCTAATGCTTTGGAGAATAAGTCAATCCCCTCTTCTCTGTGACAGCCCCCCAAGTACTGTACTAGAAAACAATTGTCATGCTTCCTCCTAATGTTTCTTTTTAATAGATTCTTCTTGTGCCATATCCATCATCAGAGGTTGGCGATCATGTTGGTGATTCTATTTTTATCAACAGCCGTACGAAAAAGGGCTGTTGAGTTTTGTCCAAACCAGTCCCTTAGATTTTGATTTGATAGATTAGACATGCCTAATTCATTCATTATATGATTTGGCCTCCAACAATAGCTTTGCAGATTCTGAGACTATTAATAGAATTGCTCCTCAAACACTCATGAAAATAGAGACCATGCTTTGTCATTTTTCACATGTACAAAATAAGTGTTTCTGGTTATTCAAGCTAAGATCAAATAAATTTTGAGTATGCTTCTAAGCAGCTTGGAAACGTGCTTAAGATTAGACAATCTGAAATTCTTCCTTCAAAAATCAATTAACATATACAGATAAACCATAATTACTAAGTCAGAATTCTAAAGTTTACCATGAGCCACCCACATGCACCCATCTGTTCTTGTTTTCTGTGTATAAGGAAAGCTTCTAACAATTATGGTGTTCAGGAAAAAAGAAAACCAAAAGCCAAGTAGTTTGTACTGTTAAAATGCATAGAAACAATATGTGTAATAATCATACACCTGAAAGAAAAAAAACCTCAGCTTTCTGTTTTATTTTTTTATTTGTAAACAACTTTTTTCTCTGCTTCATGAAACACACAAATAAATTACATATGACTTTGGCTTTAACAAACACCACCTGTCTCATTTATAAATTTGTTCAGATGCCAGAAATCACCACCTCTCCCCCATTTAATGAAAGGGAGAAAAATAGTGTTCTGCTTTCTAAAAAGAAGGATGCTGCCACCAGCAATTGATAGCATATGATGTTATCAACTGCTTTCCATCCAAGTGTACATAAACTGGTAAGGCAATTGTTTCTTTTTATTTATCAATCAGAATAGAGCTGGAAGGGAACTTGGAGGTCTTCTAGTCCAACCCCTGTTCAAGCAGGAAACTCGATACCATTTCAGACAGGTGGCTGCCCAGTCTTTTTTCAAAAACAAAAAAATACAAAACTTCCAGTAATGAAGCATCTACAACTTCTGAAGGCAAGCTGTTCCACTGGTGAATTGTTCTCACTGTTAGGAAGTTTCTCCTTAATTCCAGGTTGCTTCTCTCCTGGATTAGTTTCCATCTATTGTTTCTTGCTTTGCCTTCTAGTGCTTTCTTAAGTTGATCTCTTTTTTTTTGTTTTGTTTTAGAAGAGGAACTTTTTTTTTCTTATTCTGGAGAAAGCATTACCCAAATCCTGGTATAAACTACTGTTTTTCTTCCACCTTTGAACAACTGCTAGAATTCAAAACCACAACTGCAAATGATGATCACTCCCAATCTTATCTGATCCCTTGACTTCTTGAAAACCACAGAGGATTTAAATAGCTGGGTCAGCGCCTCCGATTGTAACTTGATAAGACTGCGCTGAGGAATTGGGTATACCCTTCACTTCCTTATCAAGTCTGCCAGTGTTTTGCTGTGTGCAAGCTGGTTCTTTGACTTTCATCATTACAACAACATTAGATGAAAATACACAGGACCATTAAATCTATAGCAGGGATATGAAAAAACAGTGGGTCTCGAAGAGTTGTCAATTGATTAAAGCAGTCTGCCCCATCTGGTATGTATCAGTTGTGTTGTGGCTACAAGAGCCACTATGAACATTCCGAAAAATGTTGTTCCTAACTAATCTGGAGGCCACTAACTGGCAAAGCTGAGTTAAAGGAACAGAGTACATATGGATCTGTGATATATTGTGATATTTGCATACAGAGTTTGTGGAACAAGGGAGAAAATATTTGATTAAATATCTGGGATTTAAGTATTTTTTGCTACTTGCTTGTGACCATGATGTATCTTTAATGACACTGAACTGCTTTTATTTGATGTTATAAGATACCTTTGAGATCCTCAATGGAATGAAAAAGCAAAATGGTTTAAATGAATAAAATATTAGGAACAACAATGATAAATTAATTTGGGAAAGCATAGAAAAGGGTCCAGCAATAGGGAACATTTTTTTAGAAAAAAAAAATGTATGAAAAACAGTTGGAGAACCTGAAAGCGGGGGGGTGGGGGGTGGGAAATACTATAAGGCAACATGATCTTGCCATTAAATATCTGAAATGCTATCCTATACAAAGCATTATTGTTCAGAGTTGCAAAAGATGAGGGAGAAATAGATTTTATTTAAAGAAAGATTCCAGCTGGAAATCAGGAAGTGAATTCTTATGATGACAGCTGTTCAATGGTGGGCAGATTTTCTTGGGAGATTTTTTTTTTTCATTTTTATTTATTTATTTTGATTTGTCAATCGCTTAGAAGATAATAGGAAAAAGTATATACATAGTTATGAATACATGAAATGGGTACACATAAGGAAAATAAAAGAAATAATAGGACAGGGACAGTAGGCACGTTAGTGAGCTTATGCACGCCCCCTACAGACCTCTAAGGAAAGGGGTGAGGTCAATAGTAGACAATCTAAGGTTAAAGTTTTGCGGGTTTGGGGAAGAAACCAAAGAGTCAGGTAGAGTATTCCAGACATTGGCCACTCTGTTGCTGAAGTCATATTTCCTGCAATCAAGTTTGGTGTGGTTAACCATGAGTTTGTATCTATTATGTGTTCTTGTGTTGTTATGGTTGAAGCTGAAGTATTCATTGACAGATAGGACATTGCAATGTATAATTTTATACACCATACTTAGATCAGACCAAAGACGGCATAATTCAAGGTTTTCTAGGTCTAGAATTTCAAGTCTGGTGGCATAAGGTATTCTGCAACGAGTAGAGGAGTGGAGAACTCTTCTTGTGAAATATTTCTGGACTTTTTCAACTGTGCTAATATCAGATACTTAATGTGGGTTCCAGACTGATGAGCTGTATTTGAGTATTGGTCTAGCGAATGTTTTGTATGGTCTAGTTAGTAGTGTGATATTACCAGAGAAAAAGTTACAGAAGATTAGGTTAACAACCCTTAATGCCTTTTTGGCTATGTAGTTACAGTGGGCTTTAGCACTTAGATCATTAAGGCCCTGTCACACTGGCGGACGGATGCAAAACGTTTCTAAAAATGACACAGCGGACGAGAAAAATGTTCCATCCGTTGTTATCCGCTCTCAAAAGGGGCAAAAATTTGCATAACCAGAGTGGACAACACGGAAAGGAACGGACGGGGGGAGGATGTAGGGCGGATGGAAAGTGGATGCTCCACGGAAGCCTAGCAGATGGAAGCGGATGAGAGCGGATGGCACATCCGCAAGGCTTCCGGGGGAGCGCAGCAAAGCGGACGCGGAACGGATACAGCGGATGCAGAGCGGACGCCGAGTGGATGAAGCGGATGCACAGCGGATGCGTAGCGGATGAAGCGGTGCAGAGCGGAAGCCTAGCAGATGCCTAGCGGATGCCTAGCGTTCACTGCGCATGCGGGGAGGATGCATTGCGTCCGCCCCGCGGATATAAAGGGAAGCAGCTCCCAAGCAGGTCACCATTCAGAGGAAAGACCTGCTTCCAGACACAGCTTGCCAGCCTGCCTGCCTGCCAGCCTGCCTGCCAGCCAGCCTGCCTGCCAGCCAGCAACCCCACAACCATGGGGAAGAAGAGAAAGCCTCAGCCATCTGCTGCCAGCCCTAGCAAGAGGGACAGGGCCACCCTCCCACCCCCTGGCCCTCACTCTGCTTCTGCTGGGGCTTCTGCAGCCCGGGCTAGCTCTTCTGGGGCTGGGGCTTCTGCTGATGCTGCTTCTGGAGGAGCTGATGCTGTTGCTTATGGCGGTGGTGCTTCTGCTGGTGCTTACTCTGCTGATGCTGCTTCTGGCGGTGGTGCTTCTGCTGGTGCTTACTCTGCTGATGCTGCTTCTGGCGGTGGTGCTTCTGCTGGTGCTTACTCTGCTGGCACTGCTCCTGGTGCTGGTGCTTCTGCTGGGGCTTACTCTGCTGGTGCTGCTCCTGGTGCTGGTGATTCTGCTGGTGCTTACTCTGCTGACACTGCTCCTCGTCCTGCTGGTGCTCCTGGCCCTGCTCATGCTCCTGGTCCTGCTGGTGCTCCTGGTCCTGCTGGTGCTCCTGGTCCTGCTGGTGCTCCTGGTCCTGCTGGTGCTTACTCTGCTGCTGCTGATCCTGGTCCTGCTGGTCCTGCTTGTGCTGCTGCTGCTGCTGGTGGGGAGGAGCAGCCCCTACAACCTGGAAGCCCCTCTGATGAGGGCCCATGTGGTCCTGCCAAATGGAGGAAGAGGCAGACACGAGAATGGGAGAGGAGGCAATACAACATAGAAGAGGAACATGAGGATGAGGTGCTGGAGTGGCTGAGAGAGAATGAGTATCTATGGCAGAAGGGACACAGGCTCGATAGGGACACCAAAAGGAAGCAGGCTGCTTGGAGAGTGAAGACGGACAGCCTGGGCTACACTTTGGAGGTGCTCCTCAGCTGGTGGAAGCACATGCACACATGCACACCTGAAGCTGCACCTCAAGAAATCTGGCCAGGCCGCGGTCAAGCTGACAGACAGAGAGACTTACGTGATGGCCAAGTGCATCTTCCTGGAGGGTGAGATCCGCCACCAAGGAGCAGCCCCTCTCACAACCCTCTCTCTCAGGCAGCCTGCTGAGAGTCAGTCCTCTTCGGGCCGAGAGTCAGCTCCTGTCTCCAGGCAGGTATCTGTGGAGCGTGCCACGACAGAGACCCCCCCGACAGCTGTAGTACCCGTTGCGGAGCGCATGGAGGACCCCTTGGCACAGTGGGAGAAAGGAGACGGCACTTCCACCACAGCCCAACCCGCATCCACTCCCAGCTCCACCTCCACAGAAGGGCAGAGAGGCAAACTGGAGGGACAGAGCCACACTGTCCTGCTGGAGATAAGAGACACCATCAGGAGCAGCGTAGGTCTCCTCTCTCAGCTGGTCCACACCGACTCCTCATCCTCCAACCGCAAGCCCTTCCTCACCTATGTGAACCAGACCCTCATGGACATGACAGAACCCCAGTACCAGGTGGTGAAGGACAGGACCACCGATCTGCTTCACAACCCTCCAGACCCAGATGAATCTGCTCCCAACCAGTCCAGGTCTGCTCCTCCAGCCCAGGTGATGTCACTCCCCTTCCAAGGCTTTCCACAGGCCCTCACCTACCAAGGTTACGGCTACCAGGAGGTCCAGCAGCACAGGCAGCAGCCCTTCCCAGTCCAGGCACATGTTCATCAGACGCAACTGGTGCCACTGATCCCTCCGATGCCAGCCACGCCACAGATGGCAGCCATGCCACCGATGCCACCCACGCCAGTCCTCACCCAGCTGCAGACCAGACAGCCCCACTACACTGCTCCTTCCTCCACCCCACAGCCAAGCCCGGCCTCAGTACATCTGTCATCAGTACTGGGGCTCACACCCCATGTCATAGAGGAAGGGGCTCTCAACATCACGGGGCTGAGCCAGCTGTCTGAGAGCTTCCTCAACACACCGTCCCCTGTTGTCCTCTCGGGGCCAGGCACCCCAGTGGCGCTTCAGACCAGCACTCCAGCAGCAGCCACCTCCACAGCACCTGGACCCTTCACCCCTGAGACTGGGCACACCTCCGAGTGACCAAGAAGAGTGCCAGAAACTGGGTGGCTACCTGTTGACTTTATTTTTGCTTTGGACACTTCACTTGGGTCATTTTTCTTTTACAGCTTGTTTTTAATAAAGATTATCTTTGCTTCACACACTTGCTTCATTTATTTAATTAAATAAAGTCTTGGTGGAAACTTTTAGAAATGGTTTAAGCCTTTGCATGCTTGTGGGATGGGTTAATATAGCAGTGGGATGGGTAAGGATAGCAGTGGGATAGATAAGCCTCCAGTGCAAGCATAGTGGGACTGTATGGTCCAGCCTCCCAGGTGCCACACCTACGGCCCTTTATTATCAATAACAATGTAAGCACTTATCCACACATGTCAACATAAACACAACTCTTTATTAAATGCCCGGATCATTGTAGGCCCACCCAACATACATGGCCCAATCTTATTAGTGTGATGAGACAGGCTGAAGGAAGCATCCATTAATCATCGATCATCCTGTCTTGTCACTCCACTGCTCCAGCTGGGGAGTTGCACCAGTGTTTCAGGAGGTTGCGCTGCTTCTTCCCTTCACGTGAGGCTCTGTTGGGGCCTTGCACATCCTCAGTGTCGATCAGATTTCGCCCTTGCCTCCATTCCCCAGGCTCCATGAACCTATTGCCTTGTTGGAGGTCCACGAGCCTGTTCTGCAAGACTGGGTAGCGGGTGTGCATGAGATTGTGCAGGATGCAGCAAGCTTCCACAATCCTCCTCACAGTCTCTGGGCGATGCTGCATGGTGGTGAGAAGTACCTGGAACCTGTTGGCCAGGATGCCAAAAGCGTTCTCCACCACCCGCCTTGCCCTGGACAGCCTGTAGTTGAAGATCCTCTCTTCACGGGTGAGGCATCTGGAGGTGTGGGGCTTCATGAGGTAGGTTGTGAGGGAGAAGTCGTCATCCCCCACGATGAAGTAGGGCACATTTTGCGTGTCGTTGGGCAGGGGATCTGGATCTGGGAAGCCCATGATGAGGTTGTGT
>BLBF01000055.1:14031325-14042165 GCA_015471245.1 Laticauda colubrina | reverse complement strand
TGATGCTGCTTCTGGCGGTGGTGCTTCTGCTGGTGCTTACTCTGCTGGCACTGCTCCTGGTGCTGGTGCTTCTGCTGGGGCTTACTCTGCTGGTGCTGCTCCTGGTGCTGGTGATTCTGCTGGTGCTTACTCTGCTGACACTGCTCCTCATCCTGCTGGTGCTCCTGGCCCTGCTCATGCTCCTGGTCCTGCTGGTGCTCCTGGTCCTGCTGGTGCTCCTGGTCAGGCTGGTGTTCCTGGTCCTGCTGGTGCTTACTCTGCTGCTGCTGATCCTGGTCCTGCTGGTCCTGCTTGTGCTGCTGCTGCTGCTGGTGGGGAGGAGCAGCCCCTACAACCTGGAAGCCCCTCTGATGAGGGCCCATGTGGTCCTGCCAAATGGAGGAAGAGGCAGACACGAGAATGGGAGAGGAGGCAATACAACATAGAAGAGGAACATGAGGATGAGGTGCTGGAGTGGCTGAGAGAGAATGAGTATCTATGGCAGAAGGGACACAGGCTCGATAGGGACACCAAAAGGAAGCAGGCTGCTTGGAGAGTGAAGACGGACAGCCTGGGCTACACTTTGGAGGTGCTCCTCAGCTGGTGGAAGCACATGCACACATGCACACCTGAAGCTGCACCTCAAGAAATCTGGCCAGGCCGCGGTCAAGCTGACAGACAGAGAGACTTACGTGATGGCCAAGTGCATCTTCCTGGAGGGTGAGATCCGCCACCAAGGAGCAGCCCCTCTCACAACCCTCTCTCTCAGGCAGCCTGCTGAGAGCCAGTCCTCTTCGGGCCGAGAGTCAGCTCCTGTCTCCAGGCAGGTATCTGTGGAGCGTGCCACGACAGAGACCCCCCCGACAGCTGTAGTACCCGTTGCGGAGCGCATGGAGGACCCCTTGGCACAGTGGGAGAAAGGAGACGGCACTTCCACCACAGCCCAACCTGCATCCACTCCCAGCTCCACCTCCACAGAAGGGCAGAGAGGCAAACTGGAGGGACAGAGCCACACTGTCCTGCTGGAGATAAGAGACACCATCAGGAGCAGCGTAGGTCTCCTCTCTCAGCTGGTCCACACCGACTCCTCATCCTCCAACCGCAAGCCCTTCCTCACCTATGTGAACCAGACCCTCATGGACATGACAGAACCCCAGTACCAGGTGGTGAAGGACAGGACCACCGATCTGCTTCACAACCCTCCAGACCCAGATGAATCTGCTCCCAACCAGTCCAGGTCTGCTCCTCCACCCCAGGTGATGTCACTCCCCTTCCAAGGCTTTCCACAGGCCCTCACCTACCAAGGTTACGGCTACCAGGAGGTCCAGCAGCACAGGCAGCAGCCCTTCCCAGTTCAGGCACATGTTCATCAGACGCAACTGGTGCCACTGATCCCACCGATGCCAGCCACGCCACAGATGCCAGCCATGCCACCGATGCCACCCACGCCAGTCCTCACCCAGCTGCAGACCAGACAGCCCCACTACACTGCTCCTTCCTCCACCCCACAGCCAAGCCCGGCCTCAGTACATCTGTCATCGGTACTGGGGCTCACACCCCATGTCATAGAGGAAGGGGCTCTCAACATCACGGGGCTGAGCCAGCTGTCTGAGAGCTTCCTCAACACACCGTCCCCTGTTGTCCTCTCGGGGCCAGGCACCCCAGTGGCGCTTCAGACCAGCACTCCAGCAGCAGCCACCTCCACAGCACCTGGACCCTTCACCCCTGAGACTGGGCACACCTCCGAGTGACCAAGAAGAGTGCCAGAAACTGGGTGGCTACCTGTTGACTTTATTTTTGCTTTGGACACTTCACTTGGGTCATTTTTCTTTTACAGCTTGTTTTTAATAAAGATTATCTTTGCTTCACACACTTGCTTCATTTATTTAATTAAATAAAGTCTTGGTGGAAACTTTTAGAAATGGTTTAAGCCTTTGCATGCTTGTGGGATGGGTTAATATAGCAGTGGGATGGGTAAGGATAGCAGTGGGATAGATAAGCCTCCAGTGCAAGCATAGTGGGACTGTATGGTCCAGCCTCCCAGGTGCCACACCTACGGCCCTTTATTATCAATAACAATGTAAGCACTTATCCACACATGTCAACAACTCTTTATTAAATGCCCTGATCATTGTAGGCCCACCCAACATACACGGCCCAATCTTATCAGTGTGATGAGACAGGCTGAAGGAAGCATCCATTAATCATCGATCATCCTGTCTTGCCACTCCACTGCTCCAGCTGGGGAGTTGCACCAGTGTTTCAGGAGGTTGCGCTGCTTCTTCCCTTCACGTGAGGCTCTGTTGGGGCCTTGCACATCCTCAGTGTCGATCAGATTTCGCCCTTGCCTCCATTCCCCAGGCTCCATGAACCTATTGCCTTGTTGGAGGTCCACGAGCCTGTTCTGCAAGACTGGGTAGCGGGTGTGCATGAGATTGTGCAGGATGCAGCAAGCTTCCACAATCCTCCTCACAGTCTCTGGGCGATGCTGCATGGTGGTGAGAAGTACCTGGAACCTGTTGGCCAGGATGCCAAAAGCGTTCTCCACCACCCGCCTTGCCCTGGACAGCCTGTAGTTGAAGATCCTCTCTTCACGGGTGAGGCATCTGGAGGTGTGGGGCTTCATGAGGTAGGTTGTGAGGGAGAAGTCGTCATCCCCCACGATGAAGTAGGGCACATTTTGCGTGTCGTTGGGCAGGGGATCTGGATCTGGGAAGCCCATGATGAGGTTGTGTTCCAGCCCCTCCTTGAGGTCACTGGCGTTGTATATCTGGGCATCTGAAGCTGACCTGTTGCCTGAAGCATCGATGTACATGAACTTGTAGTCAGCATTGACCATGGCGATGAGGATGATGCTGAAGAAGCCCTTGTAGTTGAAATAAGTGGACCCTGATTTGGCTGGAGCTTTGCAGGCCACGTGCTTCCCATCTGTGGCTCCAACGGTGTGGGGGAAGTTCCACCTCTGATACCACTGCTCTGCAACTTTCTTCCAGCCTTCTTCAGTGGAGGGGAACTGGAGGAGCTCCTCCAGGTATTCTTCGATGATGGCCTGCACCACTTCTCTGACCACAATGCTGATGGTGTTGTGTGGCAACCCTCCAGCCATACTGCATGTTCCTGTACGTGGTCCCTGAGGCTCAGAGATGGCGCAGAGTCAGTGCCACCTTGAGCCCAGGGTCCAGGCTGGGCCGTAAGTTGGTGCTCTGCTTGGTCAACCTGGGTCTCAGCCGCTCCACAACTTCATCAAGCATGGCTGGAGGCATCCTCATGAAGTTCTGGAATGCACGAGGGTCTTCGTTCCTCAGCTCCACCATCAGCTTGTTGTACAGTCCGTACTCTGCTCTTCTCCCGATCCATCTTCGGACCCAGACGCTTCTTGGCCGCCTCCTTTTCTTCCCGTAGAACAGTTGAAAGAGCCTGTAGATGGCTTCGCACTGTTGCAGAACGATGGTGGCTACCAAAAGGACTGTGTTACGATCCATGGTGGAGATGACTGGATGCTGTGGAAGAGCAACAATCAGATGAAGGCTGCAGAGGTCTGTACAGCAGGGATGCTGGACCGAAAGTGAGATCCAGGTGAGTTGCTCCCCCTTTTTATAGGAAATATAGGGTTTCCACTAGGTGTCCTTTTGCATCCTCTAGGCATCCTCTAGACATCCTTAATATCCGAGATAGGTCCCCTCTGCAAACGTTTTTTCCATTTTAAATGCTTTCTTTGTGAGCTGCATCCACTTTCATCCTTTCTCTGTCCGTGCTACTAACGCTGCGCGTCCGTTCCGCGTCCGTTTCGCTTCCTCCCTGTGTCCGTTTTCCGCTGGAGCGGATTTGAATTGCGCGGATGCGCAGCAGATGCCTAGCGGATGTAGCGGACGCGTAACGGATGACGACGGATGCAGAACGGATGTTCACCGTATGCACTGCAGATGCAGAATGGACACGTTGGATACATTTTCCACTCAAAAAGTTTTGAGCAGCTCAAAACTTTTTGAGCGGATGGAACCTCAGTCGACGGATGCTGGACGGATAGAGAGGAAGAAAACAGACGCAGTGAGTACAGAAGGGATGCATCGCGTTAACCAACGGATGGCAAGTGTTTCTCTCCATTTTACATCCTCTTTCCATCCGTTGCTGCAGTGTGACATGGGCTTTAGAGATGAGTATTCCAAGGTCCTTTACAGAGCTTGGATCATCAACAAGATCTTGACTATTCAGCTTGTATTTTATTTTCTGTTTTTTTTTTTGCCAATATGTAAGACAGAGCATTTAATTGTTGAGATTTGAAGTTGCCATTTGTTTGACCGTTCTGATGCATAGTGAAGATCTTTTTGAATGGTAGCAGTATTGTCTGTGGTGTTGAATAGCTTTACATCATCAATGAAGAGAACGCAGTTGCTCTTGACATGATCACAGAGGTCATTTATGTAGAGTATGAAAAGTGTTTGTCCTAGAACACTGCCTTAGGGGGCACCACTGTTGAGAGGTACAGAATTTGATAGGACACTCCCAATTTTGACCATTTTTTGTCTGTTTGACAGGAATGCTTTTATCCAGTTATGCAGGTGTCCAGAGATACTGTAAGATTTTAATTTTAGGAGTAGTTTGTTGTGTACCACTGAATCAAAGGCTTTACAGAAGTCTATGTAGATTGCGTTTATTGCTTTACCCTGATAGAATTGTGCAGTCCATGTTTTTGCAGTGTAAGAGTTGCAGATTACAGGATAGTTTTTTCCTGAAACCAAACTGTTTAATGGAGAGTAGGTTGTTTGTCTCTAAGTGGAGGATAATGGATTGGTTAATAATTGATTCCATGACTTTTCACTTGATGCAGCATTGGAAGATTGGTATGTAATTTTCAACTAGGCTGGGGTCTCCCTTTTTGAAGATGAGGATGACCGTGGCATGAAAGAGTTTAATCAAGGCCACCTATCAGGAATACTACAACAGTGGATTCCAGCACTGAGCTGGGGAACTCTGGGAGTTGAAGGCTACACCCCTTAAACTTTCCAAGATTAACAAACACAGATTTAGATGATCTCCGAAGTTATTTCCAGACCTTATGTTCTGTACTACTATGATCAGGAGTTGTAAATTAAGTTCATTGGAGATAGTACTGAGAGAAAAAAAGTCACAAGAGGTGGATTCATGTACCACAACATTTATATTCACTTTTTCTTTTTGCAAACTGGTCCAAGACTGGCTCGGGAGCAACAGTATGCCAACCTTAGCTAGTCACAAAAATACTCAATTGGGTGAGAACTGGTTAAACATAAGAGAGTGAGCTCAAGAAAATTCCCAGCCCAACTTACTACAGGGTAATTCTGGGCAGCTTACAATCATAAAAGATTGTATGAGAGGGGGGTGGGGAGAGAGAGAGGGAGAGAGAGAGAAAGAGAGACATAAGTATTAATTTACACTGTGTGTGTGTGTATGCACACATTTGGAGATATATAGATAGATATGGATATAGATATTTATACATATAGATGTAGGTAGGTAGGTAGGTAGATGGATAGTGTTGTGGTTAGCCAGCAGCAGGTGTGGATGATGGAAGAGAGTGAGGACTTGGATGAGCAGCTGGGACCATCAGGGAGTGGACTGTGCCTTCAGGGATGGTGGGGGCTGGCAGCAGTGATGAGAAGGTTCCAGAAGAGCCTGTGCTAAGTGCACGTGAGTATAGGATGATTCGTAGAAGAGAACAGCTGAAGCTACACAGACAACTCAGGAATAAGGATAAGTGTAATGGTCCCTCCCTCTGGGAAATCTAAGCCTGGTTTCCAACGGTTTTTGCCTTTGCAAAAGGCAAAACTTTCAAAGGACTCAGTGTGTGATTACAGACTGATTTATTTGAAGACTTCTGCCAAGGTTTTTCTAAGTGGACTAACTGGCTGCAAACCATCTGTTATCTACAAAGAGGTTTATTTGTAGATTAAAGCCCTGAAAGTTTTGAGTTACTGAGTTTACTCAGTTACTGAGTCCTCTTGGGGAATTTGGCTGGGTCAGAACGGGTAGGTAGGTAGGTACCCTGTTTCTCCAACAATACGGCCTCCCCCAATAGGAAGTCCCAGCATGTTTTATAGGCATGAAATGAAATTAAGCCCCTCCCCCCAAATTAGGGCCTATATTAAAACATGCAAAATGGGGGGGGTATTGGGGGGCCGGGCTTGCCGTTAGGAAGTACTTTTGTTGCACACCCAGATGCGTTGACCCTGAAACTAAGTGCCTCACCAACGCCGAGGTCAATATCTAAGCCATTGCCACCTGCCCAAAGATGCAAGGAGGGGGGAATTAAGTCACCCATGAAAAGACAGCCTAGCCATTTGGGGAGGGGGGGGCTCAAAAAAAAAAAAAAAAAGACCCGGCCTTATTATATGAGAAACACGGTAGATAGAGTTAGACAGACAGTAAATTAATACCAGCAAAGTCTGGTGGGGAGATTTTTATAAATGGGGAGGATGGGGGCAGGGTGGGGGGAGATGGGATCTCTTGTTAAACAAGGGAAGCCTCATCTGTGGGATCAGATAGCATGTGAAACCATGCACCATTCAGTCTGTGGAAAAACCTCTCTCCACAGTTCCCGGATCCCAAAAGTTGGGGGCTGCTGCCCTAAGCCAACTAGCAGAGCCAGTTTTTTAGGCTCTTATGAAAGGTCAGGAAGGTTGGGGCCAGCTTTTGACATGGGGGGGGGGAGCAAGATGTTCCATAGGGCACTGCAACAGCAGAGAAAGCCCTTCTCCTGGATTCTGCTAGCCAAAATAAGCATGCCTCATCTTCCGGCATGACTGGGATGGGCCAATCCCAAGTTGGGATTGGTCAACAGCAATCCATTCTGCACCACTGCTAAGAAAACTATAGGGATGTGACTGTCACAAGGGTTCAGCCTTCACTGAAGAGATAATTTACTTGCTTCATTTCAAAAATCAACTGTTTGTGGGATTTATTTTTTTAAAAAAATTTAGGACAAAGAAAGTACTCAGTATTTTTCCTGCCCCACCATCTTATTTTGGCTAAATACAGGACAAAAGTATCCAATACTTACTTGACTTGAGAAGGATAATTTCCGTATACATTGGGATGGGTGTTTGAAATATGACCATTCATTCTGATCACCACTTTATCTGTGGAAATAAAAATAGGGAAAGGATGGTAAAAAGAGAGAATCGCTTAAGACATGCTGTAGAATAAAACACTTATGAAAGCCTACAGAATTAACCAATTATGACTGTGGGAAAACAGAGACCTTTTCAAAATAGTGGTTTGTTATTTTCCACAGTATACACACACATAAAGGCATGCATGTGCATACACATACACACACACACACCCAGATAACATTCATTTGCTATCTCAAGGAATAACAGTTCCTCCCGCCAAGTGTGTTTGTCAAAATGGGAAACAATGGTGAGCATCAAATCTTCCTAAATTCTCCTTTATTTTACCTCCAAAACCAACATGATCTATCTAATGTTTATCATTCCTACTACAATCACAGTTTTACAACCAGACAACATAGTTAAGTTTACAAAAGTGCTTCCCAGGTACAGGTAGTCCTCGACTTACAATTACAGTTGAGCCCAAACTTTCTGTTGCTAAGCGAGACAATTGTTAAGTGACTTTTGCCCCATTTTATGGCCTTTCTTGCCACAGTTGTTAAGTGAATCTCTGCAGTTGTTAAGTTAGCCATACACTTGTTAAGTGAATCTGGCTTCCCCACTGAGTTTGTCAGAAGGTCACAAAAGGCGATCACATGACCTTGGGACAGTGCAATAGTCATAAATATGAGTCAGTTCTCAAGGGCCCAAATTTTGATCATGTGACCATAGGGATACTGTAATGGTCCTAAGTGTGAAAACCGGTCATAAGTCACTTTTTTCGGTGTGCCATTGTAACTCTGAATGAAAACTAAATGATCACTAAATTGGTGCATAAGCACACCAACGTGCCTACCGTCACTGTCCTATAGTTTATTTTTATTTTTTTTTATTTTTCTTATATGTATCCATATATTCATAACTAATTGTGGTAAGTTGAGGACTACCTATACATAAGAAGCAACTCTCTGGAAGATCTTCGATTTCATCCAGTTGCTGGACTGAAATTAATTCTCTTAATTAACTGCTAAAATTGTAGACTAGTGGTGGCTATACTTTTTGGGCTCTTATGCCAAAAATTGTGTGTGCACTGGCGCGCACATGCTCACATACCAGCACCCAGAAGTCAATGTGCGGGCCTCCCCATGCCCCTTGTGCATGCGCACGCAATCCCCCTGTCGCCTCTTGCTTACCTGCACTGCACCTCATAGCTGATTTTCGGCCAGTTTTGAGGCCTTTTTCACCTTCCCAGAAGCAAGCTTTGCAGGTCAAATAATGGGCCTGTTTAATCACTTCCGGTATTATAGGAAGTATCAAAATGGCTCTATTCGGCTTGCAACGGCTTTTTTCAAGCCTCTGCGAGGCCGAAAAAAGTCTCAAACCAGCCGAAAATCAACTGTGAGCTGCGCGTGTGTGCAATGAGGTAAGTTTGCCTGAGGCTGGCATGCCGGCACAAATGGCTCTGCGTGCCACCTAAGGCACACTTGCCACAGGTCCACCATCACAGTTGTAGACAGTCAGTTCTAATCAACAGGTTATTTTCCTGTACCAACAGTCAGGCAGGAGTGTTTTTGTATCTACTCATCATACTTTGTAATTCTGGAAGAATAAAAGCAACAATTGTCTTAGGAAGATTAACAGGGACAAACTGAATTTCTGTCTTTCTTTGCTTATTTCCTTTTCTTTCATGTTCTGAACATCAGGGGAGGGCTGCCCTAAGATATTTTGCTTCAACTCCAAAAACTGTTTGATATGGGGGAATGAGGATAGCAAACCACACTGTATTATTATGACCAAACAACTAAGTTAGGAGCCTATAGCATACCACAAGGTCAACATTAGAGCACCTCAGCTTTTATTGCTTGTGGACACTGCCTCACTCTGCCTCAGGCTTTCTCAACATTAGCAACTTTAAGATGCCTGGATTTCCATTCCCAGAATTCCTTCAGGCACCATTCCACATATTTTAAAATTGCTGAGAAACATTGCTTTGCCTAATAGTAGGGTGGTCCTGAACTTGAGAAGACAGTGCTCAAGAAATATTTATTCCAGAAAAATCTGTCCATCTGCTCAACGGCTAAGAGTCTCCCATATTAACTGGAATTTAAACAGAAGGACTAATTGGTTGGTTTTAGTTCTGTTTCTGGCTGGTGGCTTAACTCCTGGTTTTATTGCTTGCTGTTCTTTATATACAAGAGCTCAGCCATCAACTTTAGTCACAGTGCTACACTTATTTATGTTACGATGTAAATAATAAACTGCACAGAGTCACTGGGAGTTGGGCAGCATATAAATTTAATAAATAATAAGACCCTCCTTAGGTGGTCACAAAGATGAAAAATTGCCACCGTTTTAAAAAAAGGCAATGAGCGGAAACAAACGTCACATAGATTATTAGTTTTTGTGGGGAAATCAGGGGAAGCAGGGGAGATATAACAGGATCCTCTCAGGAATAATGACGTCTTTAAAGAGTTGTTAGCTGTGTTTCAGCCATAGGAACTGTCAAAAATTTACAAATGTTGATCTATCGGTCTTATGAGCTTAATTTTGTCTCCTGGGCTTAGCAGAGACCCTTGAGGAATTTGGCAAAACAGCCGTTACGTTTTTCTGACTACCCAATGACTTTTCAATGTCATGGCACTTCAAATGTGAATAACTGTACCATATATAAACCAAAACAGGGTGAATTCACAAAGCACTATTCAAAAACAAACAAACTCGATGGCTCAATCTATCACATGAAGGAGGCCATTATCTTTTCTGCTAGATGAACAAGCCTGGGGCTGGAGATCTGCTAGTATTCTAATGGCCAAATGGTTTAATATCACCTCTGTTCCTTTTAATTTAATATTTTAAACATCATTTTTTTAAAAATAAACAATTAGCTTTCATGAATGCTTGCAGAAGAGCAAAATGATAGAAATCAAAACACATCTATGGACAAAGCTTTGCTGATGCATTAAGTCTCAGTCCTGACTAACATGCCTCTTAAATCCACCATAATCCATATTTTTCAAAAATAACAAGGAGGCACAGAAATTGCTACGCCATGTGCTCCTTTTGTTCATGTTTATTTGACAATACACACTAAAATTTAGGGGTTTTTTTTGCTGCATTTATGGTCCCAGCTATGTCCAAAGATATACTTATGTATGTTTTCAAAAATGCTACCAACGAACCTTTTCAAGTAGTCCTTGACTTACAACCACAATCGAGCCCAAAATTTCTGTTTGCTAAATGAGACATTTGTTCAGTGAGTTTTGCCCCATTTTACGGCCTTTCTTGTCACAGTTATTAAGTAAACACTGTTAAGTTAGTGACACTGTTGTTAAATGAATCTGGCTTCCCCATTGACTTGGCTTGTCAAAAGGTCACAAAAGACGACCACATGACCCCAGGATACTGCAACTGTCATAAATATGAGCCAGTTGTCAAAGAGTCTGAATTTTGATCACGTGATCATGGGGCTGTTGCAATGGTTGTAAATGTGAAAAATGGCCATAAGTCATTTTTTTTCAGTGCTGTTGTCAGTTTGAATGGTCACTAAAGGAACTGTTTTAAGTTGAGGACTACCTGGAGACTCCGTTAGGCAAACCAACAGGATATTATTATAAAGTGTTTTATGATTCTTGACTCTTGACAAATGTATCTTTTCTTTTTATGTACACTGAGAGCATTTGCACCAAGACAAATTCCTTGTGTGTCACATTTGGCCAATAAATAATGATTCTATTCTATTCTATTCTATTCTATTCTATTCTATTCTATTCTAT
>BLBF01000055.1:13953380-14031315 GCA_015471245.1 Laticauda colubrina | reverse complement strand
ATTCTATTCTATTCTATTCTATTCTATTCTATTCTATTCTATTCTATTCTATTCTATTCTATGGTCTTCGATAAAAGGTTGCCACCAATACAAAATAAACCTTCCTTGTTAATCCTATTATTTAACATGGAATTATTCATTTTACTTTGGACAACGGTGCATACATGTTTGGGATGAGTTACAAATTGTATTTTGGGAAAGAGAAAGTACGGTAATTCTCTATTGTTTTAGCGACAAAAGTAGTCCTCTCCTTAAAACCTACCATGTAGTTATTAATAAAAGTTAAAAGTCCCTCCCAAGGTACTTATTACCTAGTACAAAAATTAATAATCATAAAATTGGGTTGGTCACATTATGACCTGCTTTATGATGATATGTTACGACTTATGACTGTAATGGTCAGTTTTCATTACAGTTGTGAATCAAAGACAATCTGTAATACCTTTTTCAACTAGCGTGTCTTGGAGAAGTAAGGACTCAAATCCCAGAATTTTCCAGATTGCGTGGTTGAGGCATTCTGGGAGTTGAAATCCACACATCTTAAAGTTTTTAATTTTCAAAACCATTGATCTATTCTAGATAATGCCCAAGTTGGAGGTGGTATCTCCATAGAATATCAGCAAATCTTTACTGCATGAAATTGGCTCAAATAACTTATGGGGCAACAGAGTGCAGAAATTTAGGTCAGGACAAATTCTTTTATTACAATGAAACTGGGCTGAAAAAATGGCATGGCTTCATAAAGATAATTTGGAGCCATGGAATAGGGAAGATGACATAGGGAAAGGAGTGGCAGAACCTGTGGGCAGAGTTAAAAGAGGGATCAGTCTAGAATCCCTACATAGCCACACACAAACTAAGTCCAACACCCCTTGAATTCCATTGACTCTTATCTAGCTCTTAGCAGGTGCAACGTTAATTCAGAATATTCCTGTGCATAGGCATGAGTGGCAATAAATCAGTTTAACTGGCTCTTCCTTTGTGGGTCTGATGTTTCCAGTCTGTCAGAAGTTAGTAATTTTGAACTCTTGAAGGCTGTTATTTTTTCAGAGGGGGAAGGAAATTGTGCTAATATAATTGGTCATCCAAACAAGAATTCAAGGGTCGGGATTCTGACAGTCCAGAATTCTTACATGAATTCTTCTGAAAGTTGCCATTGAACAATGTTAAATAGTCTAATGTAAAAATTCAAGGAGGTAGTGATAGTCCAAATTTTAGAAGCAATGGAGAATATAAATCAGTCAATGTGTTCATAAATAAAATTGAAATAATATTGCTAAATGGCATTTGATGAACTGAATGTGATTTGATTTTCAGTTTCAATGAAATCAAATGGATCTTTTTTACAATCATAGTCCCATGCAAGCATGTCTTGCAGAGGTTGAGAGGGCAGTTAAAAAAGCATGATTAAAACTCTGCCTCTTTTTTATATACATAAAAATGGCCCAACCTTGATCATATCATTATGGCCACCATCTTGTCTCTTTTGATCATACTTTGTGGACATTCCCAAAAGCTCTTCAAAGCAAAATGAAGTCCTTATCTGGAAAAGCTTACATACCTCTGAACTGTACTGGAGACAGTACGAAGGAGAATTACAAATGTTTATCTTGATATATATTACACCAATTTATTATAGGGTTTATAAGGAGACTTGATTTTGAATCAATCACCAATAAACTGTGAGTTCTAGTCCCATCTTAGGCACGATAGCTGGCTGGGTGACTTTGGGCCAATCACTAGGAGAGTCTCAGTTCTAATCCCGTTTTAGGCATGAAAGCCAGTTGGTTGACTTTGGATCAATCATTCTGTCCCTCAGCTCAGCCCACCTCACAGGGTTGTTCTGGGGAAAATAGAAGGATGGAGGAATATTAGATGTGTTTGCCACCTTGAGTAATTTTTAAAAATGATAAAGGCGGGATAAAAGTAATCTAAAAATACTGTTAATAGAATGCATTAATGAATATCAAACACGAGGTGATTATTTTGTTCTTGTTTGGGTTTTTGGCCTAGGTAACTAAAAAGGGTACATGTCCAAATAAGACTGTACTTACTGTACATAGTATTTCCTCAGTTTCTCAAAGATTAACTTGCCTACTCTCAACCCTGTTACTATGTACACATTTCATTACAAAATAAAGCGAACAGGAATGCCATTATAGGATCCTTTTAGGAATTTGTATAGTGCCTGGCAGAACATTGAGTGACATGTCCCATTCAAACAAGCAAATAAGGCAGCATTTATTAACTATTCAATAAAACCGCAAGCAACATAATTCACAGTGCAGACTGAAATTTCACTGTTGTCTCAAACAACACAACTGCCCATGCAATCCAACTGGGGTGCCTTTTTATGACTTATAGAAATTTCCAAGACAACTAACTCATTACATACTTGAGTTTTCATAACATCATTGATGCTTCATTGGGGGCCATGCCTACGTTGTATCATTATGTGTTATGATTCACAGTGCACCCCAATGTGTCCTTCACATGCTCTTTCCCTGGGGAATTTTCCTCTGTGCCAATGTTTCTCAACTTCAGTAGTTTGAAGATGTGTGAACATCAACTCCCATAGCTGGCTGGGGAATTCTGGGAGTTGAAGTCCACGCATCTTCAAACTGCCAAGGTCGAAATGCACTGCTCCATGCCATAATTTAATCAAGAATGATCCATCAAAATTAATCCCCTAATTTCCCCAAAAGTTTCCTTCGTCGCAAAAGAATTTTTTTCTGTGACCTGTTACACTTGGACTTCTTTTGGAGCTGTATAGGAAGTATTTTATTAAAAAGCCATATGATTAATCCTTGACTTGCAAGTGGTTGCTTAGCAACCATTAAAAGTTACAACGGACCAACCTTGGGGCTATTTATGAACCCAACTTGAAGTTCCAACGGTCCATCCCCTTCATGGTAAATAGTCTGCTGTTGTAAGACTACTTATGGCTGTGATGGCAAACCTCTGTCACGTGTGCCAGAGGTGGCACACAGAGCCCTCTCTATGGGCAAGCGCAACATCATCAGCTGCTCTTCTGATTTCTGGTCTTTGCATGTACCGGAGTGCCGGAAACCCAAAGACCAGCTGGCATGCACGAGCTGGCCAGCTGGTCTTCAGGTACTGAGCACAGTGGTGCACGCAAAGACTAGTTGGCCAGCACGCATGTGCATGCCAGAAACTTGAAAACTATCTGGCCGGCGCATGCATGCACACTGCCCAGCTGGTCTTCAGGTTTTCAACACTCTGCACATGTTCCAGTTTGGGCACTCAGTGCTGAAAAGGTTCATCATCACTGACCCAATTTAGCCCTCTATTATTTTTGGGGATAGCGGAATTGATCAAGTCAGTTTTTGATTCCTGGATTCCTTACTTAATCAGGTCCTTCAGTTTTCTTGGAAAGATTTCAGAAGTGGTATGTTATTGCCTTCTTTCTAGGGCTGAGAGGGAATGACTGGCCCAAGGTCACCTAGCTGGCTTTGTGTCTCAGGTAGAACTAAAAACACAGCCTCCCACTTTCTAGCCTGATGGCTTAACTACTGTGCCAAACTGGCTCTCTATCCCTTGATTGCCTATATTTTAAAAGTAGGCAGCTTCCTATTTAAACCAGGTTACAGGTAAAGAGTGCAGAAATTCTGGAAAAATCCCTTTTGATGAATTTTAGCTATTCATTCCAACATGCATCTGGTATTAGGACAGAGCAGCTGAACTGCAGAATGATTTTTTTTAATTAACAATGCTTTTTTTAAAGGAAGATAAAAACTGGTGTCAATTAATTTAAGCGAGAAAAAGGAAGAAAAAGTTAAAAGTGCAAGAAAAGGGAGGGAAATAAAGAATTGAAAAGCAGAAAAGAAAGAAGATATAAAGAAGTGGCTTCCAATGTCCTTTACAGCATTATAATTATAATAATTATCATTTAACCTTTTACTCTATTGTTACAACTCTCTTCTTTCTATAATCCAGTCTGTCTAATCATCACAACCATAAATCATAAAATCATGTTTTATTTCATACATACAAAACAGTATATAACAGTATATAAAACAGTCAGCAATAAACATAGATATTGTCTTTTCTCTGAACACAAAAATTAATTTAGTGCCTCAGCTAAGTTCTGTCTTCCTCACCAACCATTCCTCCATTGTGGGTAATGCTGAATCTTTCCATCTTTGTGCATATAATAATCTAGCTACAGTTATCAAGTTGAACTGAAAAAATGAAGATTGACCTAAAATCTCTTTTGTTATGTGCATGACTGGTAACAGTCAAAGAGCATTTTATGGCTGAGTTCCTGGGCACGATGCCAAGGCTGTTGGCTCTCGTTTAAATCAAAATGTACTCTTTCCTCAAGTAATTAAAAATAATTTGCTAAATAAGGCTGTAAACATTCTGGAATAGAACTCCAGCAGGCCTTGGAGTTCCCATAATAGCACATTAAGTTCGAAAAACACAGCCATTTAGTTTGTCATCTCTCCGTCCAGGGCAAGAAGAAGTTACAGGGATGGGCTAAACAGAGAGACCACAAATAATTTCAAACTGTAAATCTGTAGGACAAGGTTGGGAGCCCAGCCTCTCTTGAAGTATTTCAAAAGGGAAACATCTACAAGTCCCCTTTCTCAAAGCAAGATTAGAATCTTCTTGAGGAGATTTCATGAATCTGTTGCTGGTCAGCAGATTCACTGTATCAAAATTGATGGGTAACTCTTTCTTGATTTTTTTTTTTTTTTAAAGCATTTTTAGTGATGATGGACCAGGTTTTGGGTCTCATCCATTCTATTTCCTGAACTCTTTATAAAGTACTTAATCTATAAGATGTCAGGAAATGGAACTCCAGTTTGTTTCTGAATTTTCTTTATAATTGTGAAAATATCGACAGACTCCCTCGCATCCCGGACCTAAACTGTTTCAACCCCTAGCCTCAAAACGACGCTATACAGCACTACACACCAGGACAACTAGACATAAGGATAGTTTTTTTTCCGAATGCCATCATTCTGCAAAACAACTAACTCCCACAACATTGTCAAATTACTTAGTGAGACTATATTACTATTATTCTTCTCATGCTTCCTATTATCTATCTCTTCCCACTTATGACTATAACCGTGTTGCTTGTATCTTTACAATTTATATTGTTTTGTTTTCCTAGTATCTTTTGATTACATATTAGTAATCTATGTATGATTTGATTGCTCATAGTAACCTATGAGTATTACTAAGTATTGTATCTTATGATTTTTGATGAATGTATTTTATTTTTTCTTATGTACACTGAGAGTAGATGCACCAAAGACAAATTCCATGTGTGTCCAACCACACTTGGCCAATAAAGAATTGCACTCTCAAATAGAAAGATCTCCACACCACAAGCCAGGCAAACACCCGGGCACAAACAGACTCCCTCTGATACCTCCAGCTCAAACACACCCCAACCAGGCACCTAGATGAAACCTAGCTTCCTAATAGATAATAGTTGTCCTTTCACGCGAAGCCAAGCTGCACTGAAAGCCTCCAATACAGGAACAGACTGTTGCCAGCCAATCAAAGCCACAAAACAGACAGAAGAAACCAGAAACACCAATCAAACAAACTCCAAGTCCAATAAACACAGACCAAGACTCCCAACCAATCAGGATGTAGAAAAAAACATCCTGGCACAACAGTAGGCTAGCCTCAAATTTAAAACCAACGACTGTGAGACTCTGACCCACATACAAACTCAATATAGAAGCCTGATGATGGCAGATGAGATTCTGCTGAAACGTTGCTACAACTTTAAAAGCACTACAATAACGTGGGATAATACCCGAAGGAAGCTGAACTGCACACATGTAAGTGCCCGCGAAAACCTAAAAAAACAAACAAATATATATATATATATATATATATCCATTCAAGCTGGATGATTTGGTTGAAGACCTGCATCTATTAAGCATGTTTCTGATTACAGGTAGTCCTCGACCTACGACTGTTCATTCATCGACCGTTTGAAATTATTATGGCACTGAATGAAGCGGCTTGTGATCCTTGCTTCCGGCACCCCTGAATTATCCCTACAGTCATATGTCCAAATATGCTTTTTTTTTTTTCCTTTCAAAAGGCAACTGGTCTTTGTTTTTCCTTGAAGGCGTTTTGCTTCTCATCCTAGAAGCTTCTTCATATCAGAACTGAGGAAGAGTTCTTGGAAGAGAAGCGAAATGCCTTCAAGGAAAAACAAAGAAAGTCCAGTTGCCTTTTGGGGGGAGCGGAAGCATCCTTGGGACAACCATGACCTGGATGAATGAGAATCTCCATAGACACCTACAGTGATATGAACAAAATTTGGGTGCTTGGCAATCCCCCTGCTCTTATGACCAACGGCAGGAATATTGAAGCAGCCTCCTGTCTTCCTCCCCAATTGTATCCTGCTGGGTTTTGGTCACAATGGTGCCTCGCCTCATAACTTTCATGATTTGCAACCATAATGGGCAGGCTCCATTACAATCTAAATTGAGGACTACCTGTATTATCACAATGATAAATGCTCATAGCAACTCACTACTGATGACATATTTTTTTTGTGTTGTTGTTGCAGTAATCCTATGGAATGAGATCACATTCTACCTTACTTCATACTGTGAAGAATTAAACAGCATCTTCAAGACAATGCTGAAGTTAGAAGGAAAGAATAGCAGATCCTTGGAAATATGAGTAGGCAACAAACTAATTACTGAAATAAATTAATGACAGCCATGTTGCTTCTTTCTGTGATAATCTTGGTGAAATGGAATTATTAATCTATCCCCTTCTATTGTAGTTCTACTGTATTTCATTCCATCTTAGCATGGTGTCAAATGACTTGTCCTGTCTCTTTGAAAAGGAAAGCAGATAATAAGAACAAAATCTGGCTTTATACCATGGTCAGCTAAGATTTGTTGATTCTTAAGGATTGACAGAAAAGCCCTATCTACTGATGAACCAATGTAAATGAAGCTCCTTTCTGGTTGCTAGTCTATCTAACTACAGTATAAGAATGCTCAAAAGATCTTGCATTGCAGCTGTAACAGCATGATAGAGAAGAAACACCAAAGTGCACTGAGAACTAGCTTTTGAAGAATCTGGAACAGATGAGTACTTTCCACTCCTTCAGAGACTTCTTTGTTCCCTTTCCTTATTTGGTACAATACATTGCTTAGCATTCAATAAATGGTGGTATTTCCTAAAATCATGAGCAAGATAGCTCCAGTACACATGAGAAGAAAAGAACCTAGAAGCCCATCACTCTCTGAATATTACTTATCCTTCTTGGCATCACATCTAGTTTAATGAAAAGGACAGGAGTGGCATGATAGCAGTGTTCCAATATCTAAGGGGCTGCCACAAAGAAGAGAGTCAACTTATTCTCCAAAGCACCTGAAGGCAGACAACACATAATCAGAGTTGGAAGGGACCTTGTCGCTCATCTAGTTCAACCCCCCCACCCAAGCGGGAGACCCCACACAAATGGCAGTCCAATCTCTTCTTGAAAGTCTCAAATGATGGCACTCCCACAACTTCCAAGGGAAAGCTGTTCCATTGGTTGATTGTTCTCACTGTCAGAAAGTTTTTCCTTATTTCCAGGTTAAATCTCTCCTTGTTCAGTTTCCATCCATTATTCCTTGTCTGGCCTACAGGCACTTCAGAAAATAGCTTGACCCCTTCCTCCCTGTGGCAGCACCTCAAATACTGGAAGACTTCTATCATGTCTCCCCTGGTCCTTCTCTTCACTAGACTAGCCAAGCCCAGTTCCTGCAACCATTCGTTGTATGTTTTAGCCTCCAGCCCCCTAATCATCCTGGTTGCTCTTCTCTATACTTTTTCTAGAGTCTCATCTTTTAAGGTTAGAGGATGTAATCCAGGAGAGATGCAACCTAAAACTAAGGAGAAATTTCCTGACAGTGAGAACAATTAATCAGTGAAACAACCTGCCTCCAGAAACTATGAATGCTCCAACACTGGAGGTTTTTAAGAAGAGATTGGAGAACCATTTGTCTGAAATGGGATAGGTTTTCCTGCTTGAGCAGGGGGTTGGACTAGAAGACCTCCAGGGTTCTTTCCAACTCTGTTATTTTGTTATACATCTAAACTTTCCCATGTATGAAGATTATTTATAATAGACTGAGGGAGCCCCAGTTGAGATTTCTTACAATGCCGTTTGCAGGATAGGGGTTAAAAAACGTTGGCAATCGAGGCACAGAAGAGTCATACATTATTTATTTTATTTTATTTATTTGATTTGTCAATTGCTTACAAGATAATAGATATAAGTATAAACATGAGTAAGAAGACAAGAAATAGGTATAATTGGGGACAATAGGACAGGGACGGTAGGCATGATTGTGCGCTCATGCATGCCCCTTACAGACCTCTTAGGAATGAGGTGAGGTCAATCGTGGTTAGCTTGAGGCTAAAGGAGTGGGGGGTTAGAGGATGTAACAACAGAGTCAGGTAGTGCATTCCAGGCATTGACTACTCTGTTGCTGAAGTCGTACTTTCTGCAATCAAGTTTGAAGCGGTTTACATTGAGTTTGTATCTGTTGTGAGCTCTTGCATTGTTGTGGTTGAAGCTGAAGTAGTCATTGAGTGGTAGGTCATTGTAGCAGATAATTTTGTGTGCTACGCTTAAGTCTAACAGTAGTTGGCATAGTTCAAGGTTGTCCAAGCTCAAAATCTCAGTTCTGGTGATATAGGGTATTCTGTTGCAAGCAGAGGAATGTAGTACTCTTCTCGTGAAATACTTCTGGACTCGCTTAATTGTATTAATGTCTGATATGCAGTGCAGATTCCAGACTGAGCTGTATTCGAGTATTGGTCTGGCAAAAGTTTTGTATGCTCTAGTTAGCAATTCGATATTTCTGGAGGAGAAGCTTCGTAAGCTTCATACATTATTGTAGCTGTATATAAACCTTAGTAAATTAAACAATAGCCAAGAAAACAAACATTGAAGAAATTAACCCAGAATTCTTGCTTGAGGCAGGCATCTGCAGTAAGCTAAAACAGTCTTACTTCGAAAACATTATGCAAAGACTTAGAATTAAAGACATCTCTAGAAAGAGTTAAGAAAGATGGAAGGATAGATATGAACATGACCAATAGCAGCAAGGAGAATTGACTTATTTATAGCTGTGATGGATCTACCTGTAAAACACCTGAAAGGCTTAGGTTGGGCATAGATTCCTCCTGGAGAAAAATCTGTCTCTTGATGGCCCATAATCAATCCTATCAAATAAACAAACAAACAAACAAACAAACAAACAAACAAACACTTCATGTATATGGACTATAATGTCAACACTGCACTCCCTTGACACAATCTTTAGCTTTCACAACTTGTGCTTCAGATATTTATTTTACATTTCTGGTTTGAAATAATAAAGCATCATGGAATACCAAGCTTCCTTAATTTTAAAGATTCTGGCTTGCCCAATATAGCAAAGTCATGATACCTTTATTCCTAAAACATGTCCTTGAATTCAGGAAGCACCAAGCAAGCCAGCAATTTGTGGTTAAAGGCAGTACTTTCCTGCCATAAATATGCCTCCAAATATTTCATGTCCTGCATTTTTCAGAGGTGAAGTTACCCTTGAAGTTCCTTGTTTGTTGTTTAAATTCACTAGACAGAAGTACAAATCATTTAAACTGGCCAGGTAAGTCTGTAGGATCGAGAACAGGCTGGGTTTTTCAGCTCCTTTCCAAGCTGAAAAATTATTTGTTCACAGCACAAGACAGGCAACTGGATTAATAAAATGCCATATTTAGCACACTATACTAATTAAAGAACATTACTGTGAAAATTTCCTATGCGTTGATGAGTAATTGTCCCTGAAACTCAAAGTGACTTACTATTAGGTAAATGTGACGTATAGGGGTAGTAGAGTTAAGGGCACATTAAATCCCAAAAGAGATCTTCAGAGGTGTCTTAATGGCACAAGTAAATGCATGCATGTGCCCAACACATGCACACATATAGAGGGAGCAAGACAAAGACACAGCTGCAACTCATGCTAACAAAACACAGCTTCCTAGAAAACCGTCTTCCCCCAAAACCTACATATAAGTGCAACTTCTGCATAAATGTCTCTCCATTGAACCATATAATATACAGATGGGAACCTAATTATACACACATAAAATCTCTCACCCGTTTATCATTTGTCTAGTTTTTTCCCTCTCTGGATCCTGCGTATCTTCCTACCAAGAGGAGGATACCCAGGGACAAGCTACAAAGATTCCTGTGAGATCTTGTAAAGTCTCTTTAACTTAGGTTGGAGAAATATGCTGTAGATACTTAGTCAGTTGGGTTCTCCAGGCTTTGGGAGATTAGAATCAATCAGAATAGAGCTGGAAGATACCTTGGAGGTCTTCTAGTCCAGCCTCCTGCTCAAGCAGAAGATCCTATGCCCATGATGGCGAACCTATGGCACGCGTGCCACAGGTGGCACACAGAACCATTTGTGCTGGCACGTGAGCTGCAGGCAAACTTACCTCACTGGGCATGCACACACCTCACAGCTGATTTTCAGCCGGTTTGAGGCCTTTTTTGGCCTCCCAGAGGCTTGAGGAAGGCTTCTGCAGGCTGAAAATTAGCCCCATTTCATCACTTCCTGTTTTTCCGAAAATACCAGAAGTGATGAAATGGGGCTAGTTTTCGGCCTGCAGAAATCTGCAAAAGCCTTCCTCAAGCCTCTGGGAGGCCAAAAAAGGCCTCAAACCAGCCAAAAATCAGTTGTGAGGTACAGTGCAGGTAAGGGGGAGGTGTGGGTGGGTGGGGATTACACGCACATGTATAAGGGATGTGGGGGGACACGCATTGCCTTCTGGGTGCTGGCATGTGAGTGCGAGCATGCAAGCGCACACACAATTTTTGGCACAGGAGCCCAAAAAGGTTAGCCACCACTGTCCTATGGCATTTCAGACAAGTGACAATTAATATTGATAGTTTTCTGTGGGCAACTTGCCCAAAGTCCCTGAGGCTTCCTCAGTTCAAATGGGATAGCGTTTGTAATTTGTGTGAGATTAGACTTTAAAATCAGGTTGCGAGCAGGGGCACAAATTATGTTCCAGTTAAAGTTAATTTTTGCTCATGCCAATGAACAGGAATCTAAACTAATGGTTAGCATTACTTTGGTGCTAGATAAGGGTTAATGGAATTCAAGAGCAGTTGGACTTAGACCCCTTGTGGGAACGTAGATACAGGTAGTCCTCGAGTTACGACCATAATTGAGCCCCAAATTTATGTTGCTGAGTGAGACAATTGTTAAGTGAGTTTGCCCCCGTTTGATGACTTTTCTTGCCATGTTTGTTAAGTGAATCGTTACATTTGTCAAGTTAGTAACATGGCTGTTAAGTGAACCTGGATTCCCCATGAACTTTGCTTGTCAGAAGGTCACAAAAGAGGTTCACATGACCCCGGGACATTGCAACCGTCATAAATATGAACTAATTGCCAGGCATCTGAATTTGGATCATGTAACCATAGGGATGCTGCAATGGTTGTAAGTGTGAAAAATGGTCATAAGTCCCTCTTTTCAGAGCCGTTGTACCTTTGATAGGTCACTAAATGAACTGTTGTAAATTGAGGATTACCTGAGGACTACTCTAGGCTGATTCCTCTCTTGAGTCTACCTCTAGGCTCTGCCACTCCTTCTCCAACATGTATACATCAATGTGCTTTTTATAGTTCTCTTCCAGTCAAACATATCGAATCCAAAATGGAACAATATGAGTGTTGTTCGTTTTTTGAGATTACATTCATGACAGCCACAATATGTTTAGAAAGGTAGTGATCTTTGTTATGCCTGGGTTCCCCAACCAGGGTTAGGTAGACAAGCTAAACAGAATGTGCAGCATTAGTCAGATAGGCACACAGATAAATGAGTGAGCTAAGCTTGTATGTTTATTAACATACAGTAAAAATAACAGATACGCTTGTGCTATCAAGAATATATTTTATTCCAGTATAAGTTTATAGCATAGTCAAATAACAGTCCAATATTCATTTACCATGTAGTCAGTCCATTCAGGGGTATTCAGTTAGCAAAGTCCATGTAGAATATCCTATGTCAGTTCACATAAATCAGTCCTTTGTTGTCTCTCCCGTTCGAGCAATGCAGTCTTGATTCCAAGCAGTAATCAGGGATCATCAAAGCCAGAGAGAGAGAGCAAGCCGTAGTCTTGCTAGTTTTATATTGTTTTCTTAACCACTCCTTTAATTGCTATTTCACAGTTAAAGCTGTATACACTCTAACATACACTAACTATGATTCATAGTTATTATTTCACCTAAACCAGTTAGGGTGAACAATGTTATCCCTAACAATCTTTTTAAATAAATAATATCACTACACCAAGATGCCCATTCATGATTCTTTAGTATTTTTAACAGTTCCAAGAAGTACCAACTGCATTCCTGAATTTCAGTTTTTGATGGCTGCCAAATAAAAACAAGATGGGCTTAATGCCACCATCTGTTGAATAGTAGATGTAGGAAGTGTGTCATCTCAGTAAGTATTAAAAAGGCTTGCAAAAAATTGAGAAATTATTTGTAAAAGCTCTGGTTTTATGTTACTCTCCACATGAAACTACATTTGTAATTAAAAATAAAACAAAGCACACAATTCTGCATACGATACTTATTTTTACTCGAATCAACAGATTGAGATTCAGGGGGGAAATCTGGAATTCCTTCAAACATATAAGCTATGTTCTTCTGTCCATTTTAAGTGAGAAGTTCCCCCAAATTAGCCCATTTCGGGAATTCTACTGAAGGTAGCAGATCCATCCTTTTCTCTCCCTGAGCTCCACACATTCTGGTTGAGCTATGAAGAAAAGCTGGATTTGTATGAATAAAGCTATCTACATATAATCTGAAATCTAACTTTTTTAGGTCCCTGGCTTCCATGTAAAGTTGTTCTGGAGTTTAGGGAAATGTAAGTATGGTTTTGGCCTCCTCCACACATTTAGCTGAACATCTGAAGATGTTCTGTTGAGAGAATCTGAAAAAAGTCTCAGCATCTCATCTCTTACCTTTATGTAGGGCAATGTCCTCCCTTCCATCCAGATCCAAAGTAACCCATACGTTATGGATCTCTCACATCCTGGATATAAACTGTTTCAACTCCTACCATCAAAATGACACTATAGAGCACTGCAAACCAGAACACTAGACACAAGGACAGTTTTTCCTCCAAATACCATCACTCTGCCAAATTAGTTATTCCCTCAACACTGTCAAATGATTTACTAAGTCTGCATAGCTATTACTATTCATCTTCTCATCCATCCTTCCACCCATCTCCTCCCCTTATGACTGCATGAATGTAACTTTGTTGCTTGTATCCTTATTTTTTATTGACTGTTTACTAATATGATTTGATTTGATTTGCTTGCTTATTTTTATGCTTCCTAGTATGATTTGACTGCTTATTTGTACCCTTAGATGACTATTAAGTGTTATACCTATGATTCTTGACAAATGTTATTTTTTTCTTTTTATGTACACTTAGAGCATATGCACCAAAGACAAATTCTTTGTGTGTCCAATCACACTTGACCAATAAAGTATTCTATTCTGTTCTGTTCTGTTCTGTTCTGTTCTGTTCTGTTCTGTCCTGTCCTATCCTACTCTATCCCATTCCATACAAAAATCTTTCAAAATAGCAGAGAAACAAAGAAAGGACAAGAACAAATTCAAGTGTTTTGATGCTCTAATTAGTATTCATATTAGCACATCTTTTTTTAGCACAGTATAGACAACCTATAATCTGTAGGCCATAGAGGACCCTTTGATCTTTTCTTTTTTCTGTAGCCCCTAAAAGTTCCATGTTTGCATTGCTCCTTTTTTCCTAATTTTAGGAAAGCCCCTAAAGATATGACATACTGACATATCTTTTTTTAACATTTCAGAAAGCAAATATATTCAGTAATTTGGAAAAACCTTCTTCCAGGTCCTCAGGATGATGCCAAACAGCATCATGCCATCCTTAAGCTCATTTTAGCATTTAATCGCTGCTTTAGCATTACAGCTAATATCCAGTGTCTGGTCCCCCATAAACAGCACTGAAAGTATGTTAATCTACAAACAGATAAGTGTAAGAGTTATTTTATAGCCCTGTAGTTCAGTTTAGCTGAGAACTGGAACTGTGATCTCAGCATACTGTATCTGGAAGGCACTTCAGTTTAACTGGGAATTTGAAGAATCCTAGCCTTAGCATATCTGGAAGGCCCTAAGTTGGTCAAGTTACTGTAGACAAATTCATTAAAAAACCTCCTCTCAACATCTGTTTTGATGCCACATCAGCTAGAGTAAATCCACATGTTTAGAAAGAGGATTGCTGATTATGGAATTTAAACACCAAAAGGCCATTAATGGTCTTTGTGCTTCCATGACAAACTCAACAGGGCTTGATCTAAATCAGGGCTGTCAAACTTCCGTCCTGTGGGCCAGATGCGTCACACACTGGCCACGCCCACGCCCGGTTTAGCAAAAGGGGAAGAAAGTCCCGATATGACACGTGATGCCGATGTGACGAAGTGAATTTGACACCCCTGATCTAAATCATCATGCAGTTCTTAGAAAGTTTGGCATTGTTTGTAAGTCATAATTTTGCTTTGAAAAAAAATCGGGTAGGGGGAATCTGATTGGGATGTCAGTGATAGGGTTCACCATAGGCCAAAACAGGCTGACAATCAAGCAGGTAAATGAATAACACAACCAGCTATGCGTTTAAATCAGGTTAGCAAGGGTGGCCAGAGACTACTTATAAAATTTTGGGATAACAAAGAGATGCAGAGGCAAGGTTGATGACCTGCAGAAAAAGCAGGGGGCATGAAATAGGTGGAAGAGAGCTCGTATGTGCACTGGTTAAGGCACCAAAACCTCCCCCAAAAGCAGTTACGGAAAGGAGGAAATGCCCTTTAAACTAAAAATGCCTATAAATCATAAAGAATAAAAAACAACACAAACCAGGCAAGATAAGGGCTTGAAGACGTCCACAGATATCAGAACACACACTGGGAAGGACACCAAACTCAGAGAGGAACAATAAACTAGAGATATTTCCACGCTTTGTTTCCAGCACTTGCATGTCCATCCTCTTATACAGTTGTCACAGCTGCAGCCCAAGAAGAGGATCAAGGCCCCCTCCTCCCCACTAGACCACGTCTCTCCCTTATCCTTTCCTCCCTGCGTGTCCTAGGATGCAGAGGGGATGGGCTCTGACTGCCCAGCCAGCCTCTGCCCTTTCCCAGCCTCCTCCACCACCTCCAGAGCCACACTTCCACTCCCTGTTGGCTGTTCCTCCTCTCCCTCAGAGTCAGTCTCCACCAAAAGCAAGAGACCATGAGTTCAAGTCTCACTTTAGCCATGGAAGCCAATTTGGTGACTTTGGGCTAGTCACACTCTCTCAGTCCAACCCATCTCCCAGGTTGTTGTTATGAGGAAAAGAGGAGGAGGAAGATATGCTGGATATGGCTGTTGCTTTGAGTTAGTAAAATAATGAAGGCAGGATACAAAGGAATAAGAAGTAGACTGTCCCGGTTCTGGTGGGGAGGGGGCTCTTGCTTGTTTTACAAGCCAGTGTAGGCTGCAGTGTCTTTCTTGCTCAAAATATCAGGCAATCAACCCATAGGCGAAAGAGGTCCCTCAAGCCACCAATGGGAACTTGGGAGCTGCAAAAAAAACAACAACCATGAGAGCTGTAAGCAGAGAATGGAAAACATCCTTCTATCACCATGGCAAGTGTTGCGTCTTTCAAGGCATCCGTTTCTCACTGTGTAACATCCATTGGCGAGATTACGAAGAGCAAGCCTGTTTATCCTTGTCACTGTGATTATCTCGAATTCGGAACCAACACTGAACAGAGGCTGCTCCAGAAACAGGGAGCAAACAGCAATTTCCTGTAGCTGTTCAAACAGGAATACCCGTGACTGGTGTTGATATTTAGCTTAGAAGTTATTTCTTTGTCCCTCAAATCCAGTACCACAGTTTCGACCCAGAAGGAAGATTTTTCATATTTTCTCCATATCTAAATAAAGGCTTTGTGTTTTCTTTTTAAAAAGTCAATTTTCCCTGCTACTGTCTGCATAGAGACTTCCCTTGATCCAACTAGAGATGTCAAGCAGCTAGGCCTTGTCGACATGTTGCATTGTCTGATTCCATAAGCCTTTTTTTCTGTTTTTTTTTTTTTTAACTTTGATTTCTTCTGTTCCCCAAGTGTTTCCAACTGCCATTTCCTAAGGCTTGGTTTTTAAACATTCATCGGAAGACAGGAAATAATTAGGCTTCCCCCACAGATCGTTTCATTCAAAATAGCAGAGGAAAAAAAGCCAACTTAAATCTCGCGCATTTATATCCATAATGAAATTGCTATAATGAAATGCTTTTGAGATTTCTCTGCAAGGGAAAGGCAGAGCTTTGATGATGAAATGGTCCCCAGGCTGGGAAGTGAGAGAAGAAAGGTGAGATGGGAAAAGATTTGGGACAGATGTCCCAAATAAATGCTAATTGCTCATCATTATAGAATTTTTCTCATAGACTTCAGTGTAAGTGTTTGATCTCCGATGCTTCACAAGTACAGGTTTAAAATACAGGTCTAATCTAATCTAATCCCAGTCCAGAAAGAAATGGTAATGTACATATAGTGTGCCTTGGGGGAAAAAAGGTCATTAAAAAAATCAAAAGTCACAGAAAAGTTCCATTCAGAAATGAATGTATTTAGTCAATTTTTAAAAAATGCTAAGCCCATCCATCACTGAAAGACAGGGGAAAAAAATCAAAGGGAGTTTATTTGTTCATGTGTCAACAGATCCGTTCATAAATGTGGAAAACCCATTTGGATTCAGGCCAGATTTCAAATAATTCACTAAAGATCAGGCAAGTTTATGGAAAAAGCTTTGCTATACATCCCACATTTTCCTTTATACATCCCACAGATGGGAATTATGGGATTGCCCCAACACAACTGGAAGATACCAGGAAGTCTTTTTTCCCCCCATAAAAGCCAAAGGTTTTACTAACTTAAAAGCACTTCTGTGACCCAATGCCAGGAATATTAATAACATCTTCTGTCAGATGTTCTGGATTGCCAGTGTTCTCCCAGAAGATAGGATCAACCACAGCCCTGTATCTGTATTCCAGATTATTTCCTAAAAAGAGTCAAATGTATGACTAGCTTAGCTAATTATTTTCCGGAGGTAATGGAAGCTGCCCTGATATTTGTTTCCTCTGCTTCATTCTCTTTCTGTGGGTTTTTCCTGGTTTGTTTTGCACGCTATTCCTTTTCTTCCAGCTCTGAAAAATTATTGTGCTTACTAAGCTTAGACTGCAGGGCAAAACTGATCAAGCTACTAAGATTCATCTACAGAAGTCTTGTCAGCACTTTCAACACCTGCTTTCAACTTTTCCAGAGTATAGCAGAAGGCCTGTGCATGGTTAAGCTTGTTGGGATAAATGTCAGAGAAAAACCCACCAGCCAGAATTATAATATGGGGCTGCGTAGGCAGTGGTTGGAAAACATGTAGTAGTGATTGTAACAGACAAAAACGGTAGGAGTGGTTATGCCAACATCTATTCCACACAATTGCTGGTTTTGCTCTAAGTAGAAAGGAGAGGATAGCAATGGAAGGCTCTTGGGGTTGTAGGAAGTTAGCACCACCTCTCTCCTAGAAGGATGAAATATTATAGGAAATACCGTGTTTCTCCAATAAAACGGTCTCCACCAATAGGAAAGCCCAGCATGATTTCGAGGCATGAGGTGAAATTAAGCCTCGCCCCCAAAATTTAGGCCTATTTCAACCATGCTTTTCCCCGCCATTTCTCACATCGTTCGTTAGAACTACACAAGGGGAAGAGAAATGGAGGGGAAGGACAGGGGGGATGGGAAGAAAACTTGGCTGGTGACTGCATTTGGGGAGCTTCTGTCTCCCGAAAGAGACTGCCTAAAGGCGAGGGGACATGGGCAGCCATGCCTCTCCCCGAACCGGCTGGTGACTCTGCCTTCATGGAGCTTTCGTCGGCCGATAGAAACGGCCTTGCTCTTGGTGGGGGAGGAAATTAAGTTACCCCCGAAAAGATGGCCTAGCTGTTTTTTCAGGGGTCAAAAAAAATAAGGCCCGGCCTTATTTTGTAAGAAACACGGTATTAAAAACACAGAATATTATATTTCCCTGGATGAGAAATGGAGAAACATGTTTTTTTAGGCAGGAAGCACACTCACTCTTAATATCCCCCAACCTTCTCAATAACCCATAGTAGATGTCAGCATTTTAGAGATAAAGAGATGGCTAGGTCTATTCATCAGCAAATACCCTCACTCAAGATCCTTCAGGGCAAAGCCATAAAGCCATAATAGGAATTGCCCAAAGCCCCTTCATTACATCATCCAGCAAGATTCAACAAAGCTTGGGATTCAAAAGACAATCTACAAAGTTACCCCTATGGCCCCATGGAAGTCTGACAACCAATCAGGATATATTTCTTGCCACAGGAACAGGAAGCAAGTTCAACGCCCAACAGAGGTTATAAATCTCTCTCCCTCTCTCACCCATGTGCTTTTTTTGCCCAGGACCCATGTGATTCTGTCCACCATTAAACCATCTTTCCAAGCAGTCACCATGTTTCCAGTGTTCTTCTTCCCACTTGGAACTGAACCCACATTTCTTCCAACAGGGTGAATATGGTGTGGGTTGCATTTCTATGGGGACAAGTCATGAGAGACATAATGGGAGGTGATGAGAAAATTTTCCAGGACCTGTAATTTCGTAGCATAGCACTTATGTCAGAAACACTGAGGTTCTTCTGGGTTGAAAGGATTAGCTGATGATATCACCGTTGCCCGGAGATGCCCAGTTGAGGGCTCCTTTCATGTCCCTGGCAAGAGTGAAGGACAGGAATTCAACCCCACTGGGTCTCGAACACAGGATCACTAACCTCCAACCCAGCATCCTAACCATGTGAGCCGCCATGCTCCTTTTGCAATTTGGTATAGTCCTCCTTTCTAACCCTCAGCCTCAATTTGTAGAACAGAGTACAAGATTGCTGTTTGCCATTGCCTCAAACTCCTCACCATGACCTCAGCCTTCACAGAATCCTTTTCAATAAGATCTTGTTCCTCCATGATATGGAGCAAGTGGATTTGATTTGCATCAGGGAGATTTCATTGGGCAAGGAAAGGGATGCAGTCTCTCCTCAGTTTTCCCATCAGGAGTTTGGTACTGCAGCGGCTTTGATGTCAGGGCTAGGATGATGACTGCTTGTGAGACTCTGGCTGTGGACACAAGAGCTGCCCTGAAGATGGCTGGAAGGCATGACTGGCTTTGTGTTGTGTTAGGCTTTTGAGACAGGATGGGATTCTTGCTGGTACAGATTGCCTGACTGCCTGGCAGTCGGTCTTCCTGAACTCCTGGGTGTCATCAAAACACTAGTGGTGATTCCCTTATGTGTTAAGTCTCCCAAACATAATGGTTGGGATCTGGGTGGGCTTGGTAGCTTGTAGTATCCATAGTGGCCATGTTGTCTGTCGCAGATCTGAAGAACAATATATGTTCAACCTGGCATTTACTTCAGGTAATGGAGGACGTCCTCCTCAGGAATACTTTGTGGTGGCAAGAGTGGCCTAGTATGTGTATTTGCTTGCTGTATCTGAAAATTTTCATCCAGCAGCTTTGTTCAAAGCTTACACAAAACTGTAACTTATTTGCTTCGGGGGATGAATAAGTGTGAAGTTTCTCCTGCAGGTTCCATGTCACAACTGCAAAATTCCTTGCAGATTGGATCCCACATTATTTACTGACATGAGTCAGGCCTTGCTCGCGATTCTTTTGAGCATGTGGGGACTGGAGATGTGGCTGAGGCTCTCCATGACAAAAACTCTGCCAACTGTTAAGCTCAACTCATGCCACACCTTGCATACATGGACAGGGTATCCATGGGTAAATTCAAGGAAATGATTAATACCTGTTTCAGGTATTAATCATTTCCTTGATTAAGGAAATCTGAGCCACACTGAACTCTTCAGGGGACACCTCTTGATGCAGCCACCTTAGACAACTACTGGCAACTTTCCACCCTTTCTTTTTCGGGGGAGGATTTTTGGAGAAGATCTTGGAGGAAAGAGAGGAAAGAGATTGTCTAGATCCCTTCAAATCAGAAATCAGACCTGCTCATGAAATGAAAACAGGAATGGCTGCTTGGGGATACTACCTGATGTATTTCTTTAGAAGTTTCCACCAGCATTTGTCACCATGGTCTATGTCAGGGGTCTACAAACTTGACAGCTTTGTGGACTTCAACTCCCACAATTATGGACTTCAACTCCCAGAATTCCTCCTCCAGTCATGTTAGCTCAAGAATTCTGGGAGCTGAAATCCACAAGCCTTAAACTTACCAAGTTTGGGGATCCCTGGTTTAAACAATAAATTCCTCTCAAAACAAAGGATTTTTAGTACTTTTAATCTGAGTGACTTCAGTTTCCCCCATGCAAAGGATCAAAATAAAATTCAGCTTGCAACCTGGAAACATTCCAGAAAGGGAACTGAGTATTTTCTTATCAGCTGTCACCATCATCAGTTTATGCAGAGGTTTTATTTTGCAAAACTTTTCGGTATCTATCCCACTGTCAGTCTCCAAACACAAGGCCAGCATGTCTCTTCCACTCACAAACAACAATCTCTGCTCTCTGCAAATCCTATCTTCAAGCTGTTTAAAGCCATTTAAAGCAACTCAGGTGGAGCTGTGTTATTGTAATGTCAATAGCTAGTACAAAGCATTACACATAATTTTAAATGTCAAGCTTCTGCGTGTGTATGTGTGTGTGTTGGGGGGAGAGAATGATTGTTTAAAGATGATGAGTTATTTCACAGCCCAAATTCATGCAAACTTCCATGCTGTGTGTATAAAATGAACCCACATTTTTTCCACTTCAAAACAAATTTCAGATCTGAATAAAGAAGGAGCTCGATACTTGAAACAGGCTTTCATAGTGAAGGTCAGGTGGGTTATTGTTGGTAAAAAATAGTATTCTACACACAGAGAACCACACACACACACACACACACACACACACACACACGTAATGAAAATACACCCACAGAGAACTGCATTTTCAATCTTACTCAAAAACTGAGAGCGAGGGATTCAAATTTGGGGAAGACAAAAGCAGGACTTCGATGTCTTTGATTTACACCCTGCACTTAGAATAGATCAGATCAGATTTTAACAGAGTTGGAAGGGACCTTGTAGGTCATCTAGTCCAACACCCCCACCCCACCCCACCCAAGCAGGAGACCCTACACCAAGGGTCTTCAAACCTGCAAATTTAAGACTTGTGGACTTCAACTCCCAGAATTCCTGAGCTAACATGACTGGAGGAGAAATTCTGGGAGTTGAAGTCCACAAGTCTTAATGCTGTCAAGTTTGAAGACCCCTGCCTTACCCCATTTCTGAAAAATTGCAGTCCAATTTCTTCTTGAAGCTCATGGAGGGGAAAAAAATTACTCTCCTCAACCCTTGATTTTAACCTCTGCTCTCCTCTCAACCTTTCTGGATTTTGAGAATAAGTTGGTTGTTTTGCAACCCCCTTTCCTCCAAGAATTCAAGGTTATTTCTAACTCAAGGAGTTCTTCTTTCCTGTAATCCCTGCTTTGCTGACTTATGAGATGGGTTGGCCTGAGAAAGGCAGCCTGGCCCAGACTCAGAATTACAGAGCAGACTAAAACAGACTTGGAAGGGACCTTGGAGGTCTTCTAGTCCCACCCTCTGCTCAGGCAGGAAACCTTATACTATTTCAGACAAATGGTTGTCCAGTCTCTTCTTAAAAACCTCCAGTGATGGAGCACCTACAACTTCTGAAGGCAAGTTGTTCCACTGATTAATTGTTCTGTCAGGAAATTTCTTCTAAGTTCGAGGTTGCTTCTCTCCTTAAATACAGTCGTTTCCATCGATTGCTTCTTGTTCTGCCTTCAGGTGCTTTGAAGAATAGGTTGACACCGCCCCCCCCCCTTCTTCTTTGTGGGAGCTACTCAAATATTGGAACACTCATCCACTTGTAGATATTCTTGCCAAAAATTGCCACTCTGAGGGACTTACACAAAAAGTAACGCTGATTTACAAAATACTTATTTAGCACAAAGTGTCTTGCTAGTTCCTCCAGCCTAAACATTATCCTTTTGAGGGCCTACTTTACACCTCTGTTTGTTTCTTGGGTACACTTCTAAACACAGCATCAAAACTCAAAGACCACAGGCTGGATCCAGCCCACAGGGTGCTTAGATTTGGCCCGTGGGGCCTTTCTGGAAACGGCAAAGGACCGGCCCGTGGTGTCACTGCCAGAGAAAACGGAGCTCAGGAAGGCCATGCGTGGCCCTCCCAGGCTCTGTTTTCGGCTGCAATGGCCTCCTGTCACCGGAAACTGAGTTCGGGGGTGTGTGTGTGTGTGTGGCTGCACACATGGCTTGCAAAACAAACTAAAAACAAAATGAAAGGAGAAATGTTTCCCCTTTTGCATTTGTGCGTGCAAGAAGGGACAGGAAAGGAGAAAGGGAAAGAGGAAAGACAAAGAAAAAGAAGGAAAAATGGGAAGAGAGCAAGGAAGGAAAAAGGAGAATAAAAAGGAGGAAAGAAGAAAGGGAGGGAGGAAGGAAGGAAGGAAGGAAGGAGATTATAATGAGAGTAAGGGACGGTTTGAGGGAAGTCCTGCCTTAGCACTTGGCCACCACAGGTGCCCCCACACCTGACAAGAGTGTTGTCGATCTGGCCACGTCCACCCTGCCCCCCCCCCGAGGTCAAAGACAACCCTGAGGCGGCCCTCAATGAAATTAAGTTTGACCACCCCTGGACTACTGCCACCCCTTCTCATTCTTTCCATCTAAGAAAGCTTTGAGGGCTACATTTTCTTTGTAGCATATCAGCTTCTCATTTTTTTAAAAAAAATATAATAATTGTAAAAACTCAGGTAGCCCAGCAACCTGGTGGTTGCCATGGTTACTTTGACATCCCTCAATATCACATTCGGGGCCTCCGGATTATAAAGTGAAAGCTGATTAGTGGACTAAGACAGCTGAATAAGCTTTCTGGCTGGGTGAGGAACTGAATTTAGGCTACAGTCCTAAATATAGCATAGAGGTAGTCCTCAACTTACAACAGCTCATTTAGTGACCATTCAAAGTTATGGTGACACTGAAAAAAGTGACTGAGGGCTGTTTTTCACACTTACGAGCTTTGAAGCATCCTCTTGGTCATGTCATCAAAATTCAAATGCTTGGCAACTGACTCATATTTATTGTGATGGTTGCAGTGTCCAGGGATCACGTGATCACCTGACAAGCAAAGTCAATAGGGAAACCAGATTCACTTAACAACTGTATCAAGAAAGGTCATAAAATGGGGGGAAACTCACTTTTTAGAGGACTATTTAAATGGTCCAGGAAAGGTCACACTGACCAAAAATTGGCCAGTTCCAGTATCCAGTATCATTTCGAGGTTAGCAAATTGGGAAAGACCACCCCTACATGTTTCTAGATGTTCAGTTTCAGTGATATCATGATGTTGCACTCATGGAACAAATGTTGATAATATCATGTCATGTCATGTCATGTCATGCCATGCAATACAATATAATATAAAGGACAGTTTTCCCCCAAACGCCATCACTCTGCTAAACAAATATCTCCCTCAACACTGTCCAACTATTTACAAAGTCTGCCCGATTACTATTAATCTTGTCATTACTCCTTATCTCCCATCCCCTCCCATTTGTGACTGTATGGCTGTAACTTTATGGCTCGTATCCTTACAACTTATATTGACTGTCTCCTAGTATGATTTGATTGATTATTGTACCCTATGACTATTATTAAGTGTTGTACTTTATGATTCTTGACTCTTTACGAATGTATTTCTTCTTCTTTTTTCCTATTTATTTTAATTATAAGGATACAACACAAAGCATCCGTTCTGGCATTACAATTGTTATACATATATAAATTTTACTTTACCATTTACATTCCTCTTGTTTGATACATTGTTTACTAATTATTCTTATCATCATAGCTACTTATATGACAACCTTGCCTGCTTCTATGCAACCACTGATAGAATTTATTCCACGTTTCATAGGACTCAGATTCCCCCTTGTTTTTTAATTCTGTCCAATTCTGCACGGCCATAATTTTCCTTATTATCTCTTTTTCTGGTGGCATGCTTTCCTTCTTCCAGTATTTTATCTCTTCTTTTGTGCACATTGAGAGCAGTTTGCACCAAGACAAATTCCTTGTGCATCCAATCACACTTGGCCAATAAAGAATTCTATCTTTCTAATGGCATTTTCATAATTTTAGGGAGGGACTAAAATTCATTAGTGATGATTCATTTAGTGACGAATCAATTGAAAAGAAGCAATAGAGGAAAAACAGAAGTGAAAAAAGGAAAGTGAAAGGAGGGATAAAAAAGATGAGTCTGGAAAAATTCACTCATACACATTTTAAAAATGGGCTAAATTGAGAATCAGCATGGAGGGGTTCAGTTAAAGAGCTGGTGGAAAAACTTCTAAGAGGAAGGATTTAAGGGAGAAAAATGCTGCTTAGATACATATCCAGGAAGTGTGTTCTCAGAAGGGCCAGGGGAAAAAAAAAACTTTTTTATTGGGATTGAGAAAAAGCATCTGTCGGACAGCTGTGGAGAACAGTGAAATGGAGGATACAAGCAATGACATATGACAAAGGAAAGGACCGAAAGGAAGCTGGAACAAGGAAAGTGAAGAGCGTGAACAATAAAAGACAGTAACACCCCTCGGGCCAAGTTGAACAGAATCTTTGCAGTTTTCTTGGCAGTATTATGGGAAGCAAGTTCCTGGTCTCTCCATCCAGCAACCAGGTGGACGAATAAATACAATAAAAACGCAAATCAAAACCAACCATGTTTCGCTCCGAGGTCAGCCAGGGTCAGTTAAGAGCTGAGGCAGATTTATGAGTAAGAAGAAGTTTTCCAGTTGGTAATCCTGAAGGCCAGCAAAATGGTGAATTGTAAAAAACTGAGCCCAATCTTAAACTTACAGTATGAGGAGATGGCAAAAACAGGCTCTGCTTTTATGGACTTGGAATTATCGTAATATTTTAACTCCATAACTAGTTAGAAGATTTATAGGAGGTGCTGAAACGTTCTCGGATTTCCCCCGGCTTAATTTACATTGTTTTTCCTTAATAAATATAAATCTGGCATCAACCTAGGTCAGCCTAGCGTTAGACTCTTCCAAAATCCTGGATGGAAACTCTTAACTTCCTGCTTAGGGGGGCCTGGTGGGCTGGAGGTGATGAGACTTACAGGCAGTCTTTGACTTATAACCAGAGGTGGTATTCAGCAGGTTCTGACCAGTTCTGGAGAACCAGTTGCGGACATTTTGAGAATTTCGGAGAACCGGCAAATCCCACCTCTGACTGGCCCTGCTCCCATCTACTCTCTGCCTCCTAAGTCCCAGCTGATTGGCTAGGTCTTCTTTGGTTACCCTGCACAGGAGAACGGAGCTGGAAAGCAGGTTAGTGGGGTGGGGAGGGAATAAGATTTTGCCATATCCTTCCTCCTGGAGTGGGGAGGGAATGGAGATTTTACAGTATCCTTCCCCTGTCACACCCACCAAGCCACGTCCACAGAACCGGTAGTAAAAAAATTTGAATCCCACCACTGCTTACAACACTTGTTTACTGACCTTTTGAAATTATCATGGCACTGAAAAAAGTGACAAGTTATGACCACTTTACAGACTTATGACTGTTGATCCCCTGTAGTCACATGATCAAAATTCAGCTGCTTGGCAATTGACTTATATTTTTGATGGTTGCAGTGTCCTGGGGTCATGTAATCCCTTTTTGCAAACTTCTCACAGTCAATGGGGAAGCCAGATTCATTTAACAACCATGTTACTAATTTAACAATAGAATTCTTTATTGGTCAAGTGTGATTGGACACACAAAGAATTTGTCTTGGTGCAAATGCTCTCAGTATACATAAAAAGAGAAGATACATTCGTCAAGAGTCAAGAATCATAAGATATAACACTTAGTGATAGTCATAGGTTACTAATAAGCAATGAAATCATACTAGGAAACAGTCAATAAAAAAACATAAGGATACAAGTGACAAAGTTACAGTCATATAGTCACAATTGCAGTGATCCTCTTAACCACCGTGGCAAGAAAGGTTGTGAAATGGGGCAAAATTCAGTTGACAAATGTCTCACTCAGCAACATATATTTTGGGTTCAATGGTGGTCATAAGTCAAGGACTATCTGAATAGTCCAATGTAGTTGGAACATGCTTGGGTGGGGACTACCGTAATATTTTATGGAATAACTATATAAGGTGAATGAAGTCATTGTTTCAACATGTTAATCATGAACAGTACAAGATACTATTTGATCAGAAATAAGTAGAAACTTGAGGATGGGGAATAAGTGTGACAGGAGGAATTTTTATTGCAGTAAACTATCAAGAATGATGGACTTTGTTTTAAATTCAATATTGAACTATTGCTGTAAGTAACAATAAACTAAATTAAAGAAATGTCATTGCTGCATGTCATTAAAATTCAAAGGTCTGGGTTTTTAGAAAGGTTTACATAAAGATCATCTCAAAAGGAAGGAAAAACATCAATTGCTACGTTTACTAGAATCATTGGGACTTCAGAGGTCTTCTAATCTAACCCTCTGGTCAAAGCAGGAGCCTTATACCATTCCAGTAAACCATTTGAAAGCAAGCCAAATCTCTGGAATAAATCAGTACTGTAAAGAAATGAAGGCATGATGAGATTACTGGATAAGAAAAAGAATAATTAGGAGGGAGTTACCTCAATAAATAATATAATAAGATTACTGCATTCTGTGGATGAAAAGATACTTTGGATTCTTCAGAAATCTGGATGTCTCTTGTAGAAAAGTAATAACTGGACTCATACAAACATGTATGTAGAATATCTACTTTTGTTAACCAGACATCAATGATATGCTACACCATAAAGGAGGTAATAGAGTTTGGGGACCAATATGTGATTGGGAAAGCCTGCTTTTGCTATAGCATAGTATGTGAACATTAAGCCATAATTAATTAAGCTTCCCATTAAGCCATAGTTGAAAACTGGTCCTTGCAACGAATTTTTCATTGAATTTCAAACATGTGACGGTGGTTTTTTTGTAGGGCATAATTGGATATTGGGCAGAGTCCATAATTGGCTACGTCCATAATTGGCCATGGGCAGAGCTGAGGGTATTGCGTGTCTCCTAAAATATTGATACCGTGAACCTATAAGTAAGTTTGTGTCAAGTCTGATTTAAATCTGATTTACAGCACAAATGCAGAGCCACAAGTACACAGAGCAGTGGAAAATTATGTTTGTAGTAAACATGAAAAAATCTAATTGAGTGGAGCTGTAGGATGAAACTCATGCTGATCTGAAGCTTGATTGCATAACTCCCTGATTTATTTAGTACTGGATGCAAACTGATCCATTAAATTAAATGATATATTGTTAAAAAGGCACAGGAAGATAGCAGAAATCACAAACGACTAAGGTCTGCTTGCAATGCCCAAAAAGAGTTTGGCGGAGAAGCCTGATCCACATATCCAGCAAAATAATAGAATAACAGAATAACCGAGTTGGAAGGGCCCTTAGAGGTCTTCAAACCCAACCCCCTGTAGGAAATAACACCATTTCAGACAAATGGTTGTCCAATCTCTTCTTAAAAACCTTCACTTCTGGAGGCAAGTCATTTCACTGGTTAATTGTTCTCAATGTCAGGAAATTTTTCCTTAGTTCTAGGTTGTTCTCTCCTAGTTTCCACCCATTGCTTCTTGTCTTGCCTTCAGACCTTCAACCTATTCTCCAAAGAGTGCAAGGCACAACATTGCAGATGAGTTTTTCAATACTCCCCTCTAGGAGTACTTGTAACAATAATAAAAAAAAGTTTGCAGACAATAGCTAGCATAGGATTGCCTCCAGATATTTCACTTTATAAGACTTGGTTTACAGGGAGAAATACTGAAAGTCAGAAACACACCAACTTATAGATTGAGCACTTTTTTTATTCCCGCTTCCTACTTGCATAGCTAAAGTCCAAAATCTGATACAACAGATTTAATGCGTTGTAGTATGTTAAATACGACCAGGACTTCAATATGGACTTATATGAACTTCAAATGATGAAAGCCAAATATTATAGAAAGAATTTCAACTTAAGGGAAAACAAAATGTAGAGTTAAAGGTCGGGATTTAATAAATGCCTTTGCTTCTACTTCTTCAGCTTTTCACTTATTGAAAGTAAAAGCAAACACACTATCCTTGTTCAAATTGACTGTGTCGAAGTCTTAGTCCAATTTTCAGGTCAACAAAAAGTGAGGAAGAGTCTTCCCCTCCTGTGGATTTACAATTTTCAGCCTTCCTTGTTGATAGTAGCTTGGCATTTCAAATCTTACCTCCTACATGGTTGCACATTGATAAAATACCCCATCTGCCTACTAATAGCCATTTTAGGGTTTCTTCACGCTGGTGCTTGGAGAGTTATATTAACAGGTTTGGGAAGCACCTGGCTTTTGGTAATCAAATGTTATAATTGCCAGAATGCCTCTGTATAATAATTTGAAAAAGCTGAAGTCACACAAGTTGCAGTTGTTACTGGAGGTTCTCCAAGACCAATACCCTCATAGAAATAGATTGAGAAATGAATATGTTGTATACTCAGTCTCTGGAGGAAATAGCATCTAGGTGTAAAGGCACCCAAAAGTTAAGGAGTTTTGAATAAGGTTATTACTTCCAGTAGAAGATATCCAGGAAATCCCAGGGTCACAGGCTAGACCAGTGATGGCTAAACTTTTTGTTATGGTGTGCTGAAAGAGTGTGCATGCATGCTGGCACCCACAATACAATGCGCCCCGCCCACCCTGCACATGCACATGCAACACCCCCACCCTGCTCCCTTACCTGCGCTGGGCATGTGCATGCCTCCCAGCTGATTGCCCTCCCAAAGTGCCCATTTTCAGCTTCTGGAGAGCCTCTGGAGCCCAGGGGAGGCCATTTTTGCCCTCCCGAAGGCTCGAGGGAAGCCTCTAGAACTTGGGGAGGCTGAAAATGGGGTCATTTCAGCACTTCCAGTATTTCCGGAAGGCCCATTTTTCGGCCTCCTGAGGCTGCAGAGGCTTCCCTCGAGCCTCCAGGAAGGTGAAAACAGACTCAAACAGGCCAAAAACAGACTCAAACACTGCATGCGCAGTGCAGGTAAGTTTGGCTGTGCCTCGCATGCCCGCAAATGGCTCTGCATGCCAACTGTAGCATGCATGCCATAGGTTCGCCATCACGGGACCAGACTAAGAATTGGTAAAACATTCCAGAAGAACTCCATTTGCAAACCAATTCCAGACTATTGCCCAAAAAAACTCTATGGAGGAATTTATACAATCACTGAGACTTAAATCCAGGATCCAGTCTGGGTTGGTCACTGGGAGCAGAGGTTTAGTCTTCTGAAGTTTTGGAATTGTGCTGGAGCCCATCCCCAGGGAACTTCTCTCTAGCAGAATGTGTTACATGTATTCTGGAATGTGTAAAAACACATTCTGGTAGAGAAAATTCCCTGAGGATGAGCTCTGGCATGAATCCAAAAGCTTGGAAAATCTAGATTGAATCCTGCAACATTATTTTTTTTTTCAAACATTTTTATTAGGTTAATAAGTATTACAAAACACAAAAGTAAATAAAAGAACAATGAAGAGAAAAGAGAAAGGGGGAAGAGAAGTGGGAAAGGTAGGGAAAATTTAAAAAAATGAAGCATTGACTTCTGACTCTTCTGTTGCAATAAAATAAGGCATGAAACCACAGCGTTTTATTTTTCCATAGTAATACGAACAGGTTAATTCTATAAAAATCTGATCCATAAAACCCAAAGTCAAAATTATATTCTTTTCCACATGATCCTGCAACATTATTCTGGGACGTGTATATTTATTTCCCTTCATTTGTTGTGGCTTAAATTCAGTTTGAAGAAGATGCTATCCTCTTTATTATGGTTACAAAAACACACCGGAAACCTGTGCAGGGAGCCTATGAAATCCCACATTTGGTTAACAGCAAATATACATAGAAAGGCTATATAGGTAGTCTTTGATTTACGATTGTTCATTTACCAATGGTTTGAAGTTACCATTGCCTCCGAAAAAGGTAATTTACAAGCTGTCCTCAAAAGCTTTATCCCTTGCACTATCTACACAGTCATGTGATTACAATTTGGACACTTGGCAACTGGTTCACATTTATGACAGTTACAGTGTCTTGTGGTCATGTGATCACCATTTGCTGGTTTCCTCAGCTGACAAAATTCAGACAATTGAGGAAGCTGGATTTGCTTAACAACCATATGATTCACTGAATGACTGGGGTAAAAAGGTGGTAAGAACCTTGGTAAGGTGGTTAGAATGCAGTATTGTAGGCTTACTCTGTCCACAGCCAGGAGTTCAATCCTTGTAGAGCTCAAGTTTGACTCAGCCTTTCATCTTTCTGAGGTTGGTAAAATAAGGACCCAGATTGTTGGGGACACTGTAAAACACTCAGAGAGGGCAGTAAAGCACTATGAAGCGATATATAAGTCTAAATGCTATTGCTAAAAATGGTTGTAAAAATCAGGTACAGTCGCGTAGTGACTTGCCTAATAATAACATCACTTAGTGACAATTTCTGGTCATGTGTCATGCCCCTGTCAGAGTCTGAATCCAAGGAGGAAGACAAACAGCTGACAGGGAATGGGAGTGTGGCTCCACTGGCTGTAGAGAAAACTGGGGAAGGCAAAGTCCAGCTGGGCAGAGCAGGAAAGAGGTAGAACAAGGGAGAGGAAAACCCAGGCCCAGCCCCTCTTCATCCTAGGGCACACAGGGAGGAATGGAGAAGGGAGCAACGTAGGTTGCATGGCCTACAGGGAAAGAAAGGGCCCTGATTCCTTTCATTAGCCACATCTGGGAAGAGAGTTTAAAAGAGATGCACGCTGAGTGTGGCGTCTGCTGGGAACAAACGTGAGTTTATCTTGTGTTGACTTTGGTTATCTGCGTTCCTGGCATCCTTCCAACCATGTTGAATTACTGCCATTCCTTGACGTCTCGAATTCCTTCTCTCTCCCTGATGGACTAATTACCTCATCTTGCCTTGATTGGACTTATAGTTACAGGTTTTTTTGACCAGGTTTGGACTTGATTCTCTGCAACCCATGTCTGTTCCTGGGAGAGTATTTCTCCAGCCCAGGAGGTAACCAGGACATTGGAGGCTAAGTTGCAGCTAATAAAGAGAGTCCTGCTGATTATCTATCTGACTATGTTGCCTTTGTGCCATGCCCTGGGTCATCGCAAGTCACAATTGTGACTCTAAGTCAAGGACTACCTATATGTAGGGTTTTATGTCAAGCTTGCAGCAGGATTTCTTGCTGATCATAAAATGGTCAAGGGGAGATACAAAGAGAATTCACTGTTCCTAAATTGAAAATGCAGGAAATACACAATTTCCACTATAATGTGCTACTTTTCAAGCTGATTGATTTATGTAAACAATATACTTGTACAGGCAGATCATCCAAGGACACCTCCCCAGAAGAGAGGAGGGATCCTATGAGACTTTGGGAGATTGTTTTCCCTCTTTGTCAATGAAACTAAACTTTTTTATAAATGCTAATTATTTTTTCCATGGTGAATTGTCACTCACCGACGACTCCTATTGCCCATTTATATTTTAAATAATCATGGTACTATAGTAATGGTATCGAAAAAGCAACAGTCCTGGTATCAGTTTGGGGTAAATTCTTCTTGCTTCCAGCTGTATTCTCTCCCACCCACAATTAAATTTTATACAGGAAAATGACAATTTCCTGTGATGGAAATTAATTAAAATACATAAGGAACTCACTTTAGCCATGACTTCCTTTGCTACTTCCTGTATTATTGATATATTTAGGCTACAAATTGCTCTTATGGTCAACTAAATCCCGCATTTGGATGTGTGATGAGCAATGATATATTTTTTTTTAAAAAAAACCCAGATAATAAACAGGGACGGGCTTTGAAGAGCTGTTTCCATCTGAATAGTGTTTTGAGCAAAACACCCCTTTGAAGTGGTTTTGTAAAGCAATTCAGATTCTTCTCCAAAAAGCAAAGTTAAACTAAGCGCAGAGCAGCCTTGAAGTAGTGGAGAAGTCTTCAGAAGGCATTCCAAAGTGTTCAGGGAGCTAAATCACACCGCTGCCATGGCTTGCAAGTACCGGCTAGAATAAAAGTTCACATTGACACATCTCAGTGGGCTTCCATTTGTTGGTAGAAATGAAAGTGTTTGAAACCACTTTGAATTATATACAGAAAATGGAGATGTGGGCGATGAATCTGAGGTCAAAGTCAAGAGAATGTGGTTTAAAACAGTGGCCACCACTGGTGGTCCATGAGAAAATTTTGGTGGTCTGTAGAGAAATGTCCCCTCCAAAGCACAAACCCTGCAAAGCAATTAATCCAGGCTGCACAGGAACACAAGCCTGCGCTGCCCACATGGCAGCTGCTCCTCCATCTGGGTGCACCGACCTGCCATGGACTGAAGGAGATGCTCCAGGATGACCAAAGTGCCAGTCCTGTGATTACTGCAGCTCTGGAATATGGGAGTAACTTTCCCACCAACGTCAGCAAGACTCCGTCAGTCAAAATTCACCTAGTGGTCCACAGGATTTAAAATTATGAGTTTGGTGGTCCCCTGAGGTCCAAAAGATTGGCAACGCCTGGTTTAAAATCTTAACTAATTCACTGATCCTAAGACAAGCTATGATGGGATAAAGAGCAGAAGACGAAAATTTAAGTAGGGTGCTGTTCCAACACAATGTGTCATTTTGTGGCCAGTCAAATGTACTTATGAAGCTCACTAGGGTTTTCCACTGTCCCCTTCCAGTAAACATGTCTTAACATATGTCCATGGGAGACTAAGGACACAAGTGCCACCATGTACACAATGGGGTCATCATTCAAATGGTATGGATTATGTACCATATGTATTCATACCATTTATAATTTACAATAAATGTTACATAATTCAGATCATCAAGTGTTAATTACACAATTACTGTTGAATTAGGATATATATGATGTCCATCATGCCTTCTCCTGGGTGCTTGTGTACAGTTAAGGAAGTAGCAGACAACCATCAAGAATAACAACCATTAATCACCCGGCTCCTTTTTGAAACTAACTTGAAGTTGCTGCTTAAATACCAGTTTAATGGTAGCAATGGTTTATGGTTTAGCCAAATGAATTATCCAAGCTAGTGGGTTATCTGATGAATCATAATCAAAACAAACTAAGTTTACTATGTGGTATATACCCAGCTATAATATTGCTGCCATTGGAAAATGAAACACGAACAAAACCCACTGACCCCTTAGAATTCAAGATAGGATACAAAGACCCACAATAATATCACATTTCAGTTCTCAGTTCTAAAATCTCAGTTCTCCATTCCTACACTGAGCCTCGAGTCATGTCCCTTTTTCCCTGCTACCAGAAACTCCAGTTAATCCTTCTGACAAAAACAATTTTCAGAGCTCTAGCAAGCTCTCCTGAAATTAGTTTTATGTAAGTAACTGTTTGAAATCCTACTTGGTTCTTCTTTAAGCATCCTAGAAAAGTTCTAGGAGAAAACACCTTGAGTAGTGCCCATGTTGCATTGCTCATTATTGTTAAAACCTCACCTTTTGTTCAGCAGGACAACCTCCGCCCAAGAGTCAACTTTAGAATTCTTTGCCAAGGAAACTATCAGACAATTATGCTGAGAGAAAACAAATCCCTTGAGAAGATAAACAGCGAGGTAGGCACTGTGAACCAGAGGCTGAAAAGGGACCAGCTTAATAGATGGCAGAGAGGTGTGTCAGTCCAGATTCTGACATCATTTGCTATCCCATAACCACATCACCATCAAGAGCCTGGAATTTGCTCTTCTCTCTCCCCAGCAGTCCTGCATGAAGAGGGATTTTGGTCTTCTAAATAGCTCAGATGGGAGAAGTCTTGGTATCAACTTTTCCCCACTTCCAGTAAAAAAACTGGCTGCTGGTGATGAGGAAACATTCTGCTGAAGACTGAAGAGCTATTACTACACAATACCAGACTTGATGGATAAATCAATAATTGTAAACTAAATAGGTAAATTATCTGATAAGCTTTAAAGCTGATAGACACGGTATACTTAGCCCTGGATTTCATCAAGAATAACTTACTGGAAGCTGGATTCCATAACATGCTCAATTCAAAATCTACCCTCTAGTTTCCTGAAACATTTCTAGCTTTGCTAAAGAGGCTTAAGTATTTCTATTTTGGTCTTAGATACTCTTGACAAAGTGCAAAAACTCATTGTTAGGGCTTAGAATGTAGCATTTTCCTTCCAGAACAAACCACGCTGGTTGTTCTGCAGGTGGGTTATTTTTTTTAACTTTTTTAGTCCACGGAGGGCTTTACAATGCTCTTGAAATGGTCTGCTCCTGGAAGAGTTTTGCACACTCCTTTAGCAACTCTAGAATTTCCTTGGATGGTATTATTTAAATTTACTTTATTATTTCACTGGGTTCTGTTGTGTTTCCTATTACATTTCCTTCTCCCAACTTTACATTCACCTGGACTGACCCTGCTTTCTGATCTAGAAAAAGCAAAACCAAACCAAACCATGGGAGGAGCTCCTTTCAGATTTACCAAGGTGGCAAGATTTACCAAGGTTAAGAATGCCAGAGAAATGATTATACAAGGAAAACATTCTCACAAAACTCTATGCATTATGGTCAATGCATGTAGTTGCAAACTATTTCCACAACAATAAATTGATTCATTGTTGCTATTGTCAAACACATCCCATCCACAAAATGTTGACTTAAATGTACTTCTCCTTTAAAAATGAAAATTCAGAAGTCATTTATTTTTCAGCACATTGAATGGGATCACTGAACCATGCCAAAGCAATATTCAATCCAGCAGTAAGGAAGTTGCTTCATGTGCTTTGATTTTAGTCTTCTCTCTGCTGTTTTGTTTGCTAAAACAGGAAGGAACAAAATGCCCAGAAAATCACAACACTCTTCCCTATTTTTAAGCATTCAAAATCCAACTGCAAACCTCTTTGAATTGGGGTTGTTATATTTGTGGGAATCCATGGCAGTACAACTGCACGTTAGATCAACAGGCCATGTTGACTGATCAGGCTGGTAAACCCTTAGCTGATGGTTGCAAATTGAATGAGCACTCACCTCTGTTTTTCAGACTGCCATTATATGGATGCAATGCTTTAGCACATTTTCAAGAAGTTAATCCAGAATAAGGGTCATGCATCAGGGGCTTGTGCAGGGAAAGCACAAGCTTATTGTCCCCTTGGCTTCAATTTTCAATTTAATTACCTGCTGATGCCAAAACGGGTTTTTCCGACTTCTCCATTCATTTGCTATCACCGTAAGGAAGGAGAGTGAGAAAAAACAAACTTTCCCTTTTTTCTTTCATTCGCCGCTTCTTTCTTCTTCGTTGGGAACGATGTATCTTGAATAAAACTTCAATTCCAGGGTATTTAAACATTACTTGTCATCCCAGTTAGCCAAAAACTTTCACTTTCTCAGCTTCCTCCTGCACATTCTTATCAGGATGAAAGCTTTCGGAAAAGGGAGTTAAGCCAGCTGAGGGGGGGGGTTGCGACTCCCCCAGACCCCTACTGAGTCTCCCCTATCTTCAGTTACCTCTATGGGGTAACTATAGCCCCCAATTCCAGCTGGATCGGGGGCACTCCAGCGGCGAGCGTAGAAGGAACCACGCACGATTGTGGATTCCTGCCGCCGCCGAAGCCTTGCAAACCGCTAAAATGTGACGTTTCTTATATTTGACTGTTCTGATTCACTTCTCTCGGCTTTCAAAAGTTTGGAGTTTACTTAAGATCAATGAGCTTCAAAGGAACTGATCTCTCATATTTAAAATACTGCAATTGAAAGCCACAATGGCATCTGTTTCAAGGTCTCCAATTATACAGTAGACCTTGATTAGTCTTGTTCAGTCAAGGATTACCGTCACAAACTGTGGCTGACTTAGCTATTCCAACACTATACAACCTGTTTCAATCGAAGAGAACATGAACCAGAGAGCTAGTTGCTTTAGAAGCCATGGAGATTTAGAAGCAGGGGTGGTATTCAGCAAGTTCTGACCATTCTGGAGAACTGGTAGCGGAAATTTTGAGTAGTTCGGAGAACTGGCAAATATCATATCTGACTGGCCTCGCCCCCATCTATTCTCTGCCTCCCGAGTCCCAGCTGATCAGCTGAGTCTTCTTTTGTTGCCCTGTACAAGAGCTGAAAAGCAGGTTAGTGGGGTTAGGCGGGAATGGGATTTTGCAGTAACCTTCCCCCGGAGTGGGGAGGAAGGGAATGGGGATTTTGCAGTATCCTTCCCCTGCTATGCCTACCAACCCACACCCACCAAGCCATGACACGCCCACCAAGACATGCCCAGAGAACTGGAAGTAATTTTTTTTGAACCCACCACTGTTTGGAAGGTACATTCTTTATCCTATAGATAATATGAAGAGAAGGGCAGAAGAACAAATCTGATTTATCTGCACCAATAGTTTTTGAATTTCATCAGACAGCGATAGGAATGGGACCAGGCATATATGTATGGTGAGTACACTTTCTACCCACAACAAGCTCAGTCGGTGGCACAGAAGTTATAGTAGAGATGCACAACATTTTTCAAGGCAAAGGTCAACTCAAGCTATAATGAGTAGCATTCCAAGTACTGCATCCCAAGAATAAGGCAAGAGAAGACAAATATTAGACAAAGCTGTCTGGTAGTCCAATAGTCACCTGGACTTTGTTGGGGTTTTGCTTGAAAATGTTTCACTTCTCATTGAAAAAATTTCTTAAGTTTGAAAAACTGTTTGAAGTGCTTTCAATTTGAAAATTTGAATTTGTGTTAAATTTGAAAATCATGTTAACTGCTAATATATGAAATTTATTCATCAGAAATGACAGAATATCCAGCATATGAGAGGTTAAAAAATTATATTGAGAACTTGGAAAAGTAAAATTGGTCCAGATGTTAAGGAATGGTTTTCAGAAGTATACGATCTATCAGTTTTGAAAAAGGTAATATTTTCTACTAATCAAATAATAAAACAGTATGTACTACTATGGCAGAAATTTTATGATATTTTATATTTTGTGATTATCATAATATAATATTCATGGCACTTAGTGAGAAACTAGTAATAAGTATGATATGCAAAGTGGGGTGTTTTTTCTTCTTTTTAGTTTGGGATTTATTTTTCCCAAACTTTGTTTCTTTTCTTTTTGGTTTCTATTATTTTTCTTTATGCTTAAATATCATTAATTATGTACATTGATAATTTTTTTTGTAATTTGTAAATAAAACTTTTAAAAAATACACTCTGTAAACATTCTATATTTCCACTGCCAAGTTCTTGTTCATAATCAGAAATTAGAGAAGCAGATTCTCCTATGACATTGATGACTTGACAGTGCCTTCACTGATTCAGATGGGCATTGTCCCACTTCTGAATAACTTTTGATGTGCACAAGAACAAAATCATGATGGACTCGAAGGCAGAATGTCCTATTTAAAACTGTTAACTCTCTTCCTTGCTGGTGTTCTAACAGTTTTCCTCTGCATTATTTCTCTTTTTGATAACCATTCTTCAAATCCATCCTGACGTATTCTTAGTGTTTCCACTCTCAACATATCACAAGTTATACTGTTAAGAACATTGAAGTAGAGATTTGTAATGGTCCATGAGGATGCTCTTAAGAGACAGGAGAAAGAAGAGGAGGAGCTGCAGACTGGATAAGAGTCAGATAAGAGGTTCAGATTAACAGAGTTCGAAGAGTGCAAAGCAAACCTCAGAAAGAATCCTCCCTATTTTCTTGGACTGTAAAAATGGTCTTCTGCAGCCACGACATAAGCCTAAGATTGAAAATCAGGCTTGCCAGATTTACATTTTTTCTATCCTGCTTGATGGAGTGGACAGTTTGTCTCTAACAGAAAGCCACACGAAGAGACTAGAAGCATTTGAAATGTGGATTTATAGACGGCTGCTACGTATAAGTTGGGTTGACAAAAGCAGAAATGAGGAGGTGACAAGTCACCTGGGAAAGCCAAAGGAAACCATCCAAACCATAAAAAAGCTAAAGTTAGAATATTTCGGACATGTGATGCGACACCGGGAAAAATATGGCATGCTTTACTTAATCCTCCAGGGAAAGATTGAAGGCAAGCGAGGTCCAGGCACAAGAAGAACATCATGGCTTCAAAATCTAAGGGACTGGTTTGGACGAAACTCAGCAGCACTTTTTCGTGCGGCTGTTGATAAAGATAGGATTGCCAACACAATCGCCAATGTCCGATGACAAATATGGCACAAGAAGAAAAAGATAAAAGAGAGTGAAGAGGCACTGCAGTTTGAGATTTGCAAAGCTGATATCAGTCCTTTGAGGTAGTTAAGATGCACCAACCATGCACTTTGTCTTTTAACAGTGGGTTATATCACATACCAGGCAAGCAAGCAATCTTCAATTCTACAGGGAGAATCACAATGGAGATAGAAGGGGGGGGGGTGCCTTCACATGGTCTCCCTTATATAGATAGATTCTTAAAGCGGCAGTACCCTGCTGACTTATCCTCAGTTCATCATCTTGGCTTACAGCCTTACAGCAGCTGGTCAGCTATTAAATTTTCATTACCTTAACAAGTACTAACACTACCTTTGTTGTAATGATTAAAAAAATAGAATCTTGCAAGTCTGAAAGTATATTTGTGGGCTAAGCTGCCTCTTACCTGCCTGTTGCCCATTCTATAGTTTCTCCTTCTCCTCCTCTCCCTCCTGTCTACCAAGGACTTTCTCACAGACCATTACCAGATTTTTCTGTTGTTCAATAGATTTGGACAAGACAGATGGGATCATGGTGTAACAATAAAATCCATCCCCTTTAATCATACATTAAGGGAAGGATATAAACCATTTACAGTATAATAATAGGAAGTTGTTTTTCATTGTTCTTGACCTCCCTAGGTATTTTTATAACGCAAGAAAGTTCCATCTAGGTATTCAACAATATTAACCACTTACAAATGTTCTAGCTCCCACTAAGAAAAAGCTAATTTTGGCAGCAACAACTGTTACAACTTTTCAGCTTAAATCCCTTTTTGATTGATGAAGACAAGGTGAAATCACAGTATTTACAGATTTAAGGCTAGGTGAGCAGCTTTGTGCCTACCTGATATTTAAGGCCAAGACTTCTGAAGCCCCTGAGATCGATGTGCCAAAATTCAGTGGCAAACTAGCTAATGTTTAATGGTATGATGTTGGAGTCAAGAATGATAAAATAAAGATGGAAAAGAGAGTTTAGGTATGTAAAAACAGTAAAAGTGAAATATCACTCACACATAATCACAAAATCTCCAGAATCGTAAAGCCTACAAACTTAAAATTTGGCACGTATGTTCCTCTTGGCTTCTAGGTGCTCACTAAGAAAGGATTTTTCAAAATGACCATCAGAGCATTAATATTTTGTGTATTATTATTTACATGATTTGATGCTAAGGAGTTCTACTGCCCTTCCCCACCTGAAAAGAAATCTGTTACAAATGCAAAGCACAAGCAGAGGAGAGGAATTTCAGTTTCAGTTTTAGTTTCAGAGCACCAAGCAGCTTTAGTATAGAACAGTTGAGCTAAGCCACGCCCTAGTTTCTTGCTTTCTCCTTCTTGCTCATACAGGAAATACTGTTTCAGTTTCAAAACAGCCCTCAACTCTCTCACACACTGAGAGGATATTAGCCACATGAATACTGACGGATGCTGGTAGGCAGAGGCAGAATTTCCCTCTCCCCTTGTTTTCCTCCTCAAAAACTAAGCCCGACCACATAGTTTCATAGCGAATAGGCATTGGTAGAAGTTACCGTGAACGCCCTTTCTATCTATGCTGCGAGAGAGCCCAGGATGGGTTGACTCCTTCTTATGATGTCATAGCTGAGTCTGTACTAAGGTATAAAAGCCAGGCCCCGGGAGAGACCCCAGTTTTGGCGAAGATACTTGACAGACTGAAAGGTGTCTCTGAAAGCCTAAAATAAAAACAGAAATATGTCTTACCCTCTCCGGACGAATCAAGGGAGGGGCTGGGCTCTCTTGCAGCATAGATAGAAAGGGCGTTCACAGTAACTTTCACCAACGCCCATTCTCCTCCATGCTGCATTGAGAGCCCAGGATGGGACATACCAAAACTTGCATGTCCACGGGCGGGTCCTCGTCTGGCTCATCACACTGACTGTGGAACCACTTGTTGAAGCACCCGTCTGCCGAGGCTGCAGTCGCCGAGGCAAAAGCATCCAGATGGTTGTGTTTGCTGAAAGGAGACAGGGATGTCCTCAAAGGATGCTTGGGTCGCCCAGGCAGCAGAAGTGGCCGCGCTTCTGGTAGAGTGCACCGTCAGACCTCGGGGAACCGGAAGGGGCACACCTTTGTATGCCTGCTCAATGCAAGACCTGACCCACCTGCTAATAGTAGGAGAAGAGGCCTTGTGCTCCAAGTGAGAAGGGAAAAAGGAAACAAACATGGCTTTCGACTTCCTGAAGGAGGAAGGGCGCTCAATGTATAGTCTAAGAGCCCTTCTTACATCTGGTGTGTGTCACTGCCTCTCTAAGTCATGGTGTGGGAGAGGACAGAAGTCAGGCAAAACAATGTCCTGGGACCTGTGAAACCAGGTGTTAACCTTCAGAATAAATGAGGGGTCCGACGAAGAACAACCCTATCATCGTGAAAGGAACAAAGGTCCTGTCTGATGGAAAGAGCAGCAAGTTTGGAAACCCTCCTGGCAGAAGTGATGGCAACAAGGAACACTACCTTCAGAGTCAGGAAACGGAGAGACACTGTTCTAAGGGGTTCAAAGGGGGGCTTTGTAAGGCCATGAAGGACCATATGAAGGTCCCAGGAAGGATACCTGTGAACCACCGGAGGGTGCAGGTTGGAAGCCCCTTTCAAAAACCTCCTGACTGAAGTGTGATGGGATAAGGAAGAAAGCAAACCCATGAAAGGACTGAGGAGAGGGTCGCAACCTGCCTGTGTAAGGTGTTGGGGGCCAAACCTTTCTCCAGCCCATGCTGAAAGAAGCTAAGAACTTCTGCCAACTGGGCTGAAGCAGGAGAAAGACCCTCCCTGAGGCACCATTGGGAAAAAGCCTTCCAGGTGGCACCATAGATGCATCTTGGAGAAGGTTTGTGAGAAGCCAGGACAGTGAGGATGACCCCTTCTGGAAGATCAGCCTCCTCTAGCCACTGCCACTCAAGTGCCACATGGTCAGCTTGAACCACTGGGGCTTTGAGTGGAGCAGGGCCCCTTGGTGAAGGGAGATTAGATGGGCAGGGATCCTCCAAGGAGAAGCCACTGGTAGGTTGACCAAGTCCGCAAACCAGGGCCTCCTTGGCCAATAGGGTGCTAGGAGGAGGAGCTCTGCACAATACTCCAACCTCTTCCAAATTACTGCTGGAATGATGGGAAGCGGGGAAATGCGTAGAGGAGACCCTTGGGCCATCTGAACCAAAGAGCATTGGTCCCCTCTGCTCCCTGGCAAGGAAACCTGGTGAAGAATCTGGTGACTTGGGCGTTTTGAGGAGTGGAGAAAGGATCCACCTCCGGTGTTCCGAATCTGAGGGAAAGATCCCTGAATGGAGACAGAGGAATGGACCATTCTGCCTGGTTGACTAGGCTCCTGCTGAGCCAGTAGGCCTGGGAGTTGCCGACCCTGGAGATGTGGTCTGCCGAGATCGATAACAGGTATTTCTCTGCCCATAACCCCAACTGTAAAGCCTCTCTCATGAGGACTTTGGACCTCGTCTCCCCTTGCCGGTTGACATGAGCCTTTGTGGACATGTTGTCCATAAGGACTAGAACATGAGAGCCGGTCACTGATTGCCTGAAATGCTTGAGAGCCAGAAAAATGGCTCTGAGCTCCAGCCAATTTATGGGAAGGGTCTGTTCGGATCTGGACCAAATGCCCTGAGCTATCTGGCCCTGCATATGGGAACCCCGACCCAGGAGGTTGGCATCAGTGGTTATCACTAGCCTGTCTGGGTCCCTGAACAGGAGTCCCCTCAAGATAGATGGGGAATGCCATCAATTGAGAGATTCTCTGGATTTGTGGCGGGAGTGAGACCTTGATGGATGAGTGGCTGGTTCCTGCTCGTTGGTAGGGAAGCAGGAACCATTGGAGGGCTTGGGAGTGGAGCTGAGCCCATGGGACAATGCCAATACAGGAAACCATCTCCCCCAGAAGTTTGGACAGCAGCTACAGGGGGACAATTTGATGTTGCTGGATCTGGCTGATGATCTCTGCAAGGCTCCTTCCACGAGCTGGGGACAGGAAAACCTGGCACAACATGGTATCAATGACTGCTCCCAAGTGTTGCAATTTGGTTGTGGGAGAGAGCTGGCTCTTTTTTGGTGTTGATGGAAAATCTGTGGCTCGGGAGAAATGACAGGGTAATTTGAAGATCCTGATGGGTCACAAGGATGGAAGAGGAAAGAATCAAAATGCCATCCAAGTAGCATTGGATCCTCACTGGAATAGAACGCAGAGATGCCACCAATGCTGCCAGAACCTTTGTGAAGACCCTTGGAGCCGATGAGAGGCCGAAGGGAAGTGCTCAATACTGGTAATGGGTATTCTGATAACAGAAATGGAGAAACTGGCGATGATGAGGCCAAATTGGGATGTGGAGGTAAGCCTCAGTGAGATCAATGGAAGAGAGGAGGTCGCCCTCCCAAATGCTCTCTAAAATAGAATGCAGAGTCTGCATTTAAATCGCCTGTATTTTACAAATTGGTTGAGAAATTTTAGATCAAGTATGGCTTGCCACCCCCCTAAGGCTTTGGGAATGATGAAAAAGTGAGACTAAAGTCCACGTCCACGTTGAGATGGGGAAACAGGTTGAATAGCCCTGATTTCAAGAAGGTGCTGAATGGCCTGATTCATGAGGGCTTTCCTGGAAATGTCCCGAGACACAGGACAGATCAAAAAAAATTTGGGTGGGATGGGGTTAGGAAGTCCAATTGTAAACCTGATCTAATAGTGCTGAGTACCCAGGTGTCTGTCATTGACTCCTCCCATTTGGAAGCAAAGAAGGCTAGGTGACCTCCAATGGGTGGGGAGAACGAGGGATTACTTAGAGCAACGGAAGGAACGACCACCCTCCACCCCAAAAGGGCCGTTTACCAGTAGAAGGTTGTTGCCTGCCAAATGTTTCCGCCCGTGGGTCTTGGCATTGGGAGTATGGCCTGTGAGAGTGGGGGAAGCAAGATGAGGTATCTGCTTGGAAGGCAGGAGGGCGATAAGGAGCAGGGCGATCGTCAGCTTTCTTCCCAGAGGAAGAGGAAACTTTACGTTTATCTCTGGTTTTGATGGGATAAGGTTCCAGAGTATCACCAAAAAGCTGATCACCTGCAAATGGAACTGAAGCCAGCTTCCATTTTCGGTGTGACTCCGCCTGCCAATTTCAGAACCATAAAAGTCTTCTTGCTGCTACAGAAGATGCCATGGCCTTGGATGCAAATTTGACGGAATTGAGAGTGGCATCCACACTGAATTCCACCACTGCAATAATCTTATTAAGGTCTTGGTGAGACCGAAGGTCAGAAGCAGGCAATCTATTCTGGAGTTGGCGCAGCCACCATATGGATGCCCTGGTGAAGAAGGATGCTGCTGTTGAAGCCCGAACAGCCCAAGCAGCAGCCTGGTGATTGTGCTTGAGGGTCTGTTCGGAACGTTTATCATCCGGTTTCAGGATATCTTCTGGTTCCATGGGAGTTCCAGAAGATGAGATCGAGGCCAGATCCGGGATGTCAACAGAAGGCATTGCCAGGGCATTGTCCAGAGCTGCGCTGATATTGTAGAAACACTTATCCAGAGAAGATGGGTGAGGACCTGCCGAAGGAGAAGACTATGTCCAGGAACAAAATGGGAGAAGGCAAAACCTCTGCATGCACTACAGGCTTGGAGAAGAGTGAATCCCCTTGGCTAGAGGGATTTCCTTGTGGCTCGGGAGCCACTTTCTCTGGCGACAGCTTGGCAGTGACCAAGGCCTTGCTGAGTAATGGTCTGAAGAGAGTAGGTTTGAAGACCAATGCAGAAGATGTCTGCTCTGGGTGAGAATCTTCTTCCTCTGAAAGATTTTGGTCAAAAATCTCATCCTCTTCACACTCTGAATAGAAGAGTAACTGTGTTCAGCTGGTGAAGGCCTTCCTTCCTCATCAACCTCCTCCCATTCTGGTAGAGAAGAATGGACCCTGAAGTCCTGAGGCCTGTGTAAATTAGGATGATGAGGCAAGGAACTTGTAGATTGAGAAGGGAGAAGGGCCTGAACCCTTTCCAGAGGTTGAAGAATTTGCTTGAAGCCTTCAGCCAATCCCTGACTAATGGCAGATGAGACTACATCTTGGATATCCCTTGGTCTATGCTTAAAGGTAGAGGCAGAAGGCCAAAGGCCCGCTGCTGTGGGAGTGAAGGTGGCTTCAGGCCTAGATTGAGGAGAGGTTCGAGGCCTGGAGGGAGGGGGAGGAGCATAAGGCACAGAAGCCTGTTGGAAATAAGGCCCAGATTTGCTTAAATCCTGAGGATCTGACTGTACAACAAGAGCCTCAGGAGACTAGGATGGAAAGGCTCATAGATAACTTCTCCTCCCCTGGGAGGGCTTGGTTGGAGCCCATGAGTATCACCTGAAACATGCTGTAGTTGTACTCCCTTCTGTTGAATAGTTCTGTTGTACTGCCTCTCTAAAGCTGCATGTCTGCACTTCTCTGCCCTCAATTCAGCCTGAGTTGCCTTCTTAGGGGCTAGACCCTGAGCTTTGATTTTATCAGCCCCCTCCCTCTGGACTGATTGGGTGCGTTGCCTACGTCTTTTTCTTCTATTGTGCTTAAGAGACTGTTCCACTGGGAGGGAAAGCTCTGCCTGAGCCTTATCTTGCTCCATTTGTAAAATAAAGGCTCTTGCGTTGGAAAGAAGTTGTTTAGAAATTTTTCTATTAAGCCTCTTAGGGTATAAATGGCCCCTGGGCTTACAAAATGGCCGCTCACCTTGTGGTGAAAGGCTTGAATCCAAGATGGCTGCTGACTACAGGAAAACAGGCTCCAAGATTGAAGAATCGCTCCTTAGGCTATACAGAGCCCCGAGTGAAGTCAGCAAGGGAAAAACACAGCAACCAGCCACACCATCAGCTGGCTGGAGCTCTTATCAGTTTGCCAATTGTGTTTACCATTGCTCTAAATTGCAGGTGTAGGGGAAGTCTGCAGACGCTGCCCAGCTTGCCTGCACAGAGCTCTGTGATGCTGCTCCCAACATTGCAGGGCTCTCCTGAAAGAGCAGCTACCCAGATCCCTGGGAGCTGCTTGAAGAGAGGAAAAAAGTACTGAAGATCGCTAGTGATTGCTAAGATCGCTTTCAGAGACACAGCTACTGACTGAAAGGAGCTGAGTCAAAAGCTGGGGTCTCTCCCGGGGGCTGGCTTTTACATCTTAGTACAGACCCAGCTATGATGTCATAGAAAGGAGTCAACCCATCCTGGGCTCTCGATGCAGCATGGAGGAGAAATACGGGATATCCAGCTAGTACTTTATATTCCCAACCTTACCTCCCTGCCAAATATCCACCTCTAAAGATCCTGATGATCTCACTGGAAGTTTTCTTGGGATTGCCAGCCATGAGGAAGGGTAAGTCATGCCCCTGACTGAGATAATCTGTACATCTGTTTCAAACTATGGCTCCATTATCTTTGACTCAATGGCAAGGCTTCCTGGGGCTCATGGGAGTTCTAGTTTCACTAAGTTGCCTTCCCTTGGACTATAGCAGTGCTTCCAACTTTGGTCACTAGAAGATGTGTGGGCTTCCAATCTCAGGGTGCCCAGCCACCACTTATTCTGGGAAAGTTTAAATAATTTATGTTTGTTTCTTACAGAAAACTATGGAGGATGAAGGAAGCCAAAGAAGAGGAACATCGTAGATAAGGTAGACAGGTGAGATCAAAGGAATTCCTGGAATGCCCTTGGGGGAAAAAAATCATGTTACTGTTGGAAATAGTTTACACCACCATGTGTTGTGATTGATTGTATGTGTGCTGTCAAGTTGGTGCCGACATTCAGAAAATGTCTTTAGAAAAAGTCTTTAGTAAGACATTTAGTAATGCATAGACAGATGCATGCAGTTCTCAGGAGTCAAACCTAACTCGCTGATGTCTGCTTGCAAAGCACAGATAATAAGAACCATCTGTCTCAGAACTGACCTGTTAAAGTACACTCAATGAATATAGATTAGCTACCTGTAAAAGTCTCAACTTCACAAAAGGGATTTGAAATAAAAGTTCTACAGCGACAGGTAGAAACTAAAGCACCAAAACAGCAGCATAGCATGGGGTTTGCACATAGATTATCCGAAGTTCACTTCTGACCATTTCCAAAGAAGATTTGGAATATAATTAGTTACATCCTACATTTTTACTGAGAATACCAAATCTTCACCTTAGGCATCAAAACAAATCCCTATCAAAAAGAACAAATTATATTGAGACCAACAGACCAATTCTCCTACCAGCCAGGGAATTCTGGAAAGTACACACACCTTAAATCTGCCAAGATTGAAAAACACTAACTGAGACCCCATGATTCAAAGACTTCCTAACTTCCAGATACATAGCTTCCCAGAATTCTCAGCGAAGAATTTTGGGAGTTAGTCTCCTGTCTGGAAATTGTCCAGATGGAACATAGGAACATGAGTGGTGCCCTGCTGGATCACAGCCTGGCTCATCTGGTCAAGCAATCAGTTCTCCCAATAGTTGCTGATCCCCATGGCCTCCAAGAATTGATTCAAAACCTTTTTGAAGCCAGCCAAGCTGGTAGCCAAGACATTTTATAGCAGTGATGGCTAATCTTTTCCACATCGCATGGGCATGGCTTGGCGGGCATGACATGGCTTGGTGGGCGTGGCATGGCTTGGTGGGTGTGGCAGGGGAAGGTTACCGCAAAATCCCCATTCCCTCCCCACCCCACTAACCTGCTTTCCAGTTCCGTTTTCCTGTGCAGGGCAACAAAGGAAGACCCACCTGATCAGCTGGGAGGCAGAGAATAGAAGGGGCAGGGCCAACAAGAGGTGGGATTTGCTGGTTCTCCGAACTACTCAAAATTTCCGCTACTGGTTCTCCAGAACTGGTCAGAGCCTGCTGAATACCACCTCTGGTAATCACAAATTATGTTAAAAAAAATTAAAGTGCTTTTGTCTCTCCGGATTCTTCAAGAATTCTGTTTCATTGGGTGACTTCTGATTCTTGAACTATTTATCCAGTTTAGGAGACAGCAAAAACTTGCCGGTTGTCTTGGGAACCGGTAGCCTGAACTCTATTTCATGTGTTTTAAGCTCTGTAAATGGGCTGGCGATGAATACCAATGTAAAAATTAATTCACTTATGAAAGATGTATCTGCATATAGACACAATGAGTTTTTCCTCTCATTAAAAATGCTTTTAAAATCCAAAATGTAAAACTATTGATTCAAGGCCCTGATACTTGTATACAAAATACTAGCAATTATGCTGCTTTGATTTAATCTTGCTGTGTTTAAGTCTTGAATATTTATTTGCAGGCTGCTAAAAATATATAAACCACTGGGCCACCCAGAACCCTGGTGGTTAGAACGCAGTATTGCAGGCAAACTCTGCCCACAGCCAGGAGTTTGATGTTAATGGGGCTCAAGGTTGATTCAGCCTTCCTTACTGACCTTAGGTCAGTAAAATGAGGACCCAGAGTGTTGGGGGCAACATACTGATGTTGCAAACCACCTAAAGGCTACTGTAAAGCTCTTTGGGGCGATATATGTCAAAGTGCTATTACTATTGCTATAAATATCAAAATATACTTATAATTTAATTAAGATTACAATACCCTGGAACGTCACTGTTGCTTGGGCTATCTTTTACGCAAGGGTCTTCAAACTTGGCAAGTTTAAGACTTCAATTCCCAGAATTCCTGAGCTAACATGACTGGAGGAGGAATTCTGGGAGTTGAAGTCCACAAGTCTTAAAGTTGCCAAGTTCGAAGATCCCTGCTACAGTCTAGATGACTACAGTAGCTCTTCTCAAAAAATATCCTACTGTGCTGACCATAATTAATACAGCACAAACTACCACTTCTGTGGATCATTTTATTATTCCATTTGCCCAGCTGTGGTTATTATTATTCCCATTGCCCTGATCAGGAGAGCTGGAAGAAAGAGGAGCAAATACCTTGCTAGGACAGCAGGTATTCACATTTGCATAAAAACTGAGGTTAATCAGTTCAGCATTTCTACTCAGGAGAATGAAGATGTCACACGTCCAGGAGTAGCCCATTCAGCCCCATGGCAACCACACCAAACAAAAGAAGAAATCAATTCAAGGAGCCTTGTTCTTTCCGATGAAAAGGACAGGAGGAAGAAGGATGTCTCTCTCTTCCAATGGCCATCCTGTCCAGCACACTGGCTGCCTTCCCATAAGGCTGCATATCTTGGTGGCCCGTTTGGCGAGAGGGGCAGTTAATGTAACAGGATCCCTGAGCTGTAAGTGTAGCTGTCAAGCACTTGCCATTTGCCAAAACGGATGTTTATTCAGTCGAAGGAAGGAGATGCGGGCCACCTATTAAGATGCTGGGTTACTGGGCTGCTACTGTTTTACACTGACCTGATTTGCAAGTCAGAAGGTGGTTAAGGCCCACAGCCGTATCTAACACCAGGCTGTGGGTTCAAGTGCGGTTAACACTTGAGGCCTGTGGTTTATGATAAGTTTACTCGCCTACATCACAGTCATTCCAATTCAGATGTTCAACTAACTTCCCCTTCTGGTTTCCTGACTAAGAGGTGGGGAGAGGCGAAGCAAATTATTTCTAATTTGTTAAGAGTTACATTCCACATTGTCTCCAGAAAGTTAAGAAAGCATACATGATCTTATTCTGCTCTATTGCATCCCTCCTGTGAGGTCAGTTTTGCTGAAAGCAAAAAAATCATCTGGATTTGGAACTTGAATGATCCCAAGGCCTAGGTCCAGATCTTCACTGCTATATTACAATGGTTATGATGGTATCATCTAACTGCAGGATGGCCACTCTCCTTTGGAATTGTTTACTTCCTCATCATCACAGCCTCCACAAGTGTGAAATTTCCAAAATAGAGTGTGAAATTTCCAAAATAGCACAAGGCTGTCAAACTCCCAGCCTGCGAGCCGGGTACGCCACATAGTGACCATGCCCGGTTTAGCAAAGTGGGGGAAAGTCCCGATACTTTACATGACACCACTGTGACATGAGTGCGACACCCCTGAAATAGCACATCTCCTGATCATAAGTGAGCATTGGGCACTGTGGCGAGCGGTGCAAAGGTTAGAATGCAGTATTGCAGACTAATTCTGCCGACCGCCAAAAGTTCGATTCTTACCAGCTCATGGGTGACTCAGACTTCCATCCTTCCAAGATCAGTAAAATGAAGACCCAGATTATTGGGGGCAAAAAGCTGACTCTGTAAACCACTTACAGAGGGCTGTAAAGCACTGTGAAGCGGTATACAAGTCTAAGTGCTATTGCTATTAGGCGCTGTGGACCCAACATGGAGATGGTGCCAAGTTATGGAAGGCTGGGTGAATTCTTAACTCTGTTTTAACATTGTGCAATTTCCTTCTGAATGAGAGCTTTGCAAACCTGGTTAGCCTGATTATTGCTTCACAGATTTAGGTTGGGAAAGCAAGGAAGCATAGTATCTTATGACTGCTACTTACAACAGACCTTCATAATGCCATTGTTCTCTCGTCCATATAAACCAAAGTTTATTTTGCCTTTTTAAAAAAAAACATTTCTTGTAACAGATCAGCTGCTTCTTCGTCATGACGGAAACACTGAAGTTAGTGAGTTACAGGATTTGCTGGGAAATCTCACCTTCTAGAACTGCATTGCACACGCAAGGCCATAAAAGTGCTGATTTACTAGCAGATTCGTAAGCTGCAACATATTCTTGGTACGTAACCTACAGACTGATGGCAAACTTTCCATTTTTGTCCTCTAAACGAAGCAGCATTTTTGCATGTCTCCTTATATAGCAAAAACATTGGGAGCTTGTTTGTGTTTGCCAACAGGTGATGCCAGAAAGCACAACTGTGTACAAAAGAAAAAAGATGAAGAAGAATAGCTAATGATGACGATCAACAGCAGCCTGTAACGTAGGATCCTCTGGCCATAACCCAAAGTGTACAAAAGTTTCATACATCGCCTTGAGATGTTGCACTAAGTACAAAAAAGGAGAAAATTCTTGATTTGGGAAATAATACAACTTTAGTGCACAGAAAGACATCCACCTCTGAAAACTTTATAGCTGTTAATTATGTCTGCATAACATACTACAGGGCCCAAGATCTTCCCCTTGAGAGTGTTTATAGCTTTATAAATTGTATTTGCTACTACAAGTGATAAATATAACAAGATTTACCAACATTTTCCCATATGAATGTGTGCGCGCCTTGGAGTGATAAGGATATTTTCTCTCTTATTCAGACAAGTGCTATCTAGCATTTTATAAATAGATTGGTATTCAGCTTTGTTTGTTTATGGAAGAAAAAATAATTCAGCAGCCAAATTCTTTCCTGCTTCTGAAAGAGGAAGGAGAATCCTTTAGAAACCTATTATTCAATAGGAATAATTATTCTTCCTCCTTCAGAAGCAGGAAAGAATTTGGCTGCTGAATTCGTTTTTCCCCTTACAAAAATAAACAAACATAAATACGAATCTCTCCGTGGTCGTAGGTTGAGGACTACCTGTAGATCAGGGTAAGGCAAAGTAAGTCCAAGAGTCAGACAGGTAGACTGCCCAGGTGTGTCTGTGACAAAGATTCAAGTGGAGAAAGTCTTCAACCAAACGAAAGCGAAGAGGTAGCTTTGACATTTGTTTTCAGAAATCCAGAGTTCCATGGAGAACCAGTTAACTCTCGAGACCAATTAAGCCAATCCCAAATCAGGTCCAATAGGACTGGAGTTTGTTTATACATCAGCAGTTTGTTCTTGTGCGTGTGAAAACAGACACCTTTCCTGGCTGCTCAGTTTTGCTAAAGTGACTGATAGAGTGATCCTTAAAAGGCAACTATCTCTGGAGACTTGCTCTGCATATCAGAGAGGAAAAGCTGAAAAACCGTTACTTTATTTATTTATTTTCATATGTTCAGATATGCCTACTTCTGTTGAATTTGGATCTTTCTTCACACATATCTTATGCAGACCAGAAAGAAAGTCTCAAATCTTTTTCTCCAGAGGTGCAAACCCACAATTCACACTATAACAGGTAATATTACTGGTGGTCTTGGCTTAATGGTTGACGAGTTTAGAGACCAGTTGAAGTTATGATGGCTCTGAAAATGTAACTTTACAATCCTGTTTTCACATTTACTACTTTTGCAGCATCCCATGGACATGAAGTTGATATTTGCACACTTCACAAGAAGTTTCCAATGAGTAAAGTCAACGGGAGAAGTCAACAGTGAAACTGCAAGTGGTGGTCATATGATGTCTCACTTAATGACTGCAGGTGATTTGCTTAACACTCACAGTGGAAGTGGGGTCATAACAGAATAACAGAGTTGGAAGGGACCTTGGAGGTCTTCTAATCCAGGGGTGTCAAACTTGCGGCATCACAGTGGCATAATGTCAAATATCATGACTTTCCCCCCCCTTTTAACAAAGCGGGGAGGCATGGCCAGGTGTGGGTATGGTCAGCGCATGACACATCTGGCCCGTGGGCCACGAGTTTGACAGCCGTATTCTAGTCCAATTCCCTGCTCAGACAGGAAACCTTATAACCATTTCAGACAAATGGTTATCCAACAACTTTTTAAAAACTTCCAGTGTTAGAGCATTAACAGTTTCTGGAGGCAAGTTGTTCCACTGATTAATTGTTATCACTGTCAGGAAATTTCTCCTTAGCTCTAGGTTGCTTCTCTCCTTGATTAGTTTCCACCCATTGCTTCTTGTACTGCTCTCAGGTGCTTTGGAGAATAGCTTGACTCCCTTTTCTCTGTGGCAGCCCCTGAGATATTTGAAGACTGCTATCATGTTTCCCCTAATCCTTCTTTTCATTAAACTAAGCATACCCAATTCCAGCAACCGTTCTTTATATGTTTTAGCCTCTTTTCTGCACTCTTTCTAGAGTCATAAAACTATAATCTCATGACGTTTCACTCAATGATTCTGTCACAGTGAGGGAATTGCCGGTTGCAATTGTGCTTGTGAAATGAGGACTATCTGTACATTACAGCTTAGTGCCAGGCATATAGCCATGAGCCTATCTCTTTGCTTACCAAACCAATACAGTCTGCAAAATTTAACACATAGTGAAACAGCAGCAACATCTGCATAAGAATTGGTTTGACAAGACTTTGCTGAGGTTGCATGAAACTAGGAATGAAATACTGTTACTTTTGTGGCTAAATGCCACATTTATACATTTGTTGGGTGAGGGTCGAGAGTTGCAGAGTAGAAAGCGTATTTATTTATCAATCAATCATTAGATTTATATCCTGCCTCAATTTTCTACAACTCGAAGCAGCAGAATATATGCTCTCCCTCTTTTCCCTCACAGAACCAACTCTATGAGGAGGATTGGCCTGAAAAACAGGGACTGGATGAAAATCACTCAGCTAATTTTCATGCCTAAGGAAAAATTAGAATTCACAGTCTCCCAGTTTTTAAACCAGCAGCTGAACCACCACACCAAACTGGTTCCCCTTGAACTTGTTGATCAGAAAAGTCGGCATTTCGAATCCCTAGTGCTGTGTAACAGAGTAAAGCCCATGTCACACTGCACCAATGGATGGAAAGAGGATGTAAAATGGAGAGAAACACTTGCCATCCGTTGGTTAACGCGATTCATCTGTTCTGTACTCACTGCCTCCGTTTTTCATCCTCTCTATCCGTCCAGCATCCGTCAACTGAGGTTCCATCCGCTCAAAAAGTTTTGAGCTGCTCAAAACTTTTTGAGCGAAAAATGTATCCAACGCGTCCATTCTGCATCCGCAATGCGGAAAACCTATATTGGAAAACCTACAGTGGAAAACCTATATTGCCTATTAAAAAGGGAGAGGAAATCATCTGGATCTCACTTTCAGTCCAGCAGCCCTGCTGTGCAGACCTCTGCAGCCTTCATCTGGCTCTTGCTCTTCCACAGCATCCAGTGATGTCCACCATGGATCGTAACACACTCCTTTTGGTAGCCACCATCGTTCTGCAACAGTGCGAAGCCATCTACAGGCTCTTTCAACTGTTCTACGGGAAGAAAAGGAGGTGGCCAAGAAGTGTCTGGGTCCGAAGATGGATCCCCAGAAGAGCAGAGTATGGACTGTACAACAAGCTGATGGTGGAGCTGAGGAACGAAGACACATTCCAGAACTTCATGAGGATGCCTCCAGCCATGCTTGATGAAGTTGTGGAGCGGCTGAGACCCAGGTTGACCAAGCAGAGCACCAACTTCCGGCCCAGCCTGGACCCTGGGCTCAAGGTGGCGCTCACTCTGCGCCACCTGGCCTCAGGGACCACGTACAGGAGCATGCAGTACGGCTGGAGGGTGCCACACAACACCATCAGCATTGTGGTCAGAGAAGTGGTGCAGGCCATCATCGAAGAATACAAGGAGGAGCTCCTCCAGTGCCCCTCCACTGAAGAAGGATGGAAGAAAGTTGCAGAGCAGTGGTATCAGAAGTGGAACTTCCCCCACACCGTTGGAGCCATAGATGGGAAGCATGTGGCCTGCAAAGCTCCAGCCAAGTCGGGGTCCACTTATTTCAACTACAAGGGCTTCTTCAGCATCATCCTCTTCGCCATGGTCGATGCTGACTACAAGTTCATGTACATCGATGCTTCAGGCAACGGGTCAGCTTCAGATGCCCAGGTATACAATGCCAGTCACCTCAAGGAGGAGCTGGAACCCAACCTCATAGTGGGCTTCCCAGATCCAGAACCCCTGCCCAACGACACACAAGATGTGCCCTACTTCATCGTGGGAGATGACGCCTTCTCCCTCACAACCTACCTCATGAAGCCAAACAGTTCCAGACTCCTCACCCGTGAAGAGAGGATCTTCAACTACAGGCTGTCCAGGGCAAGGTGGGTGGTGGAGAACGCCTTTGGCATCCTGGCCAACAGGTTCCAGGTACTTCTCACCACCATTCAGCATCGCCCAGAGACTGTGAGGAGGATGGTGGAAGCTTGCTGCATCCTGCACAATCTCATGTGCACCCACTACCCAGTGTTGCAGAACAGGCTCGTGGACCTCCAACAAGGCAATAGGGACATGGAGCCTGGGGAATGGAGGCAAGGGCGAAACCTGATAGACACTAAGGATGTGCAAGGCCCCAAGAGAGCTTCACGTGAAGGGAAGAAGCAGCGCAACCTCCTCAGACACTGGTGCAACTCTCCAGCTGGAGCAGTGGAGTGGCAAGACAGGATGATAGATGATTAATGGATGCTTCCTGTTAGGGATAACATTGTTCACCCTAACTGTTTTAGGTGAAATACTAACTATGAATCATAGTTAATGTATGCAGCTTTAAATGTAAAATAGCAATTGTGGGTGTGGTTATGAAAACCATATAAAAGTAGCAAGGCTACAGCTTGCTCTCTCTCTCTCTGGCTTTGATGATCACTGATTACTGCTTGGAAGCAAGACTGCATTGCTCGAACGGGAGAGACAACAACGGACTGATTTATGAGAACTGACAATAGGATATTCTACATGGACTTTGCTAACTGAATATCCCTGAATGGACTGACTACATGGTAAATGAATATTGGACTGTTTTTGACTATGCTATAAACTTATACTGGAATAAAATATATTCTTGATAGCACAAGCGTATCTGTTATTTTTACTGTATGTTAATAAACATACAAGCTTAGCTCACTCATTTATCTGTGTGCCTATCTGACTAACGCTGCACATTCTGTTTAGCTTGTCTACCTAACCCTGGTTGGGGAACCCAGGCTTAACACTTCCTTCAGCCTATCTCATCACACTGATGAGATTGTGCCATGTATGTTGGATGGGCCTACAATGGACAGGGCATTTAATAAAGAGTTGTGTTTATGTTGACATGTGTGGATGATTGATTACATTATTATTGATAAAAAAGGGCCATAGGTGTGGCACCTGGGAGGGTGGACCATACAGTCCCACTATGCTTGCACTGGAGGTTTATCTATCCCATAGCTATTACCCATTCCAAAGGTATCCCTGCCCATCCCACTGCTATCCTGACCCATCCCACAAGCATGCAAAGGCTTAAACCATTTCTAAAAGTTTCCACCAAGACTTTATTGAAAAAAATAAATGAAGCAAGTGTGTGATGCAAAGATAATCTTTATTCATAACAAGCTGTAAAAGAAAAATGACCCAAGTCAAGTGTCCAAAGCAAAAATAAGGTCAACAGGTAGCCACCCAGTCTCTGGCACTCTTCTTGGTCACTCTGAGGCGTGCCCAGTCTCAGGGGTGAAGGGTCCAGGTGCTGTGGAGGTGGCTGCTGCTGGAGTGCTGGTCTGAGGCGCCACTGGGGTGCCTGGCCCCGAGAGGACAACAAGGGACGGTGTGTGGAGGAAGCTCTCAGATGGCTGGCTCAGCCCCGTGATGTTGAGAGCCCCTTCCTCCATGACATGGGGTGTCAGCCCTAATACCGATGGCAAATGTACTGAGGCCGGGCTTGGTTGTGGGGTGGAGGAAGGAGCAGTGTAGTAGGGCTGTATGGTCTGCAGCTGGGTGTGGACTGGCGTGGGTGGCATCGGTGGCATGGGTGGCATCGGTGGCGTGGGTGGCATTGGTAGCATTAGTGGAACCGGTGGCATTCGATGTACCTGTGCCTGGACTGGGAAGGGCTGCCTGTGCTGCTGGACCTCCTGGTAGCCGTAGCCTTGATAGGGGAGGGCCATGTGGAAAGCCTTGGAAGGGCAGTGACATCACCTGGGGTGGAGGAGCAGGCCTGGACTGGGTGGGAGCAGGTTCATCTTGGTCTGGAGGGTTGTGAAGAAGATCGGTGATCCTGTCCTTCACCACCTGGTACTGTGTTTCCGACATGTTCATGAGGGTCTGGTTCACATAGGTGAGGAAGGGCTTGCGGTTGGAGGATGGGGCGTCGGTGTGTACCAGCTGAGAGAGGAGATCTACGCTGCTCCTGATGGTGTCTCTTATCTCGAGCAGGACAGTGTGGCTCTGCCCCTCTGGTCTGCCTCTCTGCCTTTCTGTGGAGGTGGAGCTGGGGATGGATGCGGGTTGGGCTGTGGTGGAAGTGCCATCTCCTTTCTTCCACTGTGTCAGGGGGTCCTCCACATGCTCCGCCAGGGGTAGTACAGCTGTCGGGGGGGTCTCTGTCGTGGCACACTCCACAGATACCTGCCTGGACACAGGAGCTGACTCTTTGCCAGAAGAGGACTGGCTCTCAGCAGGCTGCCTGAGAGAGAGGGTTGTGAGAGGGGCTGCTCCTCGGTGGCGATCTCACCCTCCAAGAAGCTGCACTTGGCCATCACGTAGATCTCCCGGTCCGTCAGCTTGACCGCGGCCTGGCCAGATTTCTTGAGGTGCAGCTTCTCGTACCAGGTGTGCATGTGCTTCCACTAGCCGAGGAGCACCTCTGTAGTGTAGCCCAGGCTCTCTGCCTTCTCTCTCCAAGCAGCCTGCTTCCTCTTGGTGTCTCGATAGAGCCTGTGTCCCTTCCGCCAAAGATATTCATTCTCCCTCAGCCACTCCAGCACCTCCTCCTCATGTTCCTCTTTTATGGTGTATTGCCTCGTCTCCCGTTCACGCGTCTGCCTCTTCCTCCCTTTGGCAGGGCCATATGGGTCCTCATCAGAAGGGCTTCGAGGTTGTAGGGGCTGCTCCTCCACACCACCACCACCGCCAGCAGCAGCAGCAACAACAGTAGCAGCAAAAGCAGGACCAGCAGCAGTAGCAGCACCAGTAGCACCAGCAGCACCAGCAGGACCAGGAGCATCAGCAGGACCAGGAGCAGAACCAGCAGGACCAGGAGCACGAGCAGGACCAGGAGCACCCGCAGGACCAGGAGCAGCGCCAGCAGAGTAAGCACCAGCAGGACCAGCAGGACCAGGAACAGCACCAGCAGAGTAAGCACCAGCAGAAGCACCAGCACCAGGAGCAGTGCCAGCAGAGTAAGCACCAGCAGAAGCACCACCACCAGAAGCAGCATCAGCAGAAGCACCACCTCCAGAAGCAGCATCAGCAGAAGCACCAGCACCAGAAGAGCAAGCCCGGGCAGCAGAAGCCCCAACAGAAGCAGAGTTAGGGCCAGGGGGTGGGAGGGTGGCCCTGTCCCTCTTGCCAGGGCTGACAGCAGATGGCAGAGGCTTCCGTTTCTTCCCCATGGTTGTTGGGTTGCTGGCTGGCTGGCTGGCTGGCAGGCAAGCTGTGCCTAGATGCAGGTCTTTCCTCTGAATGGTGACCTGCTTGCGAGCTGCTTCCCTTTATATCCACGGGACTGACGCAATGTATCCTCCCTGCATGCGCAGTGAACGCTAGGTATCCGCTAGGCTTCCGCTAGGCTTCCGCTCTGCATCCGCTTCATCCGCTCTGCATCCGCTCTTTCTGTTCCGTGTCCGCTTTGCTGTGCTCCCCCGGAAGCCTTGCGGATGTGCCATCCGTTCCCATCCGCTTCCATCCATTAGGCTTCCATGGAGCATCCGCTTTCCATCCGCCCTACATCCTCCCCCCCATCCGTTCCTTTCCGTGTTGTCCGCTCTGGTTATGCAAATTCGGGGCACTTTTGAGAGCGGATAACAACGGATGGAACATTTTGCTCATCCGCTGTGTCCTTTTTACAAACGTTTTGCATCCGTCGGCCAGTGTGACAGGGCCTTAAGCTCCTGTTACTTGTCCCATCTTCTGCCAACCTAGCAGTTCGAAAACATGTAAAAAATGCAAGTAGAAAATAGGGACCACTTTGGTGGAAAGGTGACAGCGTTCCGTGCGCCTTTGGCATTTAGTCATGCCGCCCACATTATCACGGAGACGTGTTCCAACGTCGCTGGCTCTTCCGCTTTGTAACGGAGATGAGCACTGCCCCCTGGAGCCGGAAACGACTTGCACATATGTGCGAGGGGAACCTTTACCTTTACCTTAGCTTGGTCTGATTTTCAATTCCAATATCCCTATTTTAGGCTGTATGCTGAAAGTGCCATACATTTCCAACCTCAAAATGACAGGGAATTTGCTGTCTTATTTTAACAATCATGGGGTCCAGAGTGGAAACCTTGGGGTTTATGTGCTTAAAAAACTGTCCATGACTCTGGGGCCTGAAGTTATCTGTCATGCCTTAAAGGAATTTATTACAAAGCCAAAATTTTAAACCTGCTTTATATGAAAGGGCATGTCAGAGTTTAAGCAATTCTGAACTATTATGAACCATGCCAAAGAAAAATGAACTATGGTGCTAGTTAAGCATTGCACTGAGGTCATATTATTATCCATTAACCTGGGATTGAACAGGCAATTTTGCTGCTGGCTTTTCAACGTTCATTAGGGACCCAATGTTTTCTGTAAGAAGAACACCCCAGGGTCCAGTTTCCAAATGACATGAGGATATTACAGGTACTATAGTCCTCAACTTAAGACCACAATTGTGCCCAAAATTTATGTGGCTGTGGGAGAAATTTGTTAAGTGATTTTTGTCCCATTTTACGACTTCTTTTGTCACATTTGTTAAATGAATCACTGCAGTTGTTCAATTAGTCAAACAGTTGTTAAGTGAATCAGTTCCTCTCCCTCATTGACTTTGCTAGTCAGAAGGTTGCAAAATGGAGGTTCATATGGCCCCCAGACATTGCAACTTTTGTAAAGGTGAGTCAGTCATTCAGTATTCAAATGTCAATCACATGACCATGGGGATGCTGCAATGGTCATAAATGTGAAAAATGGTCATAAGTCACTTTTTTCAATGCCGTTGTAACTTTGAACGGTCACTAAGTGAAATGTTGTAAGTCGAGGACTACCTGGTAGTCCTTGATGAACAACCAGCCATTTACCGACTTTCAAAGTTACAATGGCCCTGAGAAAAAAAATGACTTATAACAGGTATCGCACTTAGAGCTGTCGCAGCACCGCACAGTCATGTGATCAAAATTTGGGTGCTTGGCAACTGGCATGTATTTCCAACCACTGCAACACAGTGATTGCCATTTGTGAGATTTGTTTAATGAGCCCAATTTGTTTAATGACCCCCCCCTATGATTCGCTTAACATCTGCAGTGTTTCACTTAGCGCCCACCTTGCTTAGTAATGGAAATTCTGGTCCCAAAGTTCAAAGACTTTATTGTCATTGCACATCATGTACACAGTGAAATTGGTTGCATTACAATCCAATTATGGTCATAAGTTGAGGCTTGGTTTCCAAGAGGAAAACAGGTAGCCCTTCCTTCTTGTACCCGAACTTGTTTTGGAAGGACGGAAGGGATGGAGATTTAATACTGGCGCAATAGGACATGGAGAAAGAAGGGGACGGATTTCATTCATGAGTGTGAGAGAAGTCACATTTTTCTTGATTTCCTTGCCAGTTGCTCTGGGTGTGGAAGACATTAGCGTGCAAGGGTCTGCATGAACAAACCACCAGACAGCATCAAGGAAAAAAGGCATAAAACTGTGTGGGTTGCTTGGCTTAAAACATGGTATCCTTCTGGAAAGTGGGTAACTTACATTACATAATGAGAAACAGGATCTTCTCAGGCAGAAGGATGCAAAGATTGTCCTGTTTCAGATAACTCAGAGGGAGCAACAAAAACTTTTAAAACTCTGGCTTCGAAAATACGTGGTCACAAAGAGGCATTTTTTTTTGCATTTGGGGACATGATGATAGCAGATCAGGCCACAGGTAAGTAGAGCAGTATTTTTCAAACTTGAGGTCTTTAAAATGGGTGAATTTCAACACCCAGAATTCTGGAAGCCTAGGGAATTCTAGGTGCTAACATCCATATATGTTAAAGTTGCCAATTTTGATAAACCTGGTTCCAGAGGTGGGTGAAGTTGAAATTCACATATCTTAAGATTGCCAAGTTTCAAAAAAAACAGAGATACCAAGTATCTGAACAGATAAAGGAGGCCATGGACAATTGGAAAGAAGGACAAATGGAAGAAAAAGGAGGACATGCAAACTTTTTTATTTTTCTGAAGAGCTGCAATAAAAAATTATTGCAAAATTGCAAAACCACACCCAAACATATTCAGGCCAATGTGTACATGAAATTATTTCTTCCACCATCCAGAAGGACTGGTTTTTCAATCACAATATTTCTCCAACGAGTCTTTATTTTCCTACTAGCAATAATATAGGCTCAACGATAATGTGCTTTTCAAATTTCACCCTAGAAACGCATGATGAGTCACAGGATCTACAGAGGACAGGGCTTGTATCTTGGAAGGGGCTGAATTGAAGCTAATTGCTGAAGTCAGGAGATAAATTAAATGCACAGTAAATGCTGGCTGTTGAGTCTGCTGACAGTTGAGGAAAACGAGGGAGAAGGCTATTGACAAGATCGCCATACATAAAAGTTTGACTCCCTCTGAAAACAGTCCAAATAAACTGCAAGATGCTCAGAGAACCAGGCGATATTTCATAAGTTTGCCAGATGGAAGACATGAGGATAAAACAGAGGATACGTCCTCCTTTTGCCAAACATCTGGTAACTCTTTTTGGAAGCATCTCACCCACCCACTCCCATTTCTCAAGGGTCTTCCCCAGTCCCTCCCTCATTTTCATGGGCTTCTTCTCCATCCTCCACCCTCACTTTCTTTCCTAGTCAGGCTGGAACATTTCTCTACAGTTAAACATTTCAGGAAGTGTTAATGTGCCACAGAGCAAATCTGCTAATGTGCACAGCATTTTTATCTTTACAAAGGCCTTGGAATACTCATCTCTAATGATCTAAGTGCTAGAGCCCACTGTAACTACATAGCCAAAAAGGCATTAAGAGTTGTTAACCTAATCTTACGTAGCTTTTTCTCTGATAATATCACACTACTAACTAGAGCATACAAAACATTTGCTAGACCAATACTTGAATACAGTTCATCAGTATGGAACCCGCATTACATATCTGACATTAACACAGTTGAGAAAATCCAGAAATATTTCACAAGAAGAGTTCTCCACTCCTCTACTCATTGCAGAATACCTGATGCCACCAGCCTTGAAATTCTAGATCTAGTAAACCTAGAACTATGCTGCCTTCGGTCCAATCTTAGGATATAAAATTATACATTGCAATGTCCTACCTGTCAATGAATACTTCAGCTTCAACCACAACAATACAAGAGCACATAATAGATACAAACTCAAGGAAAATTGCACCAAACTTGATTGCAGTAAATGTGACTTCAGCAACAGAGTGGTCAATGTCTCGAATACTCTACCTGACTCTGTGGTTCTTTCCCCCAATCCCCAAAACTTTAACCTGAGACTGTCTACTATTGACCTCACCCCTTTCCTAAGAGGTCTATAGGGGGTATGCATAAGTGCACCAACGTGCCTACCGTCCCTGTCCTATTGTTTCTTTTTTATTTTTCTTACATGTATCCATTTCATCTATTCATAACTATGTTTATACTTATATCTTATAATCGCTTGACAAAAATAAATAAATGAACAGTGTGAAAAAAAGGACACTGAAAATAAATAAATAAATAAAAGACCAATGCAGCAGCAAACTCTAATGCCTTCTGGGCTGCAAGGCTCTGGTCCTCTGAGGCATCAGTTTTAAAATGTATTATTGAGAGGCTCTGGGTATTTATTTAAACTGGAGATTTAACAGATTTAACAGAAAATCAGAGTTGGAAGGGATCTTGTTGGAAGGGGTCTAGTCCAACCCCCCCAACCAAGCAGGAGACCTTACACCATTTCTGACAAATGGCAGTCCAATCTCTTCTTGAAAGTCTCAAGTGATGACGCTCCCACAACTTCCGAGGGCAAGCTGTTCCACTGGTTGATTGTTCTCACTGTCAGAAAGTTTCTCCTTATTTCCAGGTTGAATCTCACCTTGTTCAGTTTCTATCGTGATTTCTTGTCTGGCCTTTGGGTGCTTTAGAAAATAGTTTGACCCCCTCCTCTCTGTGGCAGCCCCTCAAATCTTGGAAGACTGCTATCATGTCTCCCCTGGTCCTTCTCTTTACTAGACTAGCCAAGCCCAGTTCCTGCAACCATTCATTGTATGTTTTAATCCCCAGTCCTCTAATCATCCTGGTTGCTCTTCTCTGCACTTTTTCTAGAATCCCAACATCTTTTTTATAATGTGGTGACCAAAACTGGATGCAGTACTCCAGGTGTGGTCTTACTAAGGCTTTATAGAGTGGTATTAATCCTTCCCTTGATCTTGATTGTCTCACTCTGTTCATACAATTTAGGATTGCATTAGCTTTTTTGGCTGCTGCTGCACACTGCTGGCTCATATTTAGCTGGTTGTCCACGAAGACTCCAAGATCCCTCTCACAGTTACTGCTATTGAGCCTGGTTTCACCCAGTCTATATGTACCCTTTTGGTTTTTCTTGCCTATGTGTAGGACTTTACTTTTCTCTACATTCAATTTCATTTTATTAGATATGGCCCAGTGTTCTAGTCTGTCAAGATCTAGTCTGTCAAGATGTTGAGCCTATCTTCTTGGGTGTTAGCTATTCTTGCCAGCTTAGTATCATCTGCAAATTTGGCAAGTTCCCCTTTTATTCCCTAATCTAAATCGTTAATGAAGATATTGAAGAGTACTGGGCCTAAGACAGAACGTTGTGGCATCCCACTGCTTAAGCCCATGTCACACTGAACCAACGGATGCAAAGAGGATGTAAAACGAACAAAAAACCTTGCCATCCGTTCGAAAACGCGATGTACTCACTGCCTCCGTTTGGCTTCCTCTATATCCGTCCAGCATCCGTTTATTGACGTTTCATCTGCTCCTAAAGTTTTGGGCTGCCTAAAACTTTTGCGCGGAAAATGTATCCAGTTCATCCGTTCTGCATCCGCTACGCATCCATTACGCATCCATTACGCATCCGCTATATCCGCTTGGCATCCGCTGCGCATCCGCGCAACTCGCATCCGCCCGGACACAGGGAGGAAGCGGAATGGACGCGTAACAGATGCAGAACGGATGCAGAACGGATGCAGCATGGAAACAAAGCGTTTAAAGCGGAAAAAACGTTCGCAAAGGGGACCTATCTCGGATATTAAGGATGTCTAGAGGATGCAAAGGGACACCTATACTGCTTATAAAAAGGGGGAGCAACTCACTTGCATCTCACTTTCAGACCAGCAGCCCACCTGTGCAGACCTCTGCAGCCTTCATCTGACTCTTCCTCTTCCTCTTCCACAATATCCAGTCATGTCCACCGTGGATCGTACCACAGTCCTTTTGGCAGCCACCATCCTTCTGCAACAGTACGAAGCCATCTACAGGCTCTGTGAACTCTTCTATGGGAAGAAAAAGAGGCGTCCAAGAAGCGTCTGGGTCTGAAAATGGATCGGGAGAAGAGCAGAGTACGGACTGTACAACAAGCTGATGGTGGAGCTCAGGAACGAAGACACTCGGGCGTTCCAGAACTTCATGGGGATGCCTCCAGCCATGTTTGATGAACTTGTGCAGCGCCTGACACCCAGGTTGACCAAGACAAACACCAACATCTGGCCCAGCCTGGAACCTGGGCTCAAGGTGGCACTCACTCTGTGCCACCTGGCCTCAGGGACCACCTACAAAAGCATGCAGTATGGCTGGAGGGTGCCACACAACACCATCAGCACTGTGGTCAGAGAAGTGGTGCAGGCCATCATCGAAGAATACAAGGAGGAGCTCCTCCAGTGCCCCTCCACTGAACAAGGATAGAAGAAAGTTGCAGAGCAGTGGTATCAGAAGTGGAACTTCCCACACACCGTTGGAGCCATAGATGGCAAGCACATGGCCTGCAAATCTCCAGCCAAGTCGGGGTCCACTTATTTCAACTCCAAGGGCTTCTTCAGCATCGTCCTCTTCGCCATGGTCGATGCTGACTACAAATTCATGTACATTGATGCTTCAGGCTACGGCTCATCTTCAGATGCCCAGGTATACAACGCCAGTCACCTCAAGGAGGGGCTGGAAGGCAACCTCATCATGGGCTTCCCAGATCCAGACCCCTTGCCCAACGACACGCAAGATGTGCCCTACTTCACTGTGGGGGATGACGCCTTCTCCCTCAGAACCTACCTCATGAAGCCATACACTTCCAGACTCCTGACCTGTGCAGAGAGGATCTTCAACTACAGGCTGTCCAGGACAAGGCGGGTGGTGGAGAACGCCTTTGGCATCTTGGCCAACAGGTTCCAGGTACTTCTCACCACCATTCAGCATCGCCCAGAGACCGTGAGGAGGATCCTGGAAGCTTGCTGCATCCTGCACAATCTCATGCGCACCCGCTACCCAGTCTTGCAGAACAGGCTCGTGGACCTCCAACAAGGCAATGGGGACATGGACCCTGGGGAATGGAGGCAAGGGCGAAACCTGATCGACAATCAGGATGTGCAAGGCCACAACAGAGCCTCACGGGAAGGGAAGAAGCAGCGCAACCTCCTGAAACACTGGTGCAACTCCCCAGCTGGAGCGGTGGAGTGGCAAGACAGGATGGTAGATGCTTAATGGATGCTTCCTTCAGCCTGTCTCATCACACGGATGAGATTGGGCCATGTATGTTGGGTGGGCCTACAATGAACAGGGCATTTAACAAAGAGTTGTGTTTGTGTTCAAATGTGTGGATCAATGCTTACATTGTTATTGATAAAAAAGGGCCCTAGGTGTGGCACCTGGGAGGGTAGACCATACAGTCCCACTATGCTTGCACTGGAGGTTTATCTATCCCACAGCTATTAGCCATCCCAAAGGTATCCCTGCCCACCCCACTGCTATCTTAACCCATCCCACAAGCATGCAAAGGCTTAAGCCAATTGTAAAAGTTTCCACCAAGACTTTTTTTAAAAAAAACAAATGAAGCAAGTGTGTGAATCAAAGATAAACTTTATTGAACAACAAGCTATAAAAAAAAAATGACCCAAGTCAAGTGTCCAAATAAAGTCCACAGGTAGCCAGCTACCCAGTCTCTGGCACTCTTCTTGGTCACTCGGAGGTGTGCCCAGTCTCAGGGGTGAAGGGTTCAGGTACTGTGGTGGTGGGTGGTGCTGGAGTGCCTGGCCTGCTTCCTCCATGCCATGGGGTGTCAGCCCCAGTACTGATGACAGATGTACTGAGGCCGGGCTTGGCTGTGGGGTGGAGGAAGGAGTAGTGTAGTGGGGCTGTCTGGTCTGCAGCTGGATGAGGACTGGCATCATTGTCGTGGGTGGCATCGCTGTCGTCGGTGGCATCATTGTCGTGGGTGGCATCGCTGTTGTCGGTGGCATCATTGTCGTGGGTGGCATCGGTGGCATCAGTGAAACAGGTGGCAACGGTGTCGCCCGATGACTCTGTGCCTGGACTGGGAAGGGCTGCTGCCTGTGCTGCTGAACCTCCTGGTAGCCATAGCCCTGGTAGGTGAGGGCCTGTGGGAAGCCTTGGAATGGGAGGGACATCACCTGGGGTGGAGGAGCAGACCTGGACTGGGTGGGAGCAGGTTCCTCTGGGTCTGGAGGGTTGTGAAGCAGCTTGGTGATCCGGTCCTTCACCAGCTGGTACTGTGGATCCGCCATTTCCTTGAGGGTCTGGTTGACATAGGTGAGGAAGGGTTTGCGGTTGGAGGATGAGGAGTCGGTGTGGACCAGCTGAGAGAGGAGATCTATGCTGGTGCGGATGGGGTCCCTGATCTCCAGCAGGACAGTGTGGCTCTGCCCCTCCAGCTGTCCAGCTCTCTGCCTTTCTGCGGAGGCGGAGCTGGGGGTGGTGGATGCGGCTAGGACTGTGGTGGACTTGATGTCTCCTTTCTCCCACCGCACCAGGGAGTCATCTACGCATTCCACCACGCTTACCACACCTGTCCGCGGGTTCTCCACCGTGGCATGCTCCACAGAAACCTGCCTGGAGACAGGGACTGACTCTCGGCCGGAAGAAGACTGGCTCTCAGCAGGCTGCCGGAGAGAGAGGGTTGTGAGAGGGCCTGCTGGTGCTCCTTGGTGGCGGACCTCACCCTCCAGGAAGCTGCACCTGGCCATGATGTAGGTCTCTCTATCTGTCAGCTTCACAGTGGCCTGGCCAGATTTCTTCAGTTGCAGCTTCCCATACCAGGTGTGCATGTGCTTCCACCAACCGAGGAGCACCTCCGAAATGTAACCCATACTCTCCGCCCTCTCTCTCCAAGCAGCCTGCTTCCGCTTGGTGTCCCTGTACAGCCGGTGTCCCTTCCGCCACAGATAGTCGTTCTCTCTCAGCCACTCCAGCACCTCATCCTCTTGCGCCTCCTCAATATATAGAGAGGAGTATTGCCTCCTCTCCCATTGTCGCATACGCCTCTTCCTCCCTTTGGCTGGACCAGATGGGCCCTCATCAGAGGGGCTCCCAGGTAATAGGGGCTGCTCCTCCACACCACCAGCAGCACCAGCAGCACCAGCAGAATCATCATCATCATCATAATCCTCACCAGCAGGATCATAATCATCATCATCATCATCATCATCATCAGCAGCAGCAGCAGCAGCAGGATCAGCAGAAGCAGAAGCAGCGGCAGCAGGATCAGCAGCAGCAGCAGGACCAGTAGCACCAGGATCAGCAACAGTAGAGTAAGCACCAGCAGGGCCAGCAAGTCCAGGAGCACGAGCAGGATGAGCAAGACCAGGAGCACGAGCAGGACGAGCAAGTCCAGGAGCACCAGCAGGACCAGCAGGACCAGCAGGACCAGGAGCAGCTTCAACAGAGTAAGCACCAGCAGAAGCCCCAGCACCAGCAGAAGCATCACCGCCAGGAGCAGCTTCAGCAGAAGCCCCAGCAGAAGCAGAGTCAGGGGCAGGGGGCGGGAGGTTGGCCCTGTCCCCCTTGCCAGGGATGGCGGCAGGTTGCTGAGGCTTTCGCTTCCTCCCCATGGTTGTGGGGTTGCTGGCTGGCAGGGAGGCTGGCAGGCACCAAAGCTGGCAGGAAGGCTGGCAGGAAGGCTGGCAGAAAGCCTGGCAGAAAGCCTGGCAGGAAGGCAGGCAGGCAGACAGGCACCAAGGCTGGCTGGAAGGCAGGCTGGCAGGGCAGGCAAGGAACTCGAAGTGTCCAGCAGCAGGTCTTTCCACGGAATGCTGGCCACGTGTGAGCTGCTTCCCTTTATATCCGGGGGGCTTACGTAATACTTCCCCCCCGCATGCGCAATTAACGCTCGGCATCTGTTCTGCTTCTGCTGTGCATCCGCTAGGCTTCCGCTGTGCATCCGCTTTATCCGCTGTGCATCCGCTGTGCATCCGCTTCATCCGTTCGGCGTCCGCTCTGCATCCGCTGTATCCGTTCCGCGTCCGCTTCGCTGAGGCCCCCTGGAAGCCCTGCGGTTGCGCCATCCACTCCCATCCACTCCCATCCACTGGGCTTCCGTTCTGCATCCGCTTTGCATCCGCCCTGCGTCCTCCCCGCGTCCGTGTTATCCGCTCCGGTTATGCAAATTTTTGCCCCTTTTAAGAGCGGATAACAACGGATGGAACATTTTGCTCATCCGCTGTGTCCTTTTTGCATCCGTTGGCCAGTGTGACATGGGCTAAATCTCCATGTAGATTTAGACCCATAAAGGACTATTCGTTGAGTACGGTTTGCCAGCCAGTTGCGAGTCCATCTAGTGGTGGTGCTATCTATTCCACTTTTTTCTAGCTTTCTAAGAAGTAGGTTGTGTTCTACTTTGTCGAATGCCTTGCTGAAATCTAAATATATTATGTCCACATTATTTTGCTGGTCTACTAATTTAGTCACTGTGTTGAAGAATGAAATAAGATTGATTTGGCATGATCTGTTTTTAACAAACCCGTGCTGACTGCCAGCTATTACTGTACTTGTTTCTAGATGTTGGCAGATCTGATTTTTATTACCTTTTCCAGTATCTTCCCGGGTATTGATGTTGGGCTGATTGGTCTATAGTTTCCTGGGCCTTTTTTTTTTTTTTCCTTTTTTGAAGATGGGAACCACATCAGCTCTTTTCCAGTACTCTGGTAGTTCCCAGGTGCTCCAGTATTTTTGAAAAATATGGTGCAGTGGTTCTGAGATGATCTCTACCTGCCCCTTTAAAACTCTGGGATGTAATCCATCAGGCCCCAGTGATTTCTTTTCATCAAGATCAGACAGGTATTCTCTTACTATTTTTTTACTTATTTTAACTTTTATTTCTGGTCTGTCTTTTGCAGTTATGTTTTTGGTGGGCTGAGCTATAGTTTCTTTTTACGTGAAGACAGATGCAAAGAATGAGTTAAGAAGTTCTGCTTTCTCTCTGTTGCCTGTTACTTCCTTGTCACCTTCTCTCTTTAGTGGACCGACTGTTTCCTTGATTTTTTTCTTGTTATTTATATGTTGGAAGAAACTTTATTATCTTTGATAATAGCCTTTAATAGCTTCGGACCGAGAAGGCATCAGTGAAATGGGGAAGATTTATTGGAAGGAAAAGGAGTCACACACTGACTCCAAGCCGAAAGAAAGTAAAATGGCTTGCAAATGTCATTGCCAGGATTTTAAAATGTACGTTCAAAATAAGATGCAATTGAATTGGAATGAATTAGAATAAAAGATTAAGAACCTGAGGACTACAGTTTGCTTGCACCAGAGGCTGAACATTTGGGGTTTGGATTAGAGTCAACAAAAGGCAAATGCAGTCTGAACACATTTACATTAAGGTTTATTTCTGCAAACATTATAGAAAGTTTGCACCAGTGAATATGGGCGATTGACAGACAAATTTCCTTAAAGCAATTTTGCAGGATTCCAGGGTTCACATAAATGAAGCTATGTGTATATAATATGTAGCCCAAACAGACATAAGTCATGATTTAATGCTCAGGGTGCAAGCAAGAATGAGAAACTGAATTAATTCCTTATCCTTCATTAAGCATCTACAGGTATTCCTTGACTTATGACCCCAATTGGGGCCACTTTAAGTCATTGTGGTCATAAGTCAAATCAGACTTAACTTTATGACAATTTTTACAGTATTCATTACCTGTATCATGATCATGAAATAAATCACACAGTTAAGTGAACCACATATCTGTAAGCAAATCCAGTGGGCAGTGTTTGCCAGAAATCAGCAAAATAAGGTTATGCATTGTGAACATATCACCAGAGGACACTGTAACTAGTTTTTTTCCCCAATCAGAATAGAGTTGGAAGGGACCTGGGAGGTCTTCTAGTTCAACCTCCTGTTCAAGCAGGAGACCCTTCATCAACTACAACTTTTGAAGGCAAGCTGTTCCATTGATTAATTGTTCTCATTGTTAGGAAGTTTCTTCTTAATTCTAGGTTGCTTCTCTCCTTGGTTTGTTTCCACCCTCTGCTTCTTGCCTTGCCTTCTGCTGCTTTGGAGAATCTAAGTTGACCCCCTCTTCTCTCTGGCAGCCCCTCAGATATTGATTTGATTGTTGGCAACTGCAAGTCAGTTGTTAACAATCAGGGGTCTGAATTGTAATCACATGACCATGGAAACTAGTATGATGGTTGTGAAGTATGAGTACAAATTTATGTCACTCTTTCCATGGTCAGTGTAACTTTCAAATGCTAATAAACATGTGGTTGTACATCAAGGACTATCTATATACATGCTTATGCTATAGGCACCACGGACAGTAAACCAATTGTAGGTTCATTATGAAATTGCATCTGCATCTTTAAGACTTCAATCTGATCTAGAAAAGATTTGAACCTGTTGTTGTTTTGTTGCTTCTTTCTGTGTGTGTATGTGTGTGTGTGAAAGAGAGAGGGTGAGAGAAAGAGAGGGTGAGAAAGAGAGAGAATATATATGTATCTCTCTCTGTGTCTCTCTGTGTGTATTTATATCCACCCTTGGTACACAGGGTCACAATATCGTAACTTGGAACTCTTGATGATAATACTTAAAACACATGAGCCAGATACATTTGCTTTCTTCCAAGTAACAATCAACTCTCTTTATTTGGTTTATTGCTTCAAATTAATCATCCTTTCAACCTGCTCTACTTGGAATGTATTTATTGTATCTGGCACTTCATCTCCATTTTATCACCTGTTTGTTTACTTGTTCCTTCCTTCCTTCCTTCCTTCCTTCCTTCCTTCCTTCCTTCCTTCCTTCCTTCCTTCCTTCCTTCCTTCCTTCCTTCCTTTCATTGGTATATCCTGAATTTTCCAAGGACTCCAGCTATTTATAGCCATGTTTGAACCATAAAACATCTATAGCAAGTAATAAAACAACAATATGCCAATTAAGATATTGTAAAAATGACAACACCCATAATGCAAAAACCTAATATCATAACAATCAGGTCATCATCATGTTGCGAGAGCAATCATTAACCAACATAATGAAACAATTAACACTGATGGCAATATGTTACCAAAGATGGGGTTTTTTCCCAGCCACAAATCCCATCTCTATCAATTTCTCTATTTACAGGAAGAAACGCAAGAAGCTCTGGTCAAGAAAAGAGCGACTGAAAGAGAAACCTCAAAGGCAATAGAATAAAACAATCAACTTTTTGTTTCTTTAATATAACTCAGGATGCGGCTTCAAGAAGCATCCATTTGCATTCCAACTGAAAGCAGAGGAAATAAGATTTCAAAGTGTATAATCTTTCTCTCTCTCCCAGGCAATTTGAAATGGAGGTCCCGAGGGTTGCTTAATTAGCATTTTAGTTTTAGACATCGCTGAGTGACAGTAAATTTTCAGTGGCCTCTCGCTAAATCCCATAATCACAGCCAGTGCTTCAAACTCATTGATTCTTATGCAGCAACAACTGGGTTTATCTGTTTTGCAAAGGACAGATTAAGGTCAAAATACATTTTGCCAGCACCGCTTATTAATTCACTGCTCAGATACTAAAATCAATATGAGCCCTATTCTTTTTTTATTTTAACTGTTTTAGTTGTTTGTTTGTTTTTGTTAAAAGATGGATTTGAGCATATTAAAAGAAGAGCATTTATCAGATTGGTAATATAATCCAATATTAGTATAAGTGAGAGTTTTAGTAGTATAGTAGTGAGAGTTGATATGGGTATGGAAGAGCAATGAGCAGCAACTGAATGCAGAGAAGAGCAACAAAGATATTAGGAGGCTAAAATATATAAAGAACGGTTGCTGGAATTGGGTATATCTAGTTTCCTGAAAAGAAGGACTAGAGTTGACATGATAGCAGGGTTCAGACATAAAGACACTATTTCAGGGGTAGACACAAAAGAGGAAGTCAAGCCATTCTCCAAAGCACCTGAAGGCAGGATAAGAAGCAATGGATGGGAACTAATCAAGAAGAGAAGCAACCTAGAACGAAGGAGAAATTTTCTGACAGTTAGAACAATAAATCAGTGGAACAACTTACTTCCAGAACTTGTGAATGCTCCAACACTGGAAGCGATTGGACAACCATTTGTCTGAAAAGGTATAGCGTTTGCTGCCTGAGCAGGGTGTTGGAATAGAAGACCTCCAAGGTCCCTTCCTACACTGTTACTGTGTTATTCTGTTATCTCTGGATAGATATCATTTGAGGAGAGGAAGTACGCTCCAGTAATTAGCAGGGATTACACAGTGCGTTTAAACACATTATATTTGCACCTCTCTCTAGTTCTATTTGAATTGATAGCAGTGTTCCAATATTTGAGAGGTTGTCACAAAGATGTGGGAGACAAGCCGTTCTCCAAAGCACCTGAGGTCAAGACACGAAATAATGGATGGAAATTTATTAAAGAGAGATTCAACCTTAAAAATTCTAGGTTGATAGAACAATTAATTATTCAGTGGGATGATTTGCCTCCATAAACAGTGGGTGCTCCATCACAAGAGATATTTAAGATGAGATTGCCAGCCATTTGTCTGGAATGATCTAGGGCAGTGGTTGTCAACCAGTGGACTGGGGACTATTGGTGGTCTGCAAGAAAATTTTGGTGGTCCGCAGAGAAATCTCACCCCCAAAGCACCCCCCAAAGCAATTAATCCAGGGTTGCATGGGAACACAAGGCTGCACTACCAACATGGCTTGTAGGATCACAAAGTGGAGGGGAGGAAATTTGCCCCATTTGCCTGGCCTGGCCACCGGACTGCTTCTTCCTGCTTCTTTCTTCTTCTGCTTTTGGCTGCATGCAAGGAAAGCAGCAAAAGTCTTTCTTTCTCTCCCCCAAACTCCACCAGAAATGAGTCTTTGGGACCTTCCAAGGCCTCCTGCTCCAAGAGGCTGCGCCGGTGCAATAAGTCTCACAAAGACTCATTTCTGCTGAGTTTGGAGAGAGAAAGACAGACTTCCACTGCTTTTCTTGCATGAAGCCAAAAGTCTCTCTCTCTCCCCTGAGAATGGAGCTGGAGATGGCATCCTGCGATCCCAAATGAAGAATGATCCATCGGTAGGAAAACAGGGTGGGGAATTTTCCTGCAGACTTTTGGGGGAATTTTCCCAGGGTCTCTGGTCTGCGGGATTTAAAATTATTAGTTTGGTGGTCCCTGAGGTCCAAAAGATTGGTGACTTCTGATCTAGGGTTTCCTGCCCGAGCAGAGGATTGGACTAGGATTGGACCTCCAAAGGTCCCTTCCAAATCTGTTATTCTGTAAAATATTTTTGTATAAAATCTGCATTGGTAAAGTTGCCAACGGGGCTGTTTTGAAATAGTCCTTCAGTTCAATGACACTTTGATCGAATCTCCTTTCATGAAGGATATTTGGAAATCAAAGTTGGGACCTGCATCAAAGCAACAAATGCAATTAGTTTATTTTGGAGTTTTGCAGATGCAATGGCTTTTCTGGGACTCTTCCAAGCAATATGTCATGCTGCAGCTTCAATTCCATATTTGGAGAAAAAGTTTTTTGGCCATGAAATTCTCTGCCTGCCAAAGTCTTCACAACATTGCTTTGCATTCAGCTCTAAACGTTGAGAAATGTTAACGTAATGATACATGTTGGTGCTGGTTTTGACAACACAACACCTTCAGTTCAGCTCTCAGAATTCTGAATTCAATCCAATATCTGCTCTGGGTTCAAACCTTATTTTTAAATTTTGTGTAACAGGGACAAGATTAAACCCTTCCACAGTGAGTGATCAAACTCTGGGAAATGCTTACAAGAGCTAATCTAGTCTATCCTGCTTTAAAAATAGGGATCTTGAGTGGCAAAACTCCAATTGACTTTTGCTCTGTGACCTGGCTACTTATGACACTGTGACTTTTGATTCTGTGAGCTAATAGAATATGGCCAGCAAGCCAAGAATATGGACACAAACCAACTTCAGCCAGTGATGAAATGATCATTTCCAAGAGGGACCAACCCTGCAAGCAACTATGCCAACATTCTAGGCTAGTGTTTCTCAACTTTAGCTCCTTTAAGATATGTGGACTTCAACTCCCAGAATTCCCCAGCCAGCTATCAGCTGGGGAATTCCGGTAGTTGATGTCTACATATCTTAAAAGTTACCAAGGTTGACAAACATTGCTTGGGGCACTTCAAAAACCATGGTGATCAAAAGAAGTCAAGTTACACTTCCTTATCAGGGCAGTCAATGAAGATTCTTTCAAATCCTGCTCAGAACAAGGCAAGATTTGCAGTGGATTCCAGCAAGCTCAAGTCATTCCTGGCAGGTACCTATTTCAATGCAGATCACCTTGGATTTAATGCACAACACTTTAGCCTGACATCATACTCCTTACATAGCTTACATCCTGTAGTTCCTCTGCACTGCTATGTCAGCAGGGTATACACTCACAAAATCATGCGTTCCTCTCTTTGCAAGGATATGCGAGAATTCAATTGCTAATCCTAATGGAATCTTAAGAGAGGAATTTTTCCATATACAAATGGAAAAACTAGGTTGATTATTTGTGCAATGAAATAAGACAATATAAGAAGGGTTTCTCTTCCTCTGTGTGTGTGTGTGTGTGTGTGTGTGTGTGTGTGTAATAGGCACACACTTGACTAACACAAAATATAAGACTATTAAATTATTTCTGAGATGTTTTTGAAAAGTCTTAAAGGATGGGTATCAGTTACAGGGCACAGGAACACCTTCGTATGTGCACAGAATACATTTTCATGAATATTTATTAACTATATCCAAGTGCTCATAAATTGGAATTTAGCCGCCAGGGGAATTTCCATGAAAACTGAACCCCCACATTTTATCTTTTAACATGTCACACGTACACACCAGTCATAACTTTCCACAAACCAATTGCATTCAATTCTTTTTTTCTTGTTTGCTTTCTTTTAAATAGGAAAAAAGGGAAGAAAAGTTGTCAGGAATGCTGAGAAAAGAAAGCACAAAACACATTCCTCAGGCAAAATGTAAAAAAGAGACTTTCAAAGAATAGCGCAGCTGTTCTATCAGGTTTCACCTGGTCCCGTGATCGTTATGTAAACTAACTTTGTTGCAACGGGGATTGATGCACTGAGGAAGTTTACACAAGTCATGTGTTTCTCCCACAGCAAGATCAAGAATCTAAGTTCAAGTACAGAGGCTTGTGGGAAATCAGAGTGCATTTTTATGTGCAAGTTCTGGTGAAATAATCAAGCCCGTGTGGGTTTTTATTTTCCTTAAGGAGGAAGACTTCTTCTAATATTTGAACAACTTTCTTCTCACTAAGGTGCATACATTGTGTTATCATCTGGGCCAAGGCTGGGAGAGAGAATGTTTCTTTGAAATATTCATACCTGGGCTTGGCACTACATCACCTGTTTTCATTCTTTTAAGTCTAAATTCAATCCTTGATAACTTTGTAATTCAAAGATGTCACTCCCAGGTTAAAAACATTCTTACCCACGAGAATGAAACTTTGAACACAGTGGTTTATAGAACACTGCCCAGCAATGAACTCAGAGGTTTTATATACACATATCTTCTATGGCAGGAGTCTCCAAATCTGGTAACTTTAAGACTTATGTCCCAAAGGTGCATTTTCATGAGGCAATTGAGTTTCGGATTTTTCTTTGAACATGTTTTTCGCTTCTCATTCAAGAAATGAAACATCTTCAAAGAAAAAACCAGAAAGTTCAGTTGCCTCTTGAAAGAGCACTTTTGAGACAACCATGACCTAAGAATCTCCATAGACATTTAAGACTAGTGCACTTCAACTCCCAGAATTCCTCAGCTAGACATGCTGGCTGGGGAATTCTGGGAGTTGAAGTCCACAAGTCTTAAAGTTGCCATGTCTGGAGACTCCTGTTCTAGGAAGTAAACAGCCTAGGAAGGCTGCTTCTTCCCACTTTTCCAAATTAAAGTCCTTTGCTTGAAGGACTTGAGAGGTGGATGAGAGATGTTTCTGTAACAACTTCATCTAGTTCTGGAACGATTGGTTTTCACCCCACCAGTCTCAGCCCTTACCATATTCATACCAGAGCTAATGGTTATCAGCTCATGGTTCATACTCTAAACTATAGAAAGACAACGTTTTGGGCAGGTGGACAAACTGGAATTTTGGCAGAATTTTATGGTTGCACCCAAAAGAATGTATGCCATTGAAGGCCATTATAAAACATCCATTGACCAGAAAGCAACTAAGTACTGTAAGTTAGTTTTTGTCAGGTACCATCTTTCTAGTTTATATTTTCCAGTTTTGTTCTGGGTAAATGGATACAAAAAGAATTCTAATATATAGCAACCACAATTTTTATAAGGAAAGGCTATCTATCTCTGCTTGCTGTTTGTTCAATCACCAGAACATACAGCAAATATACAACATTTTCCACTGAACACTAAATTCTTCCTCCTCTGAACTGCAGGATGAAATTGCCACTAAATTAGTTAATATTTCCTTCAGTACGCCAGAGCTTTCATTCCCCAGAAATTCTGAATGTGCAAATGTTTCATTTTTGCTCGTTCACTTTAACTGACCTCACACTTCCAAGAAAATCCACACATTGGCCATCCCCAGGACAAATAAAACCACAAACACATTTTGCAAACAGAGATGAAACAGTTATTGTAAGAAAATATGGAATGACTCAAATTAAGCATAAGGAGATCATGGGTCATCACCAGCATGGCAAAGATGCAAAAATGGAAGGACATCTGTTAGACTACGGATTCCCATGATCTCTAATGACCCAATACCAAGATTATGAGGAAATATGTACCACGATGTTCTGAGAGATTTATAAAATTTTCTCTCCAACTGTTTAGCGTCTCAGAGGATTACATCAAATTGGAATGAGAGAGAAGAGGAGAAAGAACATAAAAACAATGCATCCCGCATATTTGGTCACTGTGTCCTTTACCTCAGCAAATGTAAGTTAATTCAAGGCCAGGTCTTAAGAGAGAAAAAATAAATCTTGAAGCTATCACCAAGGTTTTCAGAATAAACTTTGCTAACCCAGAAACCCACTACAAGCTGATATATGAGCCTGTCACCATTTGAATGTCAAACAATGAATATTTCTAATAGTAGACGACCAGTTTGGTCTAGTGGTTAAGGCACCTGGCTAGAGAATGTGAGTTCCAGTCTCACCCTATGCATGAAAGCCATCTGGGTAACTTTGGGCAGGTTGCTCGCTCTCAACCTAACACACCAGTGGTGGGATTAAAATTTTTTTATTACCGGTTCTGTGGGCATGGCTGGCTTGGTGGGCGTGGCAGGGGAAGGATACTGTAAAATCCCCATTCCCACCCCACTCCTGCAGGGAGATTACTGCAAAATCCCATTCCCTCCCCACCTCACAAACCTGCTTTCCAGCTCCGTTCTCCTGTGCAGAACAACAAAAGAAGACCCAGATGATCAGCTGGGATTTGAGAGGCAGATAATAGATGGGGGCGGGGCCAATAAGAGGCGGGATTTGCAGGTTCTCTGAAACACTCAATATTTCTGGTAACGGTTCTCCAGAACTGGTCAGAACCTGCTGAATACCACCTTTGTGACACACCTTATAGTGTTGTTATGGGGAAAATAGGAGAATGAAGGAGGAAAGAAGGGGTGTTTCCTGCCTTGAATTACTTATACCCGTGATGGCAAACCTATGGCATGCATGCCACAGGCAGCAGACAGAGTCATGTGTGCCAGCACGCAAGCTGCAGACAAACTTACTGTGCATACGTGTGCCTCACAGCTGATTTTCAGACAGTTTAAGGCCTTTTTTGGCTTCTCAGAGGCTTCAGGAAGGTTTCTGCAGGCTTTTCAGGCCAAAAAAAAGGCCCGTTTTCATTACTTCCTGTTTTTCCGGAAATACCAGAAGTGACAAAATGGGCCTCGTTTTCGTCCTGAAAAGACTGTAGAAGCCTTCCTGAAGCCTGTGGGGTGCAATGCAGGTAAGGGGACAGCAGGAGTATGTGGCTGGAGTGGTGGGGATTGTGCGTGCATGCGTATGAGGGTGGGGGCGCATTGCCTTCTGGGTGCTGGCACACGAGCGCTACCGTGCAAGCATGCACACAATTTTTGGCACATGAGCCCAAAAAGGTTAACTACCACTGACTTATACAAAGCAATGAAGATGGGATAAAGGTCTAATAAATAAATAAAATTGTATCTCCAAGATACATGCCCATCAGTAGATATATACAATTCTCCAACAAGTTCAGAACTTGGCTAAGGAAGAGGAACCACGTTTCAGTATCTAAGATGTCAGACTGTAATACTGGGGAGACCCAGGTTCACATTAACCTTTAACTATTGCATTTCCTGAGGTAACTTGGGCCAATCAATCTTTCTCAGCCCAATTAACCCAATTACAGAAATAAAATGTAGATAGATAGATAGATAGATAGATAGATAGATAGATAGATAGATAG
>BLBF01000055.1:13941157-13953370 GCA_015471245.1 Laticauda colubrina | reverse complement strand
TAGATAGATAGATAGATAGATAGATAGATAGATAGATAGATAGATAGATATAGAGACAGACAGATATGTCAATGCACATTCGATTAAAAACTGTTTATTTTTCAGCTTGTTCAGACCTTTGCAATATACTTTTCCAAATTGTGCTCCTTGAATGCATGAAGGCCACTAAATGTCAAAGCATAAGATGAATCGGATTCTCAGCCATGGACTAGAAGATAGTGGGCATAAAATCCTTCAGGTGGATTTTTTCCAGGTGCTTTTACAGGAGACTGAAAGGGAAGACATTTTTGTGCGCATACTGTGTTCTGTAATCCTACACTAAAACATTTTCCCTATAACTTCAAGGAGTTTTTTTGAAGCCATTAATTTGGTAGGTTGAAATGTTAAGGTTTTCCTTCAGAGCACCAAGGATTTTAAAAGCCATAAATTCACTATGGGGAATTATTAAAATATCCCTTATGACACAAAGGATTACACGGCTGAATGCACCACCCTTTAATCCATTCCTTTAAATATAGACCTGCCAATCACATCATGGAACAGAACAGCAATAGGACATATGGAGGGAGGAGGGGAAAATGACACACTTTTCAGGAGGTTAAAATGTTAAGCTCCCGCCACCCCCCCCCCCCAAAAAAAAAGTGGGGGAGAATCAGAGATATTTGATGCTTCTCTTCCAACGCAGGCACAGAGTGGATGTCCTGTATGAAAGATAACTGGAATATGTGCTGCCAAAGCAAACACCAAACATTACAGAATCCAGAATAACAGAGTTGGAAGGGACCTCCAACTATAACACCCTGTTCACCAGTTTAGACAAATGGCTGTTCAGTCTCTTCTTAAAAGCCTCCAGTGATGAAGCCTCCAAAACTTCTGAAGGCAAGCTGTTCCATTGGTTGACTGTTCTGTCAGGACATTTCTCCTTGGTTCTAAGTTGCTCCTTTCCTTGATTAGTTTCCATCCATTGCTTCTTGTCCTACCTTCAGGTACTTTACAGAATAATGACACACACACACTTCTTTGTGACAGGCCTTCAGAGATTGGAAGGCTGCTGTCATGTCACTCCTAGTCCTTCTCTTCATTAGACTAGACATGCTCAGTTCCTGCAACCATTCATCATATGTTTTAGCCTCCAGCCCCCAATCATGTTTATTACTCCAAGAATGATTATTTAATTTCAGTTAAACAATTGCACCCTGCCTTTTATGCTATTATGCATTAAGGCAGACAAATGAATGGAAAATTAGGCAAGGCACTGAAAAAAGACAAAAGTGGAAATAATGACCGAGTAAGACGCAGAAAGTCTGCAGGTACTGGAAAGTTCAACAGAACTGAGGTAAATCCAGGGGAAGAGAAAGCAAAATTGGTTTCAGTTCCCCCTAGCAACACTAGAGAAGAATAGCCAAACGATTCCTTCCAAGTTCCAGATTAATACAATTTATTAGAAAAACATCACAAATCAAGAAACTTTGCTTTCAGATATAGCACTGTTTCAAAGTTCCCAGCTTTTGGCTCTCTTCCTCCTGCCCATTTGCTGCAGAGAGAGAGAGAGAGGCCAGTCTCTCCTGAGAAGATGGGGCAACCTGCACTCAGGAGTTGCTTGTGTAGCGGCTTCCTAATCGATGTGAAAACCATCTTTTACACACTCTCAGCAAAACAGACTTTGCCCTTGGAAGAAAGGCCTGGCAGAAACAACATGCTACTCAAAGCAGAATTAATTAGAAATAAATGCCCCTAGGAAGGTAGCTATATTCAGCTCCATTAGAGAGGCTTTTGTGTCCAGGGAAGCTTTTTTTGCATTAAAAAAATGTTAAAGCCCTTCTTTCCTTCCTTCCTAAAAAAAAAAGAAAAAAAAAACTCAGTAGTAAAAGGACAAATAAGGGTGTGTGACATTGTCAATGAACTTAAGCAGGTCACCAACTGCACCGATGTTTTTTTCCACCCTACCCCACCCTCTAGTCATTCTAAACAGGTAGGCACATGCTTGGGTAGAAACAGATGTTGTCTGAAGGAAAAACAGAAAAGAATCTATCTTTCCTCTTACTCTTTTCCCACAAATAAAGGTCCCCTTTCCCCCCCAATAAGTATATATATTTTTTAAAAAGCTAAGCATCATTTGCCATTACAAATTAGTACTGGATTAGGGGTAGCAGAGGTAGCTATGGTTGTCAGTATTTGGCTAAAGTATTAAATCAGGGGTCTTCAAACTTGACGCTTTAAGACTTGTGGACTACAACTCCCAGAATTCCTCCTCCAGTCTTGTTAGCTCAGGAATTCTAGGAGTTGAAGTCCACAAGTCTTAAAGGTGTCAAGTTTGAAGACCCTTGTATTAAATTGGCAGTGTGGGATAAACAATTGGATTACTGTCTGAACATACTTAACCCAAATTAAACAAAGTTATGGTTTACTGGGATGCACCAGGACAGAGCTAAGGCTGATTTGATATTTCCTTAAAAATGAATGTGTAAATGTAGCTTGTAAATAGAACTTTGTGTTATCTTAATCTGGTTTATTTATTTGATAAAGCACTGTTAAAAAAGTCATGGATTAGCACAATACATGAATTTTGCCACTGTTTCACCCTCTGACATCTACCTTATGGGAAATAATTATTTTCCTGCAAAGACATTTTATAAGGAAGGCAACTTAATGATTGCTTGCAAATCCAAGTTTTGTGAAGGGTAAATCTTGATTTATGGCTTAATGCAACCTGTGAATCAAACATTTAAAGAGAATGATTTGATTAAATCATCGATGGGGGGTCATATAAGTGGAATAAATAGCAAACAACTAAATAAACCTTGTAACCTTGAAATCACCTAGAAATGCTGAGCTTGCAAGACAAGCTTCCAGATAGTCTGCTCTTCCTGTCATATATTCAGCCCTTAAATCCAATTTTCAGATCATGACAGTTCCAAATCCTTACATCAACTATTGCATTACAGACTTTTCCATCTTATCCTGGTTATGGAAAAATGAATGTCAAGCACCTTACTAATTCACATTTGTTAAATTTAGAAAGAGGATCTTTAATCCACAACGAATGCCTGTTTCAGTTGGCATCCCTGCCAAAAGCTGCACCTTGGTTAAGAAAGTTAAGGGGTGTGGGAGGTGGGCTGGGAGGTGGAGAGAGACCCTTTCACTGTTATTGTACTTAGTGTAGTAAACAAGATCTTATTTCCTCCCTTTTTCCACCCTTCCCCATCCTTTGCTTCCCCATCCTTTGCTTTCTCTGACCAAAACTGAATAGTATTTCACATGGCTTTAATTAGAACTTTGCAATATTTAGCACATGGGTTTGAACACAAATACATTCTCGCTTCCTTAGAACAAGTTTTTAATATTGTATGAGTATTTTGTGTCTTCTTATGCAAACCTCTGGTGGAAATGAACATGAAGAAGGCAAATGCATTCTCTCCTTCCTCTAATTTTTCAGTTCAGTTGAGAGTAGCTATTATGCAGCCATCCTCTGTGGCCAAGATGGCCTTGAACTGCGTTCTCCCAACTTCTATCCACCATTCACCATTACACCTCTCTCCTTCTCAAGGTTCCTCTTGCTGAACACGCTCAGCTTTAATAAAAGATCTTAAACCAGCTGAAATACAATCTTCAATTTTTAATCAGAAATGTGCATAAGTAAAGTACTGCTGGAGGTCAAGTGCCATTTAGATATATACTAACAAAGTCAAAATTAACAAGTATTCCATCTCTGCTGATTTCATTCTGTCTCTGATGATGATTATTTATTTAAATGCATTTGATACCCAACTCCTTTGAAGAAAATCTTCCCCCATCAAATAAAACTTGAAAGCCTACAAATCAGACCATCTGCCAATCTCCTTACCTGTTAAAAGATTGGGGGGGGGGAGGGAATCAGCATGTTCCTTTGCTATTCTTCACCACTGTGAACAAGAGCAAAAAAACAAAATAGCCCCCAAGGTTGCGCATGTAACACGTCTGCCAACTTGCACAAGATGCCGATTTGCTTCCAAGTTCAATGCAAGATGTTAGGTAGCACCTTGAAAGCCCTTTATTGCATGGTTACCTTGAGGAACTACCTTGTCCCAATTACATTGAACCTTCCCAAGGTCAAGGAAGGTCATGCTACAAATCCCATTGGTGAAAGAACTTTGACTGGCGGGATCTAGGAGGAGGGCCTGCTCTGCTGTTGCCCTGCCCTTTGGAACATCTTATCTCCTGAAGTGAAGCAAACTCCTATTCTTCTGGTTTTCCAAAAGACTGTTAAGTCCTGGCTCTCACTTTTATGTACATTGGGAACACTTGCACCAAGACAAATTCCTTGTGTGTCCAATCACACTTGGCCAAAAAAGAATTCTCTTCTCTTCTCTTCGCCTGGGGGTAGGGGTGGTTTAAGAATGCGATGCATTCTTATGACTAATGACTAAAAGGGTGGTTGGTGGCTTGAGGGCACTCCCTGGGCCTTGTTAATCTTTTAGTCTTGTGAATTTCTTACCTTTGATTTTTATTTTTAAACTTGTAAATGCTAACATTATTTTTAATTTTTGCTTTGGTCAAGGACCAGAGAAATCAGGAGATTCAGGCAGTGCAAATGTATATAAAGATAAGCTCTCTACAAGAATCTGACCAACTTTTATAGATGGCACTTAGCACCAGTGAGGTTGGCAAGGATGTTTAAAGATAAATCAGCTAAATGTTGAAAATGTCATCAAATACCTGGGTCATACTATCATATGTGGTGGACATGTACTGCAGCCAAAAAATACTGGACAAAAATATACATGTGGTTGGAAAAGATGACATAACAGCATATTGATTTAAAACCTGAAATATTCCTATTGGAATCTTAACTGAAATTTATAGTAAAGAGAATGTATATTTGATTATTCATGTATTAACTGCAGCTTGAATTGTATCTGCTCATAATTGGAAAAGTGAAGTGATTCCTACTAATGAAAATGTGATCAGAAAAATATTAGAATGTGCAGAAATGAATAGATTAACATTTGCAATTAAAGAGAAGGAGCAAACTAAATATTACCAGATATGGCTACAGAAAAAATACAAAAGCTAGAAATAACTAATAGACTAGTGAAATATAGAAAATATGTTAACAAGTTAAGAAGAGGAGTGTTATAGTAATACAAATATTATGTATATCAATAAGATAAGAATAGAGAAATAATTTATTGCACAAGATATTTGTACCCAGATGACATACCGTTAAACGAAAGTTTGTGTGTATTTTAAATAAAATAAAAAAACTTATTAAAAAAAAAGAATCTTTCAAGGGAAATGAGCGGAAGATAAGAGGTGGGCTGTACTTAGATCTCTTAGGGGCGGCGCAGGGACTTGTGACTTATGAGGTGTTTGACTCCTCCCTCGGGCTCAGTCTGATCATTTCCTACACCTATTCGTCATTTATTATTTTATTAACTTGTTTGCAAACTACCCAGAGTCACCTAAGTGAGATGGGGAGTGTAGCAATTTGATAAATAGGTAAAATAACTATGAATGCTTTTAAGGCACTCAAGAGAAGAAGTACTGATGGACGCTGTAATCCTATACAAACCCAGCCCTAGTGTGTATAGACAGAGGATGCTGCCCAACAGGACAGATTTCAAGGATGGGGTTGGATGTTTTTAAAGGAAATTTTCCTTTGTTGGAAAAGAATTGTGCAGGCTTACAATGTACAAACACTTTGCCAAAACACCAATGCAAAACACATCTTGTCAAAAATTTGGAAAAATAAAATGACACACGTATATGCAAGAGTTCAATCCTCTAAAATAAAAGGGTCATAATTTTCTTTCTAGACAAAATGTTTGGTTTTTAAAGTATAAACTGGAACCAGGTGACTCAAATCTAATGAATAAAAAAGAAATAAAATTGTACAATAAAAATGATACGATTGATGCACCCCTAACAGTAGCATCCAAACCAGAAATTAAGCAAACCACATACCCTGCAATTCTCTTAGAAAAACATCACTATCTCTAGATTTGTTTAGAGGTACAGGCATTTTCCACTAAAATCACCAGACAAATAACACACACAAAAAATAATCCATCTGCAAGCATGTGTGTGCATTTATCATCGCTTTTAATCCACATTTCATCTAGAGTCTGTGCAACACAATGTAGTTGCCAGATGCTATACATGCCTTTAAGCTAGAATTGCCTCCTGCAAAATTAATTTATATACAAGCTGAAGAAACTGGCAAATTAACATGCATTTGGTTATGGAAGCTAATGCTGTTGCATTCTTTCCAGAGAGCCCTGGGCTTAACGGGCCTCTAATCTTTCTGGCTGTTGTGTTCTAACATAGAGTTAAATTAGCTTTATAAAACAGCCGGTCACATTTGCTCTTCCACCCCATGATTTGGACAATGCTGGAGGTATACTTCTCTCCTTTACTGGGTGAAAGGAAGATCCAGGATATCTATTTAAATTAAATAAAGTCTTTTATTGCCAGCCCCTTTGCATAAATGCCATGCATTTGCCTGCGTGAAGCATCAGAACACCTATGGGGACCACGCTAAAGTTTAAATACAGCATTGGAATTAAATGTTTAACACTTCAGACTTGCAGTGTCTCCCTTCCACTCCCCCCCACCCTCTGAAATTTCCATTATGAGAGGATTAAAGGCTAAGCTCACAACTTGCTGAGCCTGGAAAACAACTGCAACCAGCATGGAACTTTCAATATTAAGAATGACATACAAGATAGAACAGAGTAAACTAAGCCAGTAACTCAAAAGAGGCACAATTTGTGCACTCCCCCTCCATAAAGATTTGAGGGTATCCCCCTCAAGTGCATTAAATAATTATCACCAATTATAACTTTTAAGATGACAGGGCAGAGAAATAATTAACTACATGGGGAGCTAGAATATCAACGGTATGATCATTAAGTTGGGTTTAATTCAGCTTTTAAAATAAAATAGTTTTTTTTTCCTCTTGCTGACTCCACCCATTTCCAAAGCCCAGTCGGCTCACAAATATTGTAATTCCTTATTTTATTTTTTTTAAAAAAGGCATGAGTGAGCTGCTGGGGGTTCGCAGGGGTTTGGGGGAGCCCCTAGCTAAGATTCTGTGCAGTTCGGAGAACCTCCAAATCCCACTCCTGGCTGGCCTCGCCCACCCCTCCCCTCCTCAAAGTTCTCCACGCGGCCCGTTTTGGATGCAGATAAGCGCAGAGCATGCGTGGAGGCTTGGGGAGACAAAAAAATGGGCCTCCCAGAAGTTCAGGAAGGCCAGAAATGGGCCCATTTCTGACTTCCAAACAGCCTCCTGAGCCCAAGGAGTCCGTTTTAGCTCTCCCAGAGGCTTGAGGAAAGCCTCTGGAGCCCAGGGAGGGCAAAAAACCCCACCTGTCATGGGGCAGGAGGCTGACTAGGTCACACCCACCATGGCCATGCCCACCCAGCAACCAGGTGGAGATCCCCTTGCTAAAATGTTTGAAGCCCACCCCTGAAAAAAGGTTCTTTTTGTTGCTACAGGCAGGCAACTCATGTTGGTATCAGGCCAACACCCTCCGCAGCCTCTGAGATGTGGGTGTCAACTTTAAGAGCAAACTGAAGCAGATGCTAAGGGATTCCTGTTAGTTTTCCATTCTGGATTAGACAAATAAAAAAGTGATCTTGGCTTGGCAGGAGAGGCTTCACAAGGCTACAACCGCATCTTGGAGGTCATCCTCACTTCTACCTGCTTGATCCTTCCTCTTCCCCCATTTGAGTTTTATTTATTTATGTTGGGACAACTCAACCTTTTGATAACTCTGGGTAGCGTACACATCAGAGGGGGAAAACCCCCCGTACATATGTATGTAGAAAAAAACCTGGCCAACTGAAAGAACAATACACACCAGCCCTTGGCAAATATAACTAAATACAACTAAATGGGGCTCCCCGACCACCTTACTATCTAAATAAGGAATTGGGAGAACAACTAGGTTTTCCAAGTTTCCTAAATGTCATAAGAGTGGAAAAGGCACAGATCTCTTGATAGATTTATCAAATTACAGAGGACAATCACCATGAGGTGACACTGTTCGATTGACAGGACCTGGAGTAAACCCCACCCTGTTGGATCATCCTGAATGGGCAAAATAAGTGGACATTGACCTTAGAGTTCAACTGTGCAGTTTTAACTTGTTTTGATTACAAGATGTCATAAGGGAAGGGCTGAGAAAGACCTTATATGAACAAGAGCTCTGTTGGGTAACAAGTGGGTTTGATGGTTCAACGATCTAACTTGCTGTGCTGATTCTAAACGATGGCTTGCTTAATCAGCTTTATTGAATAAACCAGAATTTATTCAGTTAATCTGATTTACTAACCCATGAGGAGTAAGTTATGGCTTTCAGACATGCAAAACATTCTCCTAGCATTTTACATGCATTTCTGCTTCTAGAAATCCTGGGCATTGTATTACAGCATCAGCAGAATGCCTAGTTGTCTACCTCTGTGCTAAGCATAAGGGTTTAAAATGTTGTCAGAACCAGTTGGATACAAACCAGCTTTCAGAGAAGAGCAACAAAGATGGTTAGGGGACTGGAGGCTACAACTTATGGAGAACAGTTAGAGGAATTGGGTATTTGTCTAGTATCTAGTCTAGTAAAATGAAGGAACGGAGGTGACAGGATAGCAGTGTTCCAATATTTACATGGTTACCACAAAGAAGAGGGAGTCAACCTATTCTTCAAAGCACCTGAGGGCAGGACAAGAGCCACAGATGGAAACTAATCAAGGAGAGAAGCAACTTAGAACTAAGGAGGAATTTCCTGAGAGTTAGAACAATAGTAGAATGACCTGCCTCCAGAAGTTGTGAATGCTGGAAGTTTTTAAGAAGAGATTGGACAATGATTTGTCTGAAATAGCATAGGGTTTCCTGCTGGAGCAGGGGGTAGGACTAGAAGACTTCCAAGGTCCCTTCCAACTCTGTTTTTCTGATTATGCCCCAACTTTTTATAACATCAAATGGCTTGCAAAAAGTTATCACAAAACAACCCAGAGCAAATCATACTTAGAGATGCCAAAATGCAGGGGGAGAAAACCACAGCACAGATAAATCTTAAAACACCAGGATGGAAGGAAAAACAACTGGCAGATCTGCCCAGCTTGTTTGAGTCAAAAGAACAAAATTAACATGGTAGCCAGCAGGTTGAAAGAGGACTAAATAGAGCCAAATTCAAACCCCACCTTGCCCTCAAGCTTAGTGACAGATTTGGATGTCAGGTGCTCTCTCCCCTCTTGCAAAATAGTTATGAAGATCGAAGGAGCACAAAAAACTGCACACTATCAAAATGAACCACATCTGCAGGAGGAAGGCAGAGTCAACAAAGTCAAGACAGTAGAAGCCACATCTGGATGCATTCCCTCAGCCTACTGTAGATACACAGACAAAAGGGACAGGATTAGACATGCACCGCAATGTCGAACTTGAGTTTTTTTTATGGCTTCCTGTGGTTCCAACTCTTTGGAAAATAGAACCTCAGAAAACAGAACCATAAATGAAATCGGAATCTGTAAAAAGAGTTGCCTTGCTACAGCTAAGTCAGCCCTTCAAGACCGAGCCAGACACTGTTTTGGCTAAGAATGATTAAAACTGAAGTCCACCATATTTTTTTAATCTATCTGGTTGGAGGAGGGGGAGTAATATAAATGAATAGGCCTTATTATTCTGAGGAAGTAATCTTCTCTATAGAACAGTATCCATAAAGAAGATATTTACTGTTAGGTCACAACTGGTCACTGACAGATTATAACAGAAAGCCCCCTTAAGCTGGTTCTTTAATCATGACTTCTGGAGCATCGATTTAAGTATCTTGTGCTTTACATTAACATTATGGCTTGCATCCAGATGTCCAAAACAGCTCTAAATTAGAAATAGAGAGTTTTCAACACTTTTTTACATACTGTATGTGTATTTTAGCATGTGCTTCTCAGATGTCAAACCTTTGGAAATACAATACTTCTAATCAGTCATATGTTTTTCTATTCTTTTGGCGTCTTCCATTTTCTTAGTGCTGTAAATCTAATGCAGAGGTAGACGACTGAAGCTTTGTCATTTTCCCCACTAAGACATGGTATTGATTCTGGAGATACAGGTTGTCCTTGCCTTACGACCATTCGTTTAGTGACTGTTCAAAATTCCAACAGTATAGACAGAGGGCATAATATGGCAGAATCTACTCCAATGCAGGGGAAAAAATTCCTCATTAAATAATATATCAACAGAAATTGTCTGAGGTAAAAAATTCTCCCCGACATATAATTTTCTCAAAAGATCCTTTCCCAGAGAGGCTTCATTCATGCCAGATCTCACTTCCAGTTCAAAACACATAATGAACAGGCGCAAAAGTATGTAATGGGATTCAGAATGTATGCTAATATGTAATTATTTTTAAAAAGATTTATGAAATATAAAGTATCGGTTGGGTTTATAAATCCATGTTAAGTCAAAAGTCACGTTATAGTTCAATTTATTATACCAGCCAAGCCACTGTGACCTAGAATGATGACCAACATAATGGCTTAGCATTTTGCATGATATTAAGTAAAGACTAATCCATACATACAACATGCCAAAGCAACCATGAATTAACACATTGTCATAGAGTAATATGTTAAAGTGGGCGAGTTCCCACACTAAACTAAGTCATAAATCATGATTTATAAACTATAATAGGTAGCTCATAAAATATTGTTCTAATTTGCATCCTGCACAGCCCATTATTTTCAGGGTCACTTTATATTGTAAGATGACCTCAACTCTTTTCTTCCTTGTTCCTATTTAATATTTCTGATGACTTCAGAAACACAAATAACCAGTTCAGGCTTCCTTCAAAATCAAAATGTTCAGTTCCACTGTTCGTAGATCAACAGTGACAACTGTTCCAAAGACATAACTTTGATTTGAGGTCTATCTTCTTTTCTAGTTGTTTCATGTTCAAGGTTCAAGTTTTAGGGTGAGAAGTGGAGAGCACTCTACAACATGAGCTATGCCAGCATAAGCAAATAGGTAGATACAGAAGCAAAGCTAAACTTGGATTTATATTTTATCTAAATGTTATGCACATTAAATATGGAGAACGTGACTACCTCCCCAACTACTTAACCATTTCCTTCTGCTGTTACGTAAACATTACAATCTTCAGCAGCTGGTTTTAGAGGGCAGCAGTTTCCAGATGCTTTCAAAGCTTATATATGGAGAATGGCATGCAAATCAGGGTTTTAGGTTGAGCATCAGTGTTAAAGATGGTTTACCACACTCAAATTTCCGTCCTATCTCTTTATTTGCATTACTGAAATGCAGGTTGTTCTAGCCAACAAGTTTTTTAGACTAGATCTCTGCAAAATTAATAGAAATAGCACAAGCCTAAACAAGGAATGTTTGGAGAAACCAAGGAACACATGTAAGCACACAAAGTGATCGATATTATTCCCTATCACAAAAAATCTACTAAGAAAAACATTATTTGCCGCATACAAACAGGGAACAAAAGTGCTATTTATGGCCACTGATCAACTCATCTCCATGCTGTTTTGGACAAACCACATTCATCCAATGCTGCTGTGCTAGACTGATAGGGAGGCTGCCTGCCTGAAAAGGCCCAGTTGCATTCAACTGGTATCTGCGACGGCTGTATGCTTTGTTGATAAGACAAGGCTGTCCTCTTCTCAGGCCGCCTCTGCCCTGGAAAGTTGATCACTGTATTTCTCAGAATTGCAAATGACTTTGTTGTGCTGTAAGCTCATAGTAGACTCTATCTAATTCAGGGGTTTCAAACTCAAGATCTGCGGGCCAGATTCGGTCCACAGGCCTGCAGGGCCACCCTGGAAACAGAGAGGGACCGGCCTGTGGTGCTTCTTCCAGCAAAAATGGAGCTCGGAAGGGCCACATGTGGTCCTCCCGAGCTTCGTTTTTGGCTGTGACTGCCTCCCTCTGCCAGCAAAATCGGAGCTGGTGGGGGGGCAAACTCTGTTTTCACTGGCAAGAGGGCTGTAGGAGGTAGTCACAACTGAAAACGGACATCTAGCTGGCCACGCTCCCTGGTCACACACACCCTGGCCTTCCAAGGTCAATCACGACCCTGATGTGGCCCTCAATAAAACCAATTTGACACACCTGCTCTAAATGTTTTCAGTACAATATACTTGAAAGGTTAGAGCTTTCAACCAAAACAATTATATTTCAATAGAAAAGAATATTTGCAGCTTGGAGTGGAAGTG
>BLBF01000055.1:13924633-13941147 GCA_015471245.1 Laticauda colubrina | reverse complement strand
ACAATCCAAGTAGGTCTCACTCCATAGTCTCAAAAAGCCTGGATGAGGAGTCTTTTCCCGGAATGGGAAAGAGCCAAATAAATCTCTGTGCTCTATTAGTCAAAATGAAAACAGTCTTCACGGAAATCTGTTTCCAACAGCTCTTAAATACAGTGCAGAAAAATCCGGCTTTGAACAAAGTCCTGTAGTGACAAAAGTTCCCAGTAGTTAAAAGAGCATCATTCCTCTTGCAGAAATGTTCCTTTTCAAATAATGTCAGCAAATTTTAGTCATACATTTAGATTATACTTGCGCAGGTAGTCCTCGACGTACAACCACGATTGAGCCCAAAATTTCTGTCGTTAAGTGAGATGTTTGTCAATTGAGCTTTCCCCCATTTTATGACCTTTCTTGCCACATTTGTTAGGTGAATCATCGCAGTGATTAGTCAATAACCTGGTTGCTAAGTGAATCTGGTTTCCCCAGATTTGTCAATAGGTTGCAAAAGGTGATCGTATGACCTTGGGACACAGCAATACGCACGAATTGTAAGTTGCCATGCATCTGAATTTTAATCACATGATCGTAGAGAAGCTACAAAGGCCGTAAGTGTGAAAAACGATCATAAGTCACCTTTTTCAGTGCCGCTATAACTTTGAACAGTCCCTAAATGAACTGTTGTAAGTTGAGGACTATACCTGTACAAATGGACATTCTACATATTTCTACTCCTATTGTTCAGGCTGTTCTGTTGCTCATGTGGGCAAAATCGTATCTAGGTAGTCTTCAACTTACAAAACTATTCATTTAGTGACCATTCAAAGTTACAACAGCACTAAAAAAAGGTGAGCTACACCTACTCCTTACATATATTGATTGTGAGGATACCACAATTGTTGTGGTATCCTCACAATCAACATGATGAATATCTATGATGTCTGAGTCATGTGATCATTCTTTGTGACTTGCCTAGCCAGATTCTGACAAGCAGTCAAAGGGGGAAGCCAAATTCACTTAACACCTACATGATTCACTTAATGACTAAAGTGATTCATTTCACAACTGTGACAAAAAAGGTTATAAAATCAGGTATGACTCGCTTAATGGCCGTCTTGTTAACAGTGGAAATTCTGGTATTAACTGTGGAGTTGAGGACCATCTGTAAAGTGTTATGTGCTCATACATAATAAAACAAAAAAACAGAACAAAGAGAAAACTGCAAGGGATGGATAATTATAGTTATATTAAAACTACCCAATTCTTTTAGAAATGCTGACTCCTACCCTTTTGGGAAAAAATAAAACTCCAGCTTCAAGAATTTTCAGTTCCCGACTCTCTTTCCCCAGAAGAATTGGGAACTATTTGGGAGTGATCTAGCACTCCATAAGTGGAGATGAAATTTGCCATATCTCCCCAAAATCAGTCTGGAGATTTTCAAGCAGTGCTCCTAAAAAAACAACAACCCTGTATTGTTCTGAGACAATCATGACAAAATTTGCAGCAATAGCATCTCTTCCTGAGGAACACCTGCACCATATTTCAGAGGGACTCAATAAAAAGTTTGTACAAAAGAAAGTGAAAATACACAAGGAAGATTCCCCCTCAATGGATCTGAGTATTCTATCGGAAATAGATTGGGACAATGGAATAAACAGAATAGAATACAATTCTTTATTGGCCAAGTGTGGTTGGACACACAAGGAATTGTGGGAGGGGGTGGATGATAAGGAATGATGGGAAGATTAACAGTAATAGTAGTGCAGACTTTGTAAATAGTTTGACAGTATTGAGAGAATTATTTGTTTAGCAGAGTGATGGCTTTTGGGGGGGAAACTGTTCTTGTGTCTGGCTGTTCTGGTGTGCAGTGCTCTATAGCGTCGTTTTGAGGGAAGAAGTTGAAACAGTTTATGTCCAGGATGTGAAGGGTCTGTATATATTTTCACAGCCCTCTTTTTGACTCGTGCAGTATACAGGTCCTCGACTGAAAGCAGGTTGGTAGCAATTGTTTTTTTCTGCAGTCTTAATTACTCTCTGAAGCATGTGTCTGTCCTGTTGGGTTGCAGAACCAAACCAGACAGTTATAGAGGTGCAGATGATAGACTCATAATAATGGAACTCTTCTCCAAAGTGGAAATTAAAAGGGTGGGATGGGATGAATTTTTTTGATGGGAAGTTATAGGAAACATCAGATCTGGAGTTTACCTTGGAAAATTCAAGGACACGTGCAAAGAAGGCACTGGCAAACTATGGTTGTTTTGTTACTAATATGCATAGTTCCGTGCAGTCTTCAGAAGATGTACACAATTCATAATTCACTTGTTTCCCTTGAGTGGCTAGCAGAATTTTAGTCAAAGGACAGTCTTGGTAGACAGAAAAGTGCTTTGATAGGAAACAGATCACATACACTACCCATAATCCCCCTATTATGAGAATCAAATTCATAAGCATCATCCAATACATCTCTCTATGAACTCAGAAAGAATCTAACATATTAACAACCCTTCCCCACTACGGACTGAGGTTCAAATGTATGTGGTTGTTCTTTTTGAATGGCAGCCATACATAAACAAAAGTATCTTTTAGCAAAAAAAAAAAGCTAACATAATCCTTGGTTGTATAAACAGAGGCATAGAATCAAAATCATGTGAAGTATTGGCACCGCTTTATAAAGCCTTAATAAGGCCACACCTAGAATACTGCATCCAGTTTTGGTGACCACATTACAAAAAAGGTGTTGAGACACTGGAAAAAGTATAAAGGAGGGCAACTAAGATGATTAAAGGCTTGGAGAAAACACATAAAGAATAGTTGCAGGAAGTGAGTATGGCCAGTCTAGAGAAAAGGAGGCCTAGGGGTGACATGATAGTGGTATTCCAGTATTTCAGGGGCTGTCACAAAGAAGAGGGGGTCAACTTATTTTCCAAAGCATCAGAAGGCAAGATAAGAAACAATGAATGGAAACTAATCAAGGAGAGAATCAACCTGGAATTAAGAAGAAACTTCTTCACAGTGGAACAGCTTGCTTTCAAAAGTTGTAGGGGCTTCATCACTGGAGATTTTTAAGAAAAGACTAGACAACCAACCATTTCTGTGAAATTGCATAGGATCTCCTGCTTGAGCAGGGAGGGAGTTGGACTAGAAGACCTCCAAAGACCCTTCCAGCTCATTTCAACTGATTGACAGAAACAAAGAAAAAGTTTTAGAAAACAAGAAACAACTGTTGCCATTCAATTTGGAAAATCTGTTCAGTCCTTAAGCAGGCTACCTAATAACTTCTTGAGATCTTTTATCAGTGCAGGAAAACAGAGAGACTGTGATGTTCGAAACAATTCCAAAACAAGGCCGTTAGTCCAGCACATAAAGGAACACTCCATCCAGATGCCTGTTTAAGTGTCCCTCTGCATTTCTTCTATATTCATCTGGAAACTAAGAAATCCATGAAGCATGTATCCACTGTAATATTCTTTCCTGGAAGATTTATTTATTTAAATTTCTTGGCTGCCCAATTCCAGTCCTTCAGCAGCCACTCCAGCAACAGAGCACCAAGCCGCAGAAGTTGAATTAACAGGGCAACTGATATAAACATCATTTCTAAAAATGGGGCAAGAAATCAAGCTGATGACAGTCAGTTTAACAAGAAAGATGGTAGAAAAATCAGAAATAAGCAAACCCACAGGACTTCTCCCCCCTCTCCCCAACTTTACTCACAGTCAGTTCTCACTAATCTTGAGAATTCTGAAGGTGCCAACGAACATGTAGACAAGGGTGACTCAACAGATATTCTAAAGTTGGATCCTCAGAACTCCTTTCACAAATCCTGTGGAAAAGTTTCTTGAACTAACTCAGCCATCATGGCATAAAAAGAGTTCCTTTGGATTAAAGAGGCAGATTGTTGTAGTGGTTAAGGCAACAGTCTAGACCAGGGGTCTTCAAACTTGACAGCTTTAAGACTTGTGGACTTCAACTCCCAGAATTCCTCCTCCAGTTATGTTAGCTCAGGAATTATGGGAGTTAAGTCTATAACTCTTAAACTCGCCAAGTTTGAAGACCCTTGGTCTAAAAACTGGAAGACTGTAAGTCAACTCACTTTAGGCATGAAGCCAGCTGATTGACCTTGGGTCAATCCTTCTCACTCAGCCCCAGGAAGAAGATGACAAGGGAAAAACCACTTCCAAAGTCTTGCCAAGAATACCACAGAAACTTGTCCCGGAAATCGCCAAGAATGAACACTGACTCAAAGGCACATAATTCTCCTGGGTTGGCAACTGCGGATATAAAGCAGGAGATAGAAGGGATAAATGGGGAATTGTCACTCTGATAAGAAGTGGATCCCTGGGATTAGCTCAGGAGAACTGTTACAAGTGGGTATGCTATCAGACCCCCTTAATTGAAAGGCGCATTTTTCTGGGCTCACACTGCAACAAGTATGCCCTGCATACTCGTATCCACTCTTCAGAATCAAATGCCACACCTCCCTTCAAAAATATATACATCCTTGTCTCATGATTTGGAACTTGGGGTCCTCCCTTGAAACTGCAGGAAAATCCAGGAGTGACGGAAATACCTTTTCAACCACAGTATAAATTCAACTGTCACATTGGCTTCCAGGAATTGCAAAGATCAGTCTAACCCATAATTAAGGGCTGTTTTCTATCTCTGCAAATACAGGTAGTCCTCAACTTATGACTACAACTGAGCCCAACATTTCAGTTATTAAGTGAATTTTGCCGCATTTTACAACATTTCTCACCACAGTCACTAAGCGAATCACTGCAGTTGATAAGTTAGTAACCCTGGTTGTTAAGTGAATCTGGCTTCCCTATTGACTATGCTCGTCAGGTCGCAAAATGTGATCACGTGACGCTATAATGGTCATAGATATGAACCAGTTGCCAAGCGTCTGAATTTTGATCACATCATCATGGGGAATGCTGCAAAGGTTGCAACTGTGGAAAAACGGTCATAAGTCACTTTTTTTCAGTGACATTGTAACTTTGAACGGTCAGTAAATGAACTGTTGTAAGTCGAGGACTTCCTGTACTTTAAATACAGACCATTGAGAAGCCAATAAGGAAAAGAGGCTACTTCATTCCAATCCAGGCAGGTAGATGTTGGTTACAAAGTGAGCCAGCAAAGAACTTCAGATTTTGTAAATTTCCAGACATCCCAAAGATGGCATCCAATCCGGATTCCCATGATAAGATGGGGTGATAAGACCATCTCAGTTAAAGAGCTGGGTGGAATGTAAGTAGACGACGATTGTACTTTTAGAGCAGTGTTTGTCAACCTTGGCAACTGCTGTAAGATATGTGGACCTCAACTCCCAGACATTTGAGAATTGAAGCCCACACATCTTACAGTAACTAAGGTTGAGAAACATTCTTTTAGACCGCTGTGAAATTTCAGTAATTGTGATAGAAAATATGGTGCTTTAAGAGAGGGGTCTAGTTATATGGTTACATACAATTGTCGTACCAATTATCTGTACATAGCAATTATTGTACATACAATTATATTATCAGTTGAAGTTTTGTTTTTCTTTCCTAATCACAAACATAGGAGAGACAAAATGCAAAAATCTAACCCATAAATAGAGGCCAAAAGTATTATCAGGAGGTGCACAAAACTTCAGGCTTTATTTCCACAAATCACAGAGTATATCCGCACAACCCAAATTGAATTCAATCCATTTTTCTGGATCTATAAAACCCACCAAAGCATGGAGCTCACATTGAGCAAAGCTAAGTTGGCTAGCTTTGTGGTTTTGTGTGCTGTACATACACAACCAGCAATCAGCTTTGTGGCACACTGGCTGGATGAAGTGGGACTTCAGAATCACTCGACAGTAAGGTGGGTGGCATATAAATTTAATAAGTAAATAAAGTCAGATGGATGTTCCTGAAATGGGAGATGTTCTCATATTTAGTCATACAAGTGCACAGAAATCCAGTTTATATGGTTGCAAAAAAAACAACAACACAATATGTGCCCATTCTTAATTTCAATAAACCACGATTGACAACACCTGAAGTTGTAAAACAGGGTTTCCAAACTGTAATGACAAACGGTTTGCAAAGCAAGAAGCCCCAAACCAAAGAAAGCCTATGGAAAACTTCGTGTTAGGGAAGGACTCCAACCTTTTTACCCGCCTCTAACCCAGATTAGTCGCACATCAACCATGAAAGATGAGGGAATCTGAAATCCAGCCCACCAGACAGGCAGAAGTGTCAAGGGCCAGTGGATCAAAGAAGGGAGAAAGTCACACAAGCCCACAGCAGAAAGGCAAACCTTTCTCGCAAATATATATTTATTTATATCTATATGGGGGGGGGGGGGGGGGGGGGGGGGGGGGGGGGGGGTAATCGAGGTGGGAGGACCAGCGGCAGGAGTGGCTCCTGAATGCTCAGGTTACAGAACCGAAAAGCCACAGGTAGCAAACCCCACAGATTCTGGCTTAGCAGACACACAAATGCACACAATCACATTTTGCCCACCCTTAAATGACGCCCCCCCCAACCCTAACCCCCAAAGCCCAGGTGAGAATCACCAACAAAACGCCTCCCATTTTCACCCGTGAGAGTTCACCGGTCCCTCCCACCCAGCCAGCCACCTTCGCCCGGGGAAATCGGAGAGGAGGTCGAAATGGGGCCATAGGATTCAGCGCAGGTTCCCCACCACCACGCACACACAACATAACCCCCCCCCCCCGCGCGCGCGCGCAGAAGCCAGCCTTCAACCCGCGTGGGGGCCGGTCTCGCGTGGGGGGTGGGGGTGGGGAAAGGCTTCGGGGCCACCCCCGAGCCGCCGCCTACCTTTCTCGGGTTCCCCGTTCCGCTTCTGCTCATCCACAAGATTTTTTATTTTTATTTTTATTTTTTTTATTTTTTATTTTTTCCGCGAGAGGGGGGGGCGAGCTGCAAACCGAAGGAAGGCTACCAAACCCGGCCGCTTCTGGCCCGGGAACTGCGGCTGGTGATCCTCGGCTTAGCCCTTCGCTTCCCGCAGGTCATCGGAGCCAAGCGGAAAAAGCCGCCGCCGCCGCCGCCGCCGCGCAAGGTAAACCTCAGTGCAGCTTCGCCTTCCAAAGTGCCCGCCTCTGCCTCGGCGACGGCCACGGCTCGGGGCGCTTTCGGTGGCGCCGGTCTCCCTCTAGCGACCCACCTGGGCTTTGCTCGAGCGGAAAAGGCCGGCGGAGCCCCCGTTCACACGTGCCGCTTTGACCCGTCATGGACATTCTCCCTGCAACGGCGCTGCTGGGCTCGAGTCCCTCGCGGCTGAGGCGCGAAAGCGAGAGTTTCGTTTGACAAAATGGGCACCGTGGCGTGACTTCCGGGCTTCGTGGTTTGTAGGCAGTGTGTGTGGATTGCGGGTTCGTGGTTTGTGGGTTTTCAACCAGCTATGATCATGGCTGAGCAAGATGGGCGATTCCAGTCGAAGTAAGCCACAATTGTGCGCTGACCTGTAGCTTAAGTCAGCCTATAGGGACATGGGAGTAAAATTCCTTCATTCCCATTCAGCTTTCTTCTGAAACTGGGCTTCTAATTTTATATACAAGGTTCCAATGTCTCCACTGTATTGTTATTGTTAATGTGTGTTAAGAAAAAATAATAGCAATAACAAAGTTTAAAAAGACCATTTGGTTTCTTAACATCCTCCTTCTGTTCCCCTCTGGGTTTATTCTCTTTGTCGTTTTTTTCTTTGTTTTGTGATGGCTTTGTTTCTTTGCATTGTTTTAAACATTTTAACAATTATAAACCACCGAGTCACGGGGAGTCAGATGGCATATAAATTGAATGGATTATTACTATTATTATCAGGGTCTGTCTGTCACAATAACATGAAGTCACGGCTGCCAGTTCTTTAACTGGTATTGACCTACATTTGCACTGAAGTCTTCCCAAGAACCTAGGTTGTCATGATATGTTCATATATGTGTGGATCCAAGCACTGTAGTCTTTTGCAATTGACTGATAGAAATTTTGTCAAGTCAATATGTAGATTTTCTTGTTGCCATCCAAGTGATTTTGGTTGTTGTTCTGGTTCGTCACACGGCCAGCCAGATGTTCAGACTGGATTTGACATTTTTCTCTGCCTGTTGACTCTTCCAAAAGACTTGGGATAGGCAGATGCAGATGTTTTATGGGGTCACAGGATGTAAGCCATTCCAAGTAAGGTTGCCTTTCGCAATTGACTGATGGTGAATTAGTCAATGCTTGTGGTATTATTGTTATTTATTTCTTGGTACTCTCGCAGTTTGCAGTGTTTATAACATTTAGATCCCTTTGCACACCGTACTATAAGTGTTTATATGGCAAATATTAACCTTATTGATTATTTTTAAGCCTCCCTTAGGGATACTTGTGACAGGAAACTTCCCTTGGTTGAGTTAAATATTACAACTGGCTCTGGTTTAGAGCTAGTAATATTTTGCCTCCATCTATTTTTAGCACATAAAATGTATGATTGTATGATCTCTTGACCACCAAGGGCCCATAAAAGCTTTGAGGGAAGGTATCTGAAGAAATTTTAATCATTTCCAGATAGGAACAATTAATGAGATAAATGGGGGAAATCATGTAATTCAGTATAAAGAGAATAACTATCATAAGCACATAGGCACAACACAGGTTATGTAGACAGTAAACGGTGTCAGACATAAAAATCTCAAGTGCCTATATACAAATGCACAAAGTCTGGGGAACAAACAGGGTGAACTCGAACTACGAATACATGAAGGTAAATATGATATAGTTGGTATAACAGAAACTTGGTGGGATGAAACCTGGAACATAATGGTAGAAGGATACAAACTATTCAAAAAAAAGCACCAGACCCCATAAAAGAGGAGGTGGAGTTGCACTGTATGTAAAGGAGCACTATATTGCTACAGAAATGCATGAGACCAAAGATGAAAACCTCCTAGAATGCATATGGGTCAATATAAAAGAAAAAAAGAATGACATGGCCATAGGTGTATATTATAGGCCACCCAATCAAGCAGAAAATATAGATGTCCTTTTTTGCCAGCCAACTAACAAACATATGCAGGAAACACACAACAATAGTAATGGGAGACTTCAATTATTCTGATATCAATTGGAAAACTAATTCTGCACCAAGTGAAAATCAAATAAGTTCCTAACCAACCTAGCTGACAACTTTGTTGTCCAAAAAGTAGAGGGTGAAACTAGAGGGACAGCCATACTGGACTTAATTCTTACAAACAGAGAAGAAGTGATAGAGGGAGTTGAAACTGCAGGAACCTTGGGTGAGAGTGACCATGTCATACTAGAATTCAACATAACACAAACACAGGCAACAGAACATAATGACATCAGAGTCTTGGATTTTAAAAGAGCTGATTTCAATAAACTCAGAGAGAACTTGGGAAAGATTCCATGGATGAAAATCCTAAAGGGGAAAACAACTCAAGAATCTTGGGAAACTCTAAAAAGTATGATCATAGAAGCCCAGACCAGCACAATACCACTGAGAAAGAAAAACAAGAAATCCAAGAAGAAAACAGCATAGCTGCACAAAGATCTCTCTGGAAAATTGAAAGAAAAAAAGGACAAGTACAAAAAATGGAAAGAAGGACATAGAACTAAGGCCGAATATCAGCAGATAGCCAGAATCTGCAAAGACGAAGTCAGGATAGCAAAGGCTCAGAACGAACAAAGACTTGCAACAAAAGTCAAATAAAAAAAGTTTCTTCCAACATATAAATAACAAGAAAAAAATCAAGGAAACAGTCGGTCCACTAAAGAGAGAAGACGGCAAGGAAGTAACAGGCAACAGAGAGAAAGCAGAACTGCTTAACTCATTCTTTGCATCCGTCTTTACGTAAAAAGAAACCATAGCTCAGCCCACCAAAAACATAACTGCAAAAGACAGACCAGAAATAAAAGTTAAAATAAGTAAAAAAATAGTAAGAGAATACCTGTCTGATCTTTATGAAAAGAAATCACCGGGGCCTGATGGATTACATCCCAGAGTTTTAAAGGAGCTGGCAGAGGTCATCTCAGAACCACTGCACCACATCTTTCAAAAATCCTGGAGCACCTGGGAACTACCAGAGGACTGGAAAAGAGCTGATGTGGTTTCCATCTTCAAAAAAGGAAAAAAACCCAGACCCAGGCAACTATAGACCAATCAACCTAACATCAATACCTGGGAAGATACTGGAAAAGATAATAAAAAAAACAGATCTGCCAACATCTAGAAACAAGTAAAGTAATAGTCAGCACGGGTTTGTTAAAAACAGATCATGCCAAACCAATCTTATTTCATTCTTCAACACAGTGACAAAATTAGTAGACCAGCAAAATACTGTGGACATAATATATTTAGATTTCAGCAAGGCATTCGATAAAGTAAACCACAACCTACTTCTTAGTAAGCTAGAAAAAAGTGGAATAGATAGCACCACCACTTGATGGATTCGCAACTGGCTGGCAAACCGTGCTCAATGAGTAGTCCTTTATGGGTCTAAGTCTACATGGAGGGAAGGAAGCAGTGAGGTGCCATAAGGTTCCGTCTTAGGCCCAGTATTCTTCAATATCTTCATTAACTACTTAGATAAGGGAATAGAAGGGGAACTTGCCAAATTTGCAGATGATACTAAGCTGGCAGGAACATCTAACACCCAAGAAAATAGGCTCAAGATCCAGATGGATCTTGACAGACTAGAACACTGGGCCATATCTAATAAAATGAAATTGAATGTAGAGAAAAGTAAAGTCCTACACTTAGGCAAGAAAAACCAAAAGGACACATATAGGCTGGGTGAAACCAGGCTCAATAGCAGTAACTGTGAGAGGGATCTTGGAGTCTTATTTTGGACAACCAGCTAAATATGAGCAAGCAGTATTTAGCAGCAGCCAAAAAAGCCAATGCAATCCTAAGTTGTCTTAACAGAGGGATACAGTCAAGATCAAGGGAAATACTAATACACTCTATAAAGCCTTAGGAAAACCACACCTAGAGTACTGCATCCAGTTTTGGTCACCACATTATAAAAAAGATGTTGAGACTCTAGCAAAAGTACAGAGAAGAGCAACCAGGATGATTAGGGGACTGAAGACAAAAACATGAAGAATGTTTACAGGAACTGGGCTTGGCTAGTCTAGTAAAGAGAAGGACCTGGGGAGACATGATAGCAGTCTTCCAAGATTTGAGGGGCTGCCACAGGGAGGAAGGGGTCAAATATTTTCTAAAGTGGCTGAAGGCCAAACAAGAAAATAATGGATGGAAACTGAACAACCTGGAAATAAGGAGAAACTTTCTGACAGTGAGAACAATCAACCAGTGGAACAGGTTGCCTCGGAAGTTGTGGGAGCACCATCACTTGAGACTTTCAAGAAGAGATTGGACTGCCATTTGTCAGAAATGGTGTAGGGTCTCACACTTGGACAGGGGTTGGACTAGATGACCTACAAGGTCCCTTCCAACTTTGATTATCTGTTAAATCTGTTAAACTGCATTTACTTTATTTAGTTTGATTCTCATTCACGTGAAATTCAGTTGTACCAACTTCAGCTTTTGTCCTTGTTCCATCCTTCTCTTGTCTAGCCATGCCCACATTGGTGTGTGTGTATGTGTAACCCTGGCAGAAAAGAGTTGTGCCCTCTCTGATCTAATGCAGGGTTGTTTATAGAGAATTAAAAAATGAACCTGAAATATGATAGTCCTCAATTTACAACAATTCACTTGGTGACTGTTCAAAGTTACAACATTGAAAAAGTGACATGGCCATTTTTCACACTTATGATCATTGCAGTGTCCCAATGGTCACATGATCAGAATTTGGATACTGGGCACCTGGTTCCTATTTATGACGTTGCAGAGTCCGAAGGTCATCTGATCCCCTTTTGCAACCTTCTGACAAGCAAAATCAATGGGGAAGCCAGATTCACTTAACAATCCTGTTACTAATTTAACAACTGCGGTGATTCACTTAACAACTGGGGCAAGAAAGGTCATAAAACAGGGCAAACTTCACTTAATAGCCGTTTCACTTAACAACAGAAATTTTGGGCTCAATTATGATTTAAGCTGAGATCTACTTATACACTGTATTATGAAATACATTCTTCAAAATCGATTCAACTTTTCCTTATGTTTATAAAAGATTGCTTTTGAGGAGCATTAAAAAAGAGATGTTTTTGAAACATGAACTTCTTATTTTTGACTGTCTCTTGGACATCATCCAGTCTTTCCACTCCCTTCTTAACCCCCTGAAATGTACACAAAGTTCCAGCATTGTATAGTGTATGTCTTTTTTTTAAAATTTAAAAACCCAGATTGAGCTATTACTCAGTGGTAACGGAAATATCTGTGTCTTCTTGAACACAAATACTATTTTTGCCTTCCTTCTTACAAAGTGTCCCCAAGGGTCTCAAACTCTCTCAGTGATCCAATCCTGCCAGGAAGGCATATTTTATGACTTCACATCATTGGTGTTGTACTCTGTTTTTCTGCTGTGTTAAAATAAACCGACTTTTCAGCCTGCTGTCTCCTTCAACTTTTAAAATGTCGTGCTTGGTGAAATATCCTCTTGTGGGGCTCAGTATAGGATTGGGCTTCAGACAGTTCATGCCAGTTGGGGCGAACCAAATGTTAATTTTACATCTGGTTTGGCCAACCAGTACTGATGACTGGTTGGCCCTGCCCCTCCCAGGAGTCCCCCACACAGCCAGTTTTGGACTGCAGATAAGTGCAGGGCCCGTGTGGAGATTCGGCAAGGGTGAAAAATGGGCCTCCTGGAGGTTCAAGGAAAGCCTCTGGAGCCCAGGGAAGGCGAAAATGGACTTCCTGGAGGTTCCGAAAGGATAGAAACAGGCCTGTTTCCGGCCTTTAGAAAGTCTCTGGCGCCTAGAGAGCATAATGGCATAATGGCCCCTTGTGGTCTGTTTTCATTCCCAGGGTGGTGCAGGGAGGCCTACTAGGTTGAAAACGGGTTGCTAGGGGTGTAGCATGGGCCCCCCTGCGGCCTGTTTTTGCTCCCAGGGTGCAGAAGGCTGACCTAGGCCACAGCCATCCAGCAACCGGGCAGAGAACCGGTGGTTAAATTATTTGAAGCCCACCCTTGGCTCAATACATTGCGTCGTTTGGATTTCCCACAATGCTATAGTAATGAACTATAATGGGGCATTGTGGGAAGTGTTCTGTTGGCTCCAGTGGACGTTGAGGCTGGGTTATTGAAACCAAGTCTAGAAGGTGCAGGGGTTTATAAAAAGGCTTGATTTTATTTCTTTTCTTTTTTTTTTTTTTCAGTCCTGCAATTGAGAAAGGAGAAATATTTTTATTGAAAGAGCCATCTAGTGATGGATTTATAGTTTTCCTTCACATCTTCAAAAACCACACTGCCGTGCTTAAGATCTTAAATGCAGTTTAATGCATTTAGACCCTGTTAGACTGCAGGAAAAGAGAGCTCTTTAGTTGGCAATGACTATTATTCCTTCATTTCCTTTAAAATATAATCAACCAACCTTCACTGTGGTAGTGGAAAATTGAGCTTTTGAGTGGATCCTTGGACTTCTGTGCCACAGCATTTTCTGATTTCACCGTGTATGACTGACACAATTCCATTCCAGAAGTTTTCTAATATTTTAATATCCTATTCCAATTATTAATGCAGAAGACAGTCTGAAATGGTCCTACAAACTTTAGTTGAAGTTTGCTAATGCCTTCCTCAGATTCTTCAAGATAAGGATGTCCTGTCCGGTGATCCATTACGATGTTCTCAATCTTAGGACCTGTTACTTTCCCATATTTGTCATGTTCAACATCCAAATGGAAACTTTCTCCAAGTAATCCAGTTCAAAAACTTTGATTGCCAATTGTTGTGGGGAGGGGGAGACGGCCTGGTTTGGTTTACCCTCATGCTTTCTTCTGGATCCTGATACTGGCCCTAAGAACAACTGGATTTTGTTTGTAAGAATTGATTGCCATGTTATTTAATGATAAAGTAATTTTCCTGAAGATATTTGTGTTGTCTGGATTGGTGAAATTGAGCTGAACATGTTCTCTACATAAAGCCCTTGTGGTTTACAGCATGTTTTGCAGAGCCTGGTGGTATTCAGCGGTTCTGGAGTACCGGTAGCAGAAATTTTGAGTAGTTTGGAGAACCAGCAAATCCCACCTCTGACTGGCCCTACCTCCATCTATTCTCTGCCTCCCGAGTCCCAGCTGACTAGCTGGGTCATCCTTTGTTGCCCTGCACAGGAGAACGGAGCTGGAAAGCAGGTTAGTGGGGTGGGGAGGGAATGGGGATTTTGCAGTTATGTTCCCCTGCCATGCCCACCAAGCCATGCCCACAGAACCGATAGTAAATTTTTTTGACTCCCATCACTGCTGGAATATATTCTTTATTTATTAAACAAAATTATATGACCACACAACTCACACACAGGTGAATCCAAGCAGATTACAATATCAAAACTCCACAACCTTAAAAACCTATATAATTGCCCCATCCCTTCATGCCATCAGCAACTCAAACCAGTCACTTAAACTGTCCCTCTCCATTCATGGTCCCTAGGCCCAGTGACAAAATGATGCCTTTAGGGCCTTTTGGACTAAGCATACAGAGGGGTGGGGTTGTGGGGCCTTTTCCATGGCCCTACTAGATGTAAGTAGTCCTTGACTTATGACCACAATTGAACCCAAAATGATTTCTGTTGCTAAGCGAGACAGCTGTTGAGTTTTGAGTTTTGCCCCATTTTACGACTTTTCTTGCCACAGTTATTAAATGCATTACTGCAGCTGTTAAGCTGGCAATATTGTTCTTAAGGGACGCGGTGGCTCAGTGGCTAAGATGCTAAGCTTGTCAATCAGAAAGGTCGGCAGTTTGGCAGTTCGAATCCCTAGCACTGCGTAATGGAGTGAGTTCCCATTACTTGTCCCAGCTTCTGCCAATCTAGCAGCTTGAAAGCATGTAAAAATGCAAGTAGAAAAATAGGGACCACTTTGGTGGGAAGGTAACAGCGTTCTGTGCGCCTTTGGCATTTAGTCATGTCGGTTATATGACCACGGAGACGTGTTTGGACAGTGCTGGCTCTTCGGCTTTGTAACGGAGATGAGCACCACCTCCAGAGCCGGAAATGACTAGCACGTATGTGCGAGGGGAACCTTTACCTTTACCTTGTTGTTAAGTGAATCCTGCTTGCCCCTTGGCTTTGCTTGTCAGAAGGTCGCAAAAGGAGATTGCATGACCCCAGAATATAACAACCGTCATAAATACAAACCAGTTGCCAAGCATCCAAATTTTGATCCATGAGGAGGTTGCAATGGTTGTAAAATGGGAAAACTGGTCATAAGTCACATTTTTCAGGGCTGTTGTAACTTTGGTCACTACCTGTACATCCTTAATAGATGTGGTTTGCAACATATCCTGCTTTCCCATCCTGGTATGCCAGGTGGATATAATAAGGGAGAGACAATCCTTCATGAGCTTGTCCTCAAGTCATGCAGGTCTTTAAAGGCACCTTGAATTGTATCTGGAAGCAGATTGGCAGTCAGTGCAGCTCCTCCAAAAGAGGTGACACATGTACAAGTCTAGCAGGTATCATAACAAAATAGTCTGGACTGGTTGAACAACACACTTCCAGCCTAATTGGATCCCTTGTTCTCCTACAATTGCTGGAAAGTCGCAACAGATAAATCCATAAATGTTGGTTGAAGTTCCGGGTAGCTATCAGAATTGGCACCTCCAGTGTCTAGTTACTATAATAGATCTGTTCACAGCTCAATGGGAAATAATTTCCTTTGCCTGCAGAAATTCCCAGGGTGAATTCCAAGCAAAATATCTTCAAAATAAGGAGAGATGTGAGGCCTGGTTCACGGAAAGCAATAGTGTCATATTTTTATTTGGAAAGTGTTTATCCCTAAGTGCAGTACAAGCAAACAAGCAGGAGTCACAATTTAAATCAGTTATAAAACTAAAAAGCAACTAGGCCACCATGCCCCCTATGCATTAGCCCACTGTCTTATAACTGCTAAGCCACCATGCCCCCTAACTATACATTAGTCCAGTGTCTTAACCACTCGGCTACCAAGCCATTAACCATGCATTAGCCCAGTGTCTTATAACCACTAGGCCATTGTGTCCCTTAACTATGCATTAACAACTGTTTATAAACATGTCTTGTGTTTTAGAGAATTCTGTGGTCCAGTAATTGTTTGCCAATTTCCCACACCCCCAACACACCTCTAAAGGATGCTGAAGCTTCAGCCCAACACTGCCTGTCTGGAATCCCCCTAACTTCCTTAATAGAGAACCTTTAAGATGCTCAGACAGAAAATGGGAAAGGCAGATTGCAAGGGGGGTTCTACCTGTCATATTCAAACCAGACACATTCAGGACTATTCCTCTTTTTCATATGCATTTTGCTTCAATGGGCAATGGAAGAGGGAATCACCAGTAGTTTCACCTGTGTCTGTTGCCTATGCTGATCTAAATAAGGCTACTGAATTATTCATCACCTATCTCTTCTCTTCTCTTCTCTTCTCTTCTCTTCTCTTCTCTTCTCTTC
>BLBF01000055.1:13873685-13924623 GCA_015471245.1 Laticauda colubrina | reverse complement strand
TTCCCTTCCCTTCCCTTCCCTTCCCTTCCCTTCCCTTCCCTTCCCTTTCCCTTCCCTTCCCTTCCCTTCCCTTCCTTTTCCCTTCCCTTCCCTTGTCCTGAAGGAGAATCTTTCCGTTTTAAAAAAGCATTTGCATTCCTTTCCAAATCAGTGTGGCAACTCTGGAATTATAAAATGAGAAGAGTTAATTTAATTTTTTTTTCGTTGTGCAAAGGACTCCAAGTCAAGAGAAGGTAACCCTCTTTCCCACTCCCACTCTATGGTTTGATTGAGGTTCTGTGACATTTAATCTATATTAAGTTCATGCTTCATGCTTCCCTCCTCTCTCATGGTCAGAGAATGCATGCTCTTGTTTCTGATTTGTTTTTAATCATCACAGCTGTCATTCTGATAGTATGCGTAGAGCAGTGAATTGCCAGGTGTAAAACACAAAACCATATTTAATGAACAGCAACTGTAAAGTATGAAACAGAACCCCCAGAGATTAGGAAGCTGAAGAATGCATGAGGAGGAAATGAATGACAGAAATAAATCCAGAGCACTTTATGTCGCTATGCAAACGAATCTGTTAAAAATAAGCATTGTCAAATTCAGAGGGATTCAGGCTCTAATTTTACAGGATGCAAATGGGTTGCTTTGTTTTTCTTCTATGCTTGGGGCATAGTCACCGGCTGTATACACCGGCTGTATACACTTTTCCAGAATTAACTTTACATAATTAACCTGCTTTTGTACAGATCATGGCTCACATTACCAGAGAACCGAAGACGAAGATCATGGGGTAGATTTACATGCAAAGCTAAAGGCCCTGTCACACTGCCCAACGGATGCAAAACGTTTGTAAAAAGGACACAGCAGACGAGCAAAATGTTCCATCCATTGTTATCCGCTCTCAAAGGGGGCAAAAATTTGCATAACCAGAGCAGATAACACGGAAAGGAACGGATGGGGAGAGGATGCAGAGCGGATGGAAAACGGATGCAGAGCGGAAGCCTAGCGGATGGGAGCAGATGAGAGCGGATGGCACATCCGCTAGGCTTCCGGGGGACCTCAGCAAAGCAGACGCGGAACGGAAAGAGCGGATGCAGAGCAGACGCAGAGCGGATGAAGCGGATGCACAGCGGATGCAGAGCGGATGAAGCGGATGCAGAGCAGAAGCCTAGCGGATGCATAGCGGAATCCTAGCGGATGCATAGCGTTCACTGCGCATGCGGGGGGGATTTATTGTGTCAGCCCCGCGGATATAAAGGGAAGCAGCTCAGAAGCAGGTCACCATTCAGAGAAAAGACCTGCATCCAGACACAGCTCTCCAGCCTGCCTGCCTGCCTTCCTGCCAGCCTCCCTGCCAGCCTCCCTGCCAGCCTTGCTGTCTGCCTGCCTCCCAGCCTCCCTGCCAGCCTTGGTGCATGCCTGCCTGCAAGCCTTCCTGCCAGCCTGCCTGCCAGCCTCCCTGCCAGCCTTGCTGTCTGCCTGCCTGCCAGCCTTGGTGCCTGCCAGCCTTCCTGCCAGCCTGCCTGCTAGCCTGCCTGCAAGCCTGCCTGCCAGCCTTGGTGCCTGCCTGCCTGCAAGCCTCCCTGCCAGCCTCCTTGCCAGCCAGCAACCCCACAACCATGGGGAAGAAGAGAAAGCCTCAGCCATCTGCTCCCAGCCCTGGCAAGAGGGACAGGGCCACCCTCCCGCCCCCTGGCCCTCACTCTGCTTCTGCTGGGGCTTCTGTAGCACGGGTTTGCTCTTCTGCGGCTGGTGCTTCTGCTGCTTCTGCTTCTGGAGGAGCTGATGATGCTGCTCCTGGCGGTGGTGCTTCTGCTCGTGCTTACTCTGCTGATGCTGCTCTTGACGGTGCTGCTTCTGCTCGTGCTTACTCTGCTGAGGCTGCTCCTGGCGGTGGTGCTTCTGCTGGTGCTTACTCTGCTGAAGCTCCTCGTCCTGCTGGTCCTGCTGGTCCTGCTCGTGCTCCTGGACTTGCTCGTACTGCTTGTACTGCTCGTGCTTCTGGTCTTGTTTGTACTGCTCCTCCTGCTGGTTCTGCTCGTGCTCCTGGTCCTGCTCGTGCTCCTGGTCTTGCTGGGGCTCCTGGTGCTTACTGATCCTGGTCCTGCTGGTGCTGCTGCTGCTGCTGCTGATGATGATGATCCTGCTGGTGCTCTGCTGCTGCTGCTGCTGCTGATGATGATGATGATTCTGATTCTGCTGCTGCTGCTGCTGCTGCTGATGATGATGATTCTGCTGGTGCTGCTGCTGCTGGTGGTGTGGAGGACCAGCCCCTACAACCTGGAAGCCCCTCTGATGAGGGCCCATATGGCCCTGCCAGAGGGAGGAAGAGGCAGACGTGGGAATGGGAGAGGAGGCAATACTCCATTGAGGAGGAACACGAGGATAAGGTGCTGGAGTGGCTGAGAGAGAATGACTATCTGTGGCAGAAGGGACACCGGCTCTACAGGGACACCAAAAGGAAGCAGGCTGCTTGGAGAGAGAAGGCGGAGAGCCTGGGCTACATATCAGATGTGCTCCTCGGCTGGTGGAAGCACCTGCACACCTGGTACAGGAAGCTGCACCTCAAGAAATCTGGCCAGGCCACGGTTAAGCTGACGGACAGAGAGACCTACGTCATGGCCAGGTGCAGCTTCCTGGAGGGTGAGATCCACCACCGAGGAGCAGCAGCAGCCCCTCTCACAACCCTCTCTCTCCAGCAGCCTGCTGAGAGCCAGTCCTCTTCCGGCCGAGAGTCAGCTCCTGTCTCCAGGCAGGTTTCTGTGGAGCGTCCCTTGGTGGAGAACCCGCGGACAGCTGTTTTAACCGTGGTGGAGTGCATGGAGGACTCCCAGGTGCAGTGGGAGAAAGGAGATGGCACGTCCACCACAGCCATCTTCGGACCCAGACACTTCTTGGCCGCCTCCTTTTCTTCCCGTAGTAGAGCTCACAGAGCCTGTAGATGGCTTTGCACTGTTGCAGAATGATGGTGGCTACCAAAAGGAGTTTGTTACGATCCATGGTGGACATGACTGGATGCTCTGAAAGAGCAAGAGTCAGATGAAGGCTGCAGAGGTCTGCACAGCTGGGCTGCTGGTCTGAAAGTGAGATCCAGGTGAGTTGCTCCCCCTTTTTATAGGCAATATAGGTTTTCCACTATGTGTCCCTTTGCATCCTCTAGACATCCTTAATATCCAAGATAGATCCCCTCTGCGAACGTTTTTTCCGTTTAAAATGCTTTCTCTGCGAGCTACATCTGCTTTCATCCTTTCTCCGTCCATGCTACTAATGCTGCACGTCCGTTCTGCTTCCTCCCTGCGTCCGTTTACCGCTGGAACGGATACGAGTTGTGCGGATGCGCAGCGGATTCCTAGCGGATGCGTAACGGATGCAGAACGGATGTCCCCGTATGCCTAGCGGATGCGGAACGGACGCGTTTGATACATTTTCTGCTCAAAAGTTTTGAGCAGCTCAAAACCTTCTGAGCAGATGAAATGTCAATAGACGGATGCTGGACGGATAGAGAGGATGAAAAACGGAGGCAGTGAGTACAGAATGGAAGCATCGCTTTAACCAACGGATGGCAAGTGTTTTTCTCCGTTTTACATCCTCTTTCCATCCGTTGGTGCAGTGTGACAGGGGCTTAAATCTCTTTGGCTGGTTTGTGGCTCAGTGGATCTTAGGAGTGCTGCTAAACTACAGGTCAGAAACCGTTTCACAGATCATACCAGGCCATAATTTGCTTAATCACATTTTACTGAACAAACTGAAACTAAGTTGTCATATCCCAGCAAGCCACAAACTAGGATTTACAAACCACAGTTTACTGAATTTAGATATCCTCCTACATCTGAACAGACAAAGCTTAAATATATGCCCAATGTTTAATTCTCCATAGCAGAAAAATAGATAGCAGTTGTGATCTATAGCAGATTTGTCCCAAAGGGGAAGAAGCTTCTTGGATGAGAAGCAGAAAGTCTTCAAAGAAAAATCAGAAAGTCCAGTTGACTCTTCAAAAAACACCTTTGAGACAGCCATGACTTGGATGACTGAGAATCTCCATAGATATTCTGTCCTTTCCTGTATTTTGTTTGGTGAACCCGAAGACTTTGCACAACAGATTTGCTGAGGAGGGTAAGGAATTAAAACCTTGATCCAAGCTACTCTACCTGAGATCTTTGTGTATAATATTTTTTAAAAGAAAATACTATAAATGTAAGGACTGTATTTACCCAATGGCAATTTTTTTTTAGCAAAAGGCAAACAACCAAAAGATAGAGATAAACTCAACTTGGAGCACAAGAATTTCATCATGCTACTTCTTTATTCCTCAGAACTGATCCACATTTTTTGTAGTCCTTATGAATTATCTCATTATTTTTTTGCCTTTTCTATGGAGATTCTCCATCATCCCGAGTGCTTTTTTTTTTCTTTTCTTTCAGGAAGCAAACTGGATTATTTTGTGTTTCTTTGAATATGCCTTTCTGCTCATCCAAGAAGAGTCAAATCTGAAAAAGCTTCTTGGATGAAAAGTGAAATGTCTTTAAAAAAAAAAAAAAACACGCAAGAAAATCCAGTTGCCTCTTGAAAAAAAGCACCTTTGGAACTACCTTTTGCCTTGGTGTTTTCTCCACATTACAAAGTGGGAGGGCATCAGGACCTTGAACAGCCCCAACAACTTACTTGCTGCCTTCTATCCAATGGGCCAGATATCCTTTCTTGGCTCCACCCTTTTTTTCTGAACAATGGAGCCTCAACCTCAAAGGGACAATTCTCCAGTCTGAAAAACGCTACCTTTCCATTTTGCAACTGAATTCCTGGGAATTATAGTGGACCCTCTGCTCACGACCATAATTTGTTCCATAACTTTGGTGATTTCTTAATCTTCTAATGTTTCGTCTTCAGGAATTTCTGGGTCAGGGGTCATGTTTGATGGCCATCCGAGTATGTGTTCATGATCAGATTCAAATTTTTTTGGTCGGAATCCGATTTGGTTGTGGTTAGAAGCATTCATGACCCGAAGTTCTACTCCGTATTCTGATGTTAAACATGGCAGAAGAAACTGGGCAAGCTGGAATCTGACTGTAACAAAATAAAAAGTAGTTCATGGGAAGAGAGACCTTGGTTTTTGGACCAATAGTTTCTTCATCGCTTATAAGTGCATCACAGTCCCTGACAGCTACTCAAAATCAGATGGCAGCAACTTCCTGGTAGGAAGAATGCTTGCTTACAGCAATCAGTGATTTTCTGAAAACTCTTAGATTATCATAGATACTTGCAAGAAAACTGTTTTCAGCTAAGACAGGCTTTGGCTGCTCTTATGTCCATTCCAGGTCTATGATTTTCAAACTCTTGTGACACTAAGATCATGGGAAACTATTTTAATTCCCTGAAAATTCATTACCAAACACTGGTAATAAAACAACAACAACCAAAAATGTCAAGTACTGAAAAGGGGCAGTCTCTAGAGATGTTTTTGGAACTGTTTAGTTTTTAATTTTATCAGTTTAAGACAATCTGGCTATTCAACAGATTAGCTTAGCCAAATTTCAACATCGTAACTACAATGTGTTCTTTCCGTGGCCCTAAATAGTTTTAACGAACAAAAGGAAACAGTTTGTGAAAACAGGTCTTAAATGCTTAAGAAACAATTCTGAAAATCTAATATTGCATATATAATATTTATATATTAATTTTCTGCTCCTGACCCATCTCTTTTTTAAATAGAATGAGCACTCAGAGGAAAAATATGGGAAACAGAATAACAAAAGCACAATCACTGTTACAGCATAGGAAAAGCAAAGAGCACATGGCTAGATCTTATCCTAAAAATGGTAGTGGAACCAAGAGAAAGAAAAGGAGCCAAACTTTTATTTGGAAAAATTAAAATTAAAAATAGCCTCTGTTAGTGAGGCAGTACTTAACTGACCTCATTTGATCTGAAAAACTAAGCAAAGTTGGACCTGATTAGTATTGGGAAAATAGGCCACCAGAGAAACTGGACAATTGGCTTGACTAGGAAATTGGGAAACATATGAAAACACAATATGAAAAAAAAGCCATAAACAATAAAACCATTTAAATGTTAAACTCTTGGAAAATGAGATTGGGATTTGAGATGATTTACTAAATATTAAGTAAATCAGTCTGAGGGGAATACAGTGTATGTATGTATTATGTATGTATCAGCAAGATGAGATTCTGGGATTGGGGGAGCATCTTTAGGGGTGGGATTCAGATGTTTTAACAACCAGTTCTATGGGCGTGGCTTAGTTGGTGGTCATGGCTTGGTGGTCATGTGACTGGGTGGGCATGGCTTGGTGGTCATGTTATTGGCTGGGTGTGGCCAACTCAATATCACTCACATCAAGGCATGCATCTCCTCGCCTGGCCTCTCGTGACTGTGGGGATGCTGCAACAGTCGTAAGTGTGAAAAATGGTCATCAGTCACTTTTTTCAATGCCATTGTAACTTTGAATGGTCACTCCACACAAGCAAAGTATACCTGCAAAGGAGGGGGGGAAAAACTCCAGAGAAGTTCCTTAGACAGGAAGTCTAGTCTTTCCAAGAATGTAACAAGGGTTAACAGAGAGGCAGTTTCTGTAAGAAACACCAGAATGTTTCCTTCCTGCCTTTCTTACAGGATTAGGCCAGTCATTTCTTCTAACAACCAGTTCTCTGAACTGCTTGGAATGTTAACAACCGGTTCTACCAAATAGGTGCAAACTGGTAGAATCCCACCCATGGTCTCAGTTGTAGATCTTCATGGCTGGGCAGTTTATAATAGGAGAGGCATCCTTCAAATGCTCAGGCTTTAACCAGTTTAGACCTTTCACGATCAGGAAGAGAGTCTCAAGCTGAATTCAACTGCTGGTGACTTCAGTCCCATGTAGGTTTGGTTTGGTCCTGCAGCCATATAACACTACTTTTCTATTGCCTGGTATATATGAGATTGGGAAGTGTGTGTGTGTGTGTGTTTGTGTGTATACACACACACACACACACACACTTCCCAATCTCACAGTTCTCTATTTCCAAGTATTAAACAGACCTATCTTGCTTTTTCTTTCCTTTTTTTAAGATCAGCCAAAGTTAGTTCAATGCTGCCATCTAGCAGTGCTTAAAGCTCAATACCAGCACTTTATAAATTCTGCCTGGAATACAACTGACAATCAGTATAGATCTTTCATGATACACATCAGGTGATCTCTGAACAGATGTTTGCACTGCCACTTGTTGCTTAAAGGCGGAACTTGCATATTTATTAACATATAAGTATAGTGCAGCCCTAAGTGTAAATAAGCCCCTATCTGATTTAAGGTTTCCCTGTATTTGCCTTACTAAGAATGTGAGATGTGACTCAGTGGAGACAGTCAAATCTTGCGGTTTGAAAGGCACACAGATACAGCCTTTCATTTGTTGCTGAGAAGAGTAATATGGTAGAGTTGATTCATCATGTTCAAATGATGAACACCACGTTTGTGTACAATAAATCCCTGCTCACAGAAAGCACAGGTGGTCCTTGACTTACAACAGTTCATTTGGGGACCATTCAAAGTTACAACTTTACTGAAAAATGTAACTTAAGCAAAGGTTCTGGCCAGTTCTGATCAGCAGGTTCTGATCAGCAGGTTCTGACCAGTTCTGGAGAACTGGTCATGGAAATTTTGACGAGTAATTTTGAGAACCAGCAAATACCGCCTCTGACTGGTCCTGCCCCCATCTATTCTCTGCCTTCCGAGTCCCAGCTGATCGGCTGGGTCTTCTTTTGTTGCCCTGCACAGGAGAATGGAGCTGGAAAGCAGGCTAGTGGGGTGGGGAGGGAATGGGGATTTTGCAGTAACCTTCCCCTGCCATGGCCACCAAGCCATGCCTACCAAGCCACGCCCACAGAAGCAGTAGTAACAATTTTTGAATCCCATCACTGAACTTAAGGTATTTTTCACTCAACCATTGCAGCATCTCCAAAGTCATGTGATCAAAATTCAGATACTTGGCAACTGACTCATGCTTTTGATGGTTGCAGTGTCCAAGGGTCACGTGATCCCACTTTTGCAATCTTCTGACAAGCAAAGTCATGGTGGGGAAGCCAGATTCACTTAACCATTGTGTGACTCATTGAACAAGTGCGTTGATTCACTTAACAATTGGGGCGAGAAAAGTTGTAAACATGGGGCAAACTTTCCTTAATAACTGCCTCACTTAGCAACATAAATATGGGGCTCAGTTGCAATCCTAAAGTGACTGAGAAGAGAAAGAAAATTGCCCAATTGACTGGTTCACCAGAATGCATGCGCTGGTGATCGAATGCATAAAGTAAATCTGTTAAGTGATGAAACAGCAATCTTGATCAGCTGCAACAAAGATAAGTTTTTTAAAAAGGCCAGTATTTCTCACATTTTCTTCATTGACTTCAGCCTACCAGTCGTCCTGAGACCCCAAAAGACATGATACCTTTCCATCTGCTAAATCTGCCCTTCTCCAGCTTGGTACAATGTGCTGGACTCCAACTGTTGTCATTCCCAACATAATTTTGGCCGAGAATTAAAGGAGTTGTGATGAGTCACAATTGGGCAGTTAAGTTAGATTGAAGAAAGTTGAGTTATGAATGCTCTAGTTTAGTTTAGTTTACTTTATTGATTAGCCCTTGGGCCACCTCAAAGTACAGAGTTCCAGGCACAAATTATTACCAAAATCTGATAAAAACAATTTAAAACAGAATTGGATAAAATACAATTTAAAATGACATTGGAATAAAATACAATTTAAAATGACATTGGAATAAAATACAGTTTAAAATGAAATTGGTATAAAATACAATAATTTAATGTAGAGATAAATAAAATATGATAAAAGTATATTTCGGTGTCACCCCTACAATCTATCCCAATCAGTCCCACATACACCGATCTCAACTGAACCATTTTGCTCAAGGACTGTGCTGTGTTAAATGTTATTTTCAGATTCTGGCCGGACATAAGGTAAGTTATTTTGATATGGGGATCCCAATGGGTCATTCATTTAGTATGCTCTGGAAATCATCACATTCTCATTAACTCTATGACCATTTTTTTTATAACATTGTTTTTATTCTCCCCCCTCTGCTCCATTGAAAGTCCATGACGAAAGATAAAAGAAGCTTCACTGATGATTAATTGTTTCAATCTGTTTTACTTATTTTAGTTCTCTACATCCTTCTTGTGCAATCTTGTACTCATACCACAAGTCCCAGGATAATTACTATTCCTTGTGGATCTCTCCAGATTTTGTCACAAGAGTGGACTTGTATTGTTTCCCCAGCTTCTCAACTTTCCACATAATATTTTAATAATGTATGCCTATGAATGAAACAGATTTTCCACTCTTCCCTTAAACCAGAATAAGTAGGGATTACTAGGAAGCAAAGCATAAAAATATATGCACTGTACCGTAACTGATGTGCATTTAGAGACTATATGAGCAGTTACAATAGTCTTATCACATTTCTTTTGGCTTTATTTGAAAGCCATTTGACATTTTGCCCAGCTATGTTTTTGTTTCAATATTTTGTAATAAAATATTCATCAGACTAGGATGAGAACCTGTGATCCTTCAGATATGATTAAACAACATTTATTTATTTACTTATTTATTTATTTATTATTTGATTTGTCAATCGCTTACAAGATAATAGGTATAAGTATAAACATAAGTATGAATACATGAAATGGATACATATAAGAAAAATAACAGAAACAATAGGACAGGGACCGTAGGCACGTTGGTGCGCTTATGCACGCCTCCTACAGACCTCTTAGGAAAGGGGTGAGATCAATAGTAGACAGTCTCAGGTTAAAGCTTTGGGGAAGAAACCACAGAGTGAGGTAGAGTATTCCAGACATTGACCACTCTGTTGCTGAAGTCCTGCAGTCACGGTTGGTGCGGTTTACCTTGAGTTTGTATCTATTGTGTGCTCTTGTATTGTTACGGTTGAAGCTGAAGTATTCATTGACAGGTAGGACATTGCAATGTATGATTTTATGTACTATACTTAGATCGGACCGAAGGCGGTGTAGTTCTAAGTTTTCTAGGTCTAGAATTTCAAGTCTGGTCATTCCATCGAGTCATTCCAGACATATGCTAGCATTTGTTGTCCAGCTTGAGACTACAAATATCTTGAGAACCACTAAGTGACAGGACTAGTAGAGTTTTTGATGACTCTTTGCTTAGATATGTTATGGTCCAGGTTTCTCTTAGGTATTCTTTAATGGAAAAACTCTGATTGGATTCATGAAACCCATTAAACACCCTGCATGGCGGCTTAGCATAATTTGTAAATCAGTCTTAACTCCAACTGAAAATTTATTATTGATACCATACTATTAATCTTCTCATCACTCTTTATCACCCATTCCCTCCCACTAGTGACTGTATCACTGTAACTTTGTCGTTTGTATCCTTACGATTTATATTGACTGTTTACTAGTATGATTCATTTATTTTATTTATTTATTTGATGTGTCAATCGCTTACAAGATAATAGGTATAAGTATAAACATCAATAAGAATACAGGAAATAGGTACAAATACATGGAGACAATAGGAAAGGGATAGTAGGCAGAATTGTACACTTATGTATGCCCCTTAAAGATCTTTTAGGAATGGGGTGAGGTCAGTAGTGGATATTTTAAGGTTAAAAATGTTGGGGCTAGAGGATGTAACTCCAGAGTCAGGCAGTGCATTCCAGGCATTGACCACTCTGTTGCTGAAGTCATACTTTCTGCAATCAGGTTTGGAGTTTGATTGCTTATTGTACCCTATGACTATTATTAAGTATTGTACCTTATGATTCTTGACTCTTGACAAATGCATCTTTTCTTTTATGTATACTGAGAGCATTTGCACCAAGACAAATTCCTTGTGTGTCGAATCACACTTGGCCAATAAAGAATTCTATTCTATTCATCTTTCAATGGGCTGGATGATATGGAGCTGTCTATTTCAAATATGGCTAATGGAACAGTTATTTAGATCTCATGGCAATGTATTCTCAAAAGTTACCTAACAAAGGAAATTCTTGCTAGAGTTGTCAAGGCAATCTTTAGTAGTTAAAACTGGATCTTAGAATTATAATATGGGTTAATAAATTGCACTAAATTACAATTGGCATTGATCATATGATATTATTAAGCCATAAATCAAATAAACCTCATTATGGTTTAGTATGATATGCAAATCTAGCCACAGGTTTGGAAGAGACATGGGAAATTTCTTTATAACATAATGAAAACAATCAAACCAAACCTTCAAAATCAATGAACAAATACTGAGCTTTGCCTAAGATAAGCATGTTAGAACTATCAGAGGAGGATGGAAGATCTTCTAACTTTTATTTCTTTATTTTATTTGTATCTTGCCTTTATTATTTTTATAAATTTATTTTATTTATTTAGGGTATGGCAAATACATAGACTTATAGTGGTTCAAATGTTAATGTCCAGTCCACCCAGCCATTCAAGGGCAGAGCAATCCACACTGAAAAAAATCAGACACTGGGCCAATGTAAGCTCTTGATGGACATTCAGATACAATGTGATGGATATTTTGCCAAGGAGCACCACAGTCAGTCACACTTAAACAATGAGTCCTGGCAATGAGACACCATGTTGGGTATGGATCCTGTTCAGTGTTGACCAATGCTGGTGAGGAAGGTCAAAACCTGGCACCTTTTGTGTGGGGTCATCTACATAATTGCCTGTATTTGGGCGTTCAGAAGCCCATTTGGCTTTCCACTGTGTGTTAATGTCAAAGTTGTTAGACAGCTGTTGAGCCAGTGCCAGAGAAGGCTTCCTGGATTTAAGCCTGCCAATGGATGATAGATGAGTAAGATCAACATGCACAGGAATAAGTGGGTTTCTCATAATTTTGTTGTACTCCTTCACTAGAGCTGGTGGTGCAGTTTGACTCAAGCTGGGCTTTTTTTAAATAAACAATTTAAGTCAGTGAACATGTCTACTACTCCTTCCTCCTCTTATTTTCCACACAACAATCCTGTGAGGTGAGTTGGGATGAGAGAGAATGACTGGCCTAAAGACACCTAGCCAACTTTCATGCCTGAAGTGGGACTAGAACTCACAGCCTCCTGGCAATTGTCCAAAGTCACCCAGCTAGCTTTCATACTAAGGTAGAAGTAAGATAGTCTCCTGGTTTCTAGCCTGGTACCTTAACCACTTTGTCCAGATATTTTGATTAATAGAAGCTTCCTTTCATTAAGGATCTAGTCCCCTCTGATATATGGAACCTAACTCTCAGACTTCCCAGAAAAGACCATGCAGGTTGCGGAGAGGGAGGTGTTCTGGAAGAAATCCACATCTATGGAGCATGTGAGGGTGGAGAAGGCTGTACCAAGCAATAAATCAGTTCACAAACCACTGTGGCAAGATTTCCATAGTATACTAAAATGAAAACAGACAGCTACATTATGCACTTATGTAGTAGAGGAAAACAGATAGAAGATATATCATTTTTTGATAGTACTTGTAGCTGAGAATGGAGCCAACTGTCAGGTACAAAGGTTCAGGATCATAAGTTATTGCACTTTATTTATTGCTCAAGCCTATACAAAAGAATTTAGTTAACTAAAGTTCAATACTAAGCTGGCGCCAGGTAAAAATAACCAGAAGTATCAGAACCCCTGTTATAGAGAAACTACCTCCCACCATCCTGGCTGAATAAAGAATTATCTGCATGCAAAATGCCAAGTTGCACAAGATATTAAGATGAAAGTCTCTTGGTCTTGTTTTTTCTCTTATTTCACTTTTCTCTGCAAAGGAATGTGCTTTGAAAAGAGGTGCATCCAGTCAAAACTCAAGATGCTCTTATAGGCCAGTATATAGTTATAGGTCAGTATCAGTAAGGCAAAAGGACCATATGCTTGCTAATGGTTCTTGTTACACCAGAGATTAATGATGCAGAATCTCTGAAGCAATAGCTCAGATGTTTTTTTCCCAGTGCAATTATCTTATGATTATCCAGTGCTGATCATCATTGGAAACACTTAAGACTTAAGGTCCTAAGATAGGCATGGTTGTAGGGGGTGTCTTTTATAGGATGTAACCTGATTGGACATCATCATCATCATCAGTCAGATTCCATGAGTACATAGTAGAATAGAAATCCTCACTTTTTCAGTTTGGGGTCAACATGTTTAACAAATTCATCTCTGTGAATGCTCTGTGCCAGCTTTTGCCATCCACACCTGCCCAAATTGCCAGACAGTATGGCCCATTGGCATTGCCAGACTAACATTCCAGGAATTACATTCCCAACAGTGCAAACTGAATAGAAGTGTAGAAAGTTAGCACCCACCCCTCACATAGAAGAATGAAATATTCTAGAAAATATTAAAAAGGCAAAATATTATATTCCCCTGGATGAGAAAAGGAAAAACATGTTTTTAAAGACAAAGCAGCTCCCTGCAGCTCCCTGGCCCCCCTTCAGCTCCAGGGTGATGGAATTAAGACATGGCCCTCAGGACATGATAGGATTAGCCCTTTACCCATCTCACCACATGTCACCTGGGAAGATTACATTACCCAGCAAGATTCAATCAAGCCTGGGACTCAAGACAACCTACAAAGTTACCCCTGCATGACCCCGTGGGAGTCTGACAACCAATCAGAATATATTTCTTTCACAGGAACAGGAAACAAGTATCAAAGCCCAAGAGAGGGTATAAACATCTCTCTTTCTCTCTCTCTCCCCCTCTTCCCTCCCTCCGTCCCTCTCTCTCACACACACCCATGTGCTCAATTGCCCAGGATCTCAAACCATCTGGTCCTGTCCACCATGAAACCATCTTTCCAAGCAGCCTCCACATTTCCAGGGTATTTCTTCCCATTTGGAAGTGAACTCAAGAACAAAGAGCAATTTTCTCTCTCTCTCTCCTTCCCTCCCTCCCCCCTCCCTCCCTCTCCCTCTCCCCCTACCATGGACCCATGAATTCTCTATCTGTATCTGCCTTGCATCCCAGTGGGAACAGAAGTTTAACCAAAAGAGGAGCCATATTATTAGACCTGTTCGGCAGATAAAAAGCTGCCAAGCTCATATATACGTAGTGCTCAACTTACAACAGCTCATTTAGTGACCATTCCAAGTTACAATGGCACTGAAAAAATGGATTTATTCACCCTTATGACCATTGCAGCATCCCCCATGTGATCTACATTTAGATATTTGACAAATGGTTCCTATTCTTGATGGTTGCAGTGTTCCAGGGTCACATGATCCCCTTTTATGACTTTTTGACAAGCAAAGTCAATGGGGAAGACAGATTCACTTAACAACCGGGTTATTAATTTAACAGCTGCAATGATTCTCTTAACAAATGTGGCAGGGAAAGTTGTAAAATGGGGGAAAACTCACTTAGCCAATTTCTCACTTAGCAACATAAATTCTGGGCTCAGTCGTGGTCATAAGTCGAGGACAACCTTTAGTTGGTGGTCAGAAAGACAGAAAAAGAAGGCCTCCTCGCTGACGGACCATAGATCGCGACTCTCTGCGGCTATGGTCCATGCTCTTTCGTTGGAGATCCCCAATCATTACGATTAGGGGCTGAAGCTGCCTTAGAGGGGCGGTGGAGTAGGGGAAGCCACAAGCCAGGTTGAGGGGAGCCGCATCTCCCCCCCAGGCTTGGTCTTTTTCCCCCCAAAGACGACTATAGCGGTGGTTTAAAATGGCCACCCCGAAGAGGAAGGCTCAGCTGGATTAAGATTTGTGCAGGAGGGAAGGAAGAGGTGGATAACATCTGAACCGGGACAACTGGGCAATACAACTAAACAAAAGTACCACGGGATTAAGATAACGTGGAATTTTTAAGGAAAGAAAAGTGAGCAGCGAAATTACAAAGTGGCAGGGAAAAAAAAAAATTCTGACAGCTAAGCGGGGCTTCGAACTGGGAAAGGAAAGGAAGAAGCTGGAACTAAAGATTTAACTAAATTGGACTAAAATGTTTTGGGAATAAATAGGCAAAAAATTAAGCTGGACTTAAGATTGTCAAAAAATAATAATAATAAAGTTTACAAATTGGAGACTGGACTGTGCTGGAATATTGAGGTTCGAAAAACCCTAAATAAAAAATAGGGGGAAAAGGTGAAGACTTTGTATAATGGAGAGTGCCACCTTTTGACAAAAACTCGAGCTCAAACAAAAGGGAAAGCATCCTGTTACTGAATGAACTTGTGTGGATATAACATTAAAGAAATATTGAAACAAAGTAAGAATTTTAGAAAGTGAAAGCAGAACCAGAATAAAGAAAAAAAGCAAGGAAAGACTGACTGTGGGATTGATTGATGTTTTTGGTATAGACCCTCGGCTGGAATAACTGAGAATTTTAGAAGATTGAAAGAAGGAAAGTAAAAGTGTTTTTTTTGTGTGTGTGTGGACTTGAACGATCATAAAATACAAGAGTGTGTAATGATGATATCTCTTCAGGAATTAAAAATGGAACTTAAAAATATGAGATAATTACTACAGGAAAGAGGCGAATCACTTTGCCCTGAGTTAGAAAAAATGGAAATGGCAATTGAAGAACAAGAAGAAAAAGCTTCAGAGGAGGAGTCGATTCAAGGAGAAGACATCTTAAATAGACAATTAACACAAAGAACACTACAAAGAAGTGGGGAAAGAGGGAAGGTTAAAAAGTTGAAATTTAAGAAGGCAATCAAAACAGGAAATACCTGTGAAGTCAGGAAAGGCAGAAAGACCCAACAGAAAAGGGGAAAGGAAGATATTAAGAAAGAGATATAGGGAAAAGAGGGGGAGGAGAAACAGTAAGAAACAGGTGTGTGAAATAAATACGGAAATAGTAAAATGTTGAAAAGAAATTGTTTTTTCAGAGATAATGGTTGATGAATTAATAAGGGGGTTCTGCAAGGTGACAAAGGGTAATAAGAATATTTCTGTAATTAAAATATTTAGAAAATAGGGTAATATAGACATTGGCAAGCTATTATTATTATCATTATTATTATTATTAGACAAAAACATATCTTTATTTTTAAAATAAATATTAAAGAATTATATTTGAAATAATTGAAATGAAACAAAAGGATGTTTTGAGATTAACGAAAGGCTAGAATTAATGTGTTTGTTTCTCTCCTTACTGAAAATTTGAAATGGAAAAGGTAATAATAGAATTAAGTATGTATATATGAATGTATAATTGCTGTCATATTTGTATGTAAAGGTGATGACCTGGAAATATGTTGTCCAGTAAAAAGAGATTTTTGTTTTTAATGTGAAAAACTGAATAAAATTTGTTTTTTTTTTTTTTTTAAAGAAAGACAGAAAAAGAAATCTCCATCTAAGTGGCAAAATGTGGAATTTCAAGAATATTATGAATAGTGTAATAAGAGGGCTAATTTGGTGTAGCAGTTAAAGCATCAGGCTAGAAACTGGAGGAGGATCATGAGTTCTAGTCCCACTTGAGATTTGAAGCTGATGGGTTTTCCTTGCGGCAGCCACTCTCTCTCAGGTGTAGGAAGGAGACAGTGGCAAACCTCTTCTGAAACCTTGCCCAGAAAACTTCAGGGACTGGTTCAGGCAGCCATCAGGAGTCAAGACTTGATTGGAAGGCCTCAACGTCAACATCATAATCATCACCCCAAATGCTTCTTCGCAGTTTCTCAGAACGGTAATTTCCATGCAAGCAAAATGTGATTAAAGTGGACATTGGCTGTGGCTATGGGGAGGCTGGGGGCTGGGGAAGATTGGTGGCAGATGGACTGGTGGGATGTGTTACCTTGGGACCTTACAGATGAGGGCATTAATGGGACTAAAGTGAAGAAGAGAAAGACTTGGCAGATTATGGGAGTTACGCAGTGGTGGGATTCAAAGATTTTTTACCACCGGTTCGGTGGGTGTGGCTTGGTGGACACGCTTTGCACGCATGCATACACTTTGTGTGTGCGCGTGTGCCAAAAGCACACTTTGTGCAGGCACAGAGGTGTTCCAACTCCTACAAGCCTGCACTCTCCCTGCCACTTCAGCAACTGCTGTGCAACATTCTGCTGTGCCACTCAAAGCAGCTGCACTTCAAAAGTAGGGAATAAAGCTGAGTATGGGAGCCTGGACAGGTGGGCAGGCCCAACAGCAGAGCAGCAGAGAGAACGGGTTCGGTGTTCGCTGTGGCTCAGCAGAACCGGGCTGAACCGGCAAAATACCACCATTGGAGATATGAGCAAGAGAGCTACTTGGATATACCATACTGTGAATTTTTAAGTTGAAGGAAGAGAGGGGGCAGTGCACACTAGCTTTGCTTTACTCATTGCTGCTGTTAACGTAACAGGCACATTTCCCACTTGAATCTATTAAATTGAGAATTATTCAGCTATTTGAAAAGCTAGGTTGAAGGAAACAGAAGTCCTTAAAATGAATTCACAGAACTTTTGATTTACGGGGGGGGGGGGGGGGGAAGGGAGAGTTTAGCCAGGGATGGATTCAAATTTTTAACAACCATTTCTGTGGGCGTGGCTTTGGTGGTGGTGGGTGGCTTGGTGGTCATGTGACTGGGTGGGCATGGCTTGGTGGTCAAGTTATTGGCTGGTTGTGGTCAACTTAATATCACTCACATCAAGGCATGCATCTCCTCGCCTGGCCTCTCATGACTGTAGGGATGCTGCAACAGTCATAAGTGTAAAAAATGGGCATAAGTCACTTTTTTCAGTGCCATTGTAACTTTGAATGGTCACTCCACACAAACAAAATACCAGCAAAGGAGGGGAAAAAACTCCAGAGACGTTCCTGAGTCAGGAAGTCTACTCCTGCCAAGAAAGTAATAAGGGTTAATGGAGAGACAGTTTCTGCAAGCAACACCAGAATGTTTCCTTCCTGCCTTCCTTACAGGATTAGGCCAATAATTTCTTCGAACAACCGGTTCTCCGAACTGCTTAGAATGTTAACAACTGGTTCTAGAAAATAGGTGCGAACTGGTAGAATCCCGCCCCTGAGTTTATCTCTGGCTGTAATACCAATACCAGTCACAGAAGACAAACAGTAGCTATCCATGGGCGGGCAGGATGGATAGTCCATTGATTAAAGCATAAGGAAGGTTAGTTTCACCAAGGATAATTCTAACAGGAACAAACTATTTAAATGAATTGACCAGAGGTGGCAAGAGGTAGCCTTACTTTTAAATAGGCCGAGGTGTGAATCCACATGATGGACCTGCTGTAAGATGACCTTTATTAAGTTGCAGGGCCATGGCCAAAAAATCCCTTGACAATTCCCCATGGCTATAGGGACTGGACTGGACTGGGAAGGACTGGACTGGGAAGACCTGAATATGATTGAAAGTCATAAAATTTATCATTTCACAGTGTTTTTGCTGTCCTTCTCTCCCAAATTTTGTGCCTGAATGAAATATCATATTAGAAGTGGAATGTTTCAGGCTATGTGAGTATGCTATTTCTGGAGGAAACCAACACAACAAAAACCTTACCTCAAATGATTAGTATTAAGATAGTTGTGTATTGTTTGAGGATACCCAGAATCTTAGTGTCTTAGATTCATCATTGAAGGATACATGAATTCTTCATTATATCAGAATTCTATAAAACAACATCTGGCCATGTTTTTATCAGCTGAAGCTAAGAGCAAATAGATAATGGAATAAGACAGTGATCTCAAGCATCAAGCAAGTATATAAGAGACCAGATGAAGAAGAGAAAGCTCATTGTGTCAACTCTCAAAACCACTCTAGCTGAAGCCATACTTTGCTTCATTTCTAAGTGGCCATGCATATGGGGTGGGAGGGGGATTTGAAGAATTTAGAATGTTTTTTTCTACAGTGCCAGACTTAACAGCAATAAGGCTCATGAGAACCAAGGTCAGCTCAAAGTACCCTAGCAATAGCAGTAGGGAGAGATGAGAAGTTCATCGCCTGTTTGGTTGGTTAACGTGACCTGTGACACAAAGGGGGGTGGACAATATCTATTCTTAAATTGTACCAAAGCGCAGGACTTATTCAGAGTTGGTTTCACATTTGAACGTGCCGATATAAGGTACCCAATAAAATGGATCTTTGAGAAAAACCATAGCCCGAGTCCTGAATTGATTGGGCCTATTACTCGGAACTATGACACATTGTTTTAGAATCGTCTACTCAAAATCCAGACCTAAAGTAGGATCTAAACAAGCAATTCATACTAGCATGAAATATTACTGATTCAAACTATATTGCAGTAGAAAATTGACCAAACTTCTCCCACAGTGATATGAGAAGCTGATTATTTTATAGGAAGTGGTTGATAACTGTTATTGCTTCTAAAGATAATTCAGTTACCGAAATTAAATAGGTGATTCCTTTTTCACTCTGGTACATAAAATATTGAATAAAACAAGACAAGCTTTAGCGTTCTTTATTCCTCCGTGAATGTGCATGTGCGTGAGTGCACCTTTCAGTGAGTCCTGGTAACTGCTTGCAACAAATCCTTATAATTTTCTTGGCAAGATTTTCAGAAGTGGTTTGCCATTGCCTTCTTCGAAAGGCCTGAGAGGGAATGGCTGGATGAAGATCACCAAGCTGTCTCATGGTTTCTAGCCTATCGCCTTAATTTTATTACACCAGACTGGCTCTCTTCTTTATTTACTGTACTTAGCTTCTCTTTGTATATTAACAGATCCCACATGAAGCTCTAATATGAATGGTATGGCGGCCTAGAGGTGGAGCTCTCGCCTCACAATCAGGAGAATGTGAGTTTGATCCGAGATAGAGGCAGATATTTCTCTCTCTGGGCACAATGAGAATATATCTGTTGAACAAAACTCTGCATTGGTGACAGGAAAAGCATCCGGCCAGTAAACAGTCAGCTCCATTCAGTTGCCCAAACTCCACCATGCAAGGGATTATGGGGTCATTAAAAGAGGATGATGGGGCTCTAATACACAATATCAAAGATGTCAGCAAAATTCAGAAAATTCCAAAGGAGGTAAATAATTTTATAGAATAGGGTATAAATCATTCCCCAGTATAAATCTGGACAGATTATTCTGGGATAATCCCACACATTATCTGCACATACCACCCTCTATTTTAATGCTCTTTCTCTCTCTGCTTCCATCTTACCAGCAGAATTACCTTTTTCTTTTATATCAGCATGGATGCACTGCAGAGGAAACTTAGAGTCGAACCTAGCACTTTTGTTTTCTCAAGGAAGAAAGTGGAGGAAAAATAATAATATTGAGTTCAATTTGGGAGGCCTTTGATGCTGTGGATTCTAGACCTTGCTCAGTGGTCCAACTCTAGAACTTATTTCCAAGTAAGCATAGGACTGCAGCCAAAGTGCAAGTCCAGCTCTTAAAGAATCAAGTCATTTACTGCACTCTCTTCTGCCAAATTAGATCCAAGTCTCGACAGCTGTTTGCAAAATTGCAAAGAGGAATCCTATCAAATTAAACAGTAATAGCATCATTTTAATAGGCAGAAATTAGCTAAATAGGTGTGGGGTTTGCTGCATAACTCAATGTTAATAGCTCTGATCTCTCAGAGGATTTTGCCAGCTTTGGATTTCCAATGTCTTTGTGGTATTTATGACTTTACTTTAACTATTAGAATGTTTATGTCTCCCCAACTGGATATCAACTGGATTTGCTTTGCATAAAGGGCAACTTATAGGCCAATTGTATAAAAAAATTAAATTAAAAACTGAGAGCAGGGAACAATAAAGCAAAACACTTCTCAAGAGCACAGCTTGTCTGCACATTTCCATGGCGGTTCAAGCTGTATGGATATCATTTCATTAAAAACGCTCGAAGTTTTTCTACAAAGCCAACTTTCTTCCAAGGTTTTTGTACAAAGTCAACTCTGTAACTTTGGATTTTATTTGTCTTTATCATGGCTGTACCGTACCATCTTTCCATCACAATCAACTCAGGATTCTTTCAAATTATTTTTTAAAAGTTCTCTTAATTAAATCAGATGAGGTGGCCTTTCAAATCAACAAAAATAGATTACATTTGCCAAGAAGCTCAAGAGGGTATTGGAATGAAAATGCTTCCCACATGTACGCAATAAATAATAGGTGATAATGGAAAGAAAAACTTAAATGCATTTCTTACAGCAGACTGCCACTCACATCTATTCAGAAATATAAATCACAAACAATTAATTCCAGACAAATAGGCAGTGGACAATAGCTTCTGAAAGTTACAATTCCCAAAAAAATATATACAAACAAAACAAAAAATATTTGCAATACCGTTTTGCACAAAAATCTGGTATGAAGGTCAACATTTTAAATGGATAAAAAGATAAAGACTTTGAAAGTTATATATACTCATTGCGTTTATTAGGATTATTCTCTGATGACATACAAGTGCCTAAACTAATAATAATTTGAATACATAGAACTATTTCATAAAATGAAATGTTGTCAAGATGTCAACGTTCCAAGTAATTAACCCATTGAAAGCAGAACTCCAAGGCAGGTAGATCCCAATAAAGAACAATTTATTGGATACATCATAGTGGCATAACTGGTGAAAATTGACTGAAAATTCCCGTGGTTTTCGCCTAATTAAAAAATGAAAGTTTCCCCTTTCACCCCAAGTCATCAGTCACATTGTCCAATATAGGTGCTGGCCAGTTGCTTATGCTGCTACTCCTCTTTCCAGCACCTGATGAAATGTCCTTGGTTCCCACAGGAAAATTTTCTGTTTTGACTACAAAGCCAGAGGTGGGATTCATCCAGTTCTGACCAGTTCTGGAGAACCATTAGCGGAAATGGCTCCTATTCTCTAGCAAATCTGGAAGTCCTTAAGACATGATTCAGCTCCTAGGCCTGGGGTTATTTTTGTTGTCTTATTTGGACAGTTTTATTATGTTTTTAACAATCTTTTCAATGCATATTTCATGGTTCATAAACCACTCAGTCTTTTTGGAGCTGGGCAGCCCTGACATATCTAATAATAAAGAATATAGATAAATCATTTACTCAGCAATATTTCACAATGAACCTTTGTGCAATCAACTATTAATTTTAACAATGATAATTTGGATTTACTGTCTATTCAATCTAGGGACCTGTTGAAAGAAATATCCAGTTTCAGTTCCAAGAAGGGAGAAAGACACTAGAGACAAAATGGAAGCTGGAAACTGTTTGGAAAGAGGATCCATTTATTGATGAAGCAGAACCACTAAGCACGTGATTCTGGGCAGCTGACCACATGGAGTTGAGAGTGAGAGGTTTTTATACTTTCTCTTGGGCTTTGCACTTGAGCTTCCTGTTCCTGTACAAGAACATGTATTCTATTGGCTGATGTCAGACTCCCATGGTGCCATGTACAAATCCTAGAAGTTTGTTTGAGCTAAGCTTAGTTGAAGTTTGGCTAACACAATGAATGGGCTTGTTGGGCAATTCCTATTGTGGCTGAGAGATAACCCGACCTTAGTTCAGATCTTGCTGCAGGGAATAATGGATTACCAAATCAGCATCTCTAAAAACTGGCCTCATCTTAGTATCTGCTTGGGGTTAGGGAGCTGGGCTCTGAGTTTCAGTCTCCCTTAAGATTTTTATTTCTCTTTTAGGGGAAATATTTTATACTGCCTTTTGAATATTTCTCAAAATATTTCATTCTTCTAGGAGATGGGTGGGTGATAACTGTCCACAGACCTAAATCAACACAAGCTGATCTCAAGTATTTGACTTCAGTATATGCCTTCATTCGTTATATGACTTAATACTGCACTCCAAATATAATTCCAAAAATACTGGAAAACTGCCTTTTTGTTGTTACTGTAATCAGGAAGAAAATTGCTTTGGCTGTAACATATAACATTGCATAATTGAAAAGAGTTTTAATGAATCCTATGAATCGTAATAGTAGAACACTGTTCTATTCATAGAAATAAAGAATACACATACGAAAATCAGAATTGTGATGGACTTAACGCACTGGAGTAGGACTGGAAAGTCAACCTTTCAAACCAGTGGAAATTTCCTGAATGACTGTATACCATTCACTCTCTCTGCCCAACCATAGGCCCCATGGGATTGAAGGAAAACCCACCCACCCCAGTGTAATTTGCCTAATAAGGTGGTGGTCTTAGTCCTGACATATTCAAATATCTGGATTCCTTTTTAAGATCACACATGTACTTCCAGGAGCAGTTTGGTGTAGTGCACTACTATTATTGTTAATCTTCTCATCATTTCTTATCGCTCATCCCCTCCTACTTGTGACTGTATGACTGTAAATTTATCGCTTGTATCCTTACAATTTATATTGACTGTTTTCTAGTATGATTTGATTGCCTGTTTGTACCCTATGACTATCAAGTGTCATACCTTGATTCTCGATTCTTGACGAATGTATCTTTTCTTTTATGTACACTGAGAGCATATGCACCAAAGACAAATTCCTTGTGTGTCCAATTACACTTGGCAATAAAGAATTCTATTCTATTCCATAAAGCATCAGGCTACAGACTGGGAGACTGTGAATTCTAGTTCCATTTTAGCGACAAAGTTATCTGCAAGGCTTTGGGCCAGTCAGACTCTCTCAACCCTAGGAAGACGGCAATTCCAAACTACTATTTCCTTTTGTATGTTATGAGTGTGCATACGTGTGTGTGTGTGTGTGTGTGTGTGTGTGTGTGTGTATATATATATATATATATATATATATATATATGTTTTTTTAAGTTATCGCGGGTACTTACATGTGTGCTGTTCAGCTTCCTTCGGGTATTATCCCACGTCATTGTAGTTCTGTTAAAGTTGTAGCAACGTTTCAGCAGAATCTCATCTGCCATCATCAGGCTTCTGTATGGATGTGGGTCTTACAGCTCCTGGTTTTTAAATTTGAGGCTGGTTCATTCTGATTGGCTGGGAGCCTGGACCTATTTCATTGGACTTGGAGTTTGATTGACTGGTGTTCCCGGTTTCTTCTGTCTGTTTTGTGGCTTTGATTGGCTGGCAACAGTCTGTTCTTGTGTTGGAGGCTTTTAGTGCAGCTTGGCTCCGTGTGAAGGGACGGCTGCTCTTCATTAGCAAGCTGGGTTTCACCTGGGTGCCTGGTGGGGGGGTGAGGTTGGAGCTATATATGTGCTGTTTAGCTCCCTTCGGGTATTATCCCACGTCATTGTAGTTCTGTTAAAGTTGTAGCAACATTTCAGCAGGATCTCATCTGCCATCCTCAGGCTTCTGTATAGAGTTAGTTCCTGGTTTGGTTCTGGTAATTAGTGTTTTCGCCACGGAATTTATCTGTGCTGGGTGGTGGTGGGATTGGGCATTGAGGTAGCGGTTGGTGTGTGTTTTCACACTGGGACACACCATATACCAAAAGAAACAAACGCCTGGCAGACAAGACACATATAAAGACTGAACTATGCACTCTGACTGAAGTATTGACAGCCAATGGCTTCCAAAAAAACAAAATCACCAATTTGATCCACAAAAACACACCAAGACATAACAGAAACCTAGAAGACCAACAGACCTATGGAACAGCTGTCTTGCCCTACATAAGAGGTACTACAGATAAAATCAGTAAGATACTACACAGGCATCACATCAAGACTGCCTTCAAAACAGACAAAAAAATAGCAGCCATCCTGAGAAGCCCCAAAGATAAAATTGACCTGGAAAACCAAGGCATATACGAAATTCCCTGTACATCATGCCCGGCCACATACATTGGACAGACCAATAGAAGAATAAGTACCCGCCCAGATGAACACAAAAATGCAGTAAAAAAGCTGGAACACACCTCCTCACTAGTCCAATACATGAAAACCACAGGTCACAACATCAACTTCAATGGCACTAAAACCCTGGCCACTATAGAAAACCCCAGCCACAGAATCATCAGAGAAGCCATAGAGATTGAAAAAAGACCTGAAAGCATGAATAGAAGAGATGATTCCACCAGACTGTCAATCATTTGGAAGCCTGCACTCTCAAATAGAAAGATCTCCACACCACAAAACAGACAAACACCTGAGCACAAACAGACTCCCTCTGATGCCTCCAACTCAAACACCCCCCCACCAAGCACCCAAGTGAAACCTAGCTAGCTTCCTAATGGATAGCAGCCGTCCTTTCACGCAAAGCCAAGCTGCACTGATAGCCTCCAACACAGGAACAGAGTGTTGCCAGCCAATCAAAGCCACAAAACAGACAGAAGAAACCAGAAACACCAATCAATCAAACTCCAAGTCCAATGAACACAGACCCAGGCTCCTAGCCAATCAGAATGGACCAGCCTCGAATTTGAAACCAGAAGCTGTGAGACACTCATCCATACAGAAGCCTGATGATGGCAGATGAGATTCTGCTGAAACATTGCAACAACTTTAACAACACTACAATGACGCGGGATAATACCCGAGGGAAGCTGAACAGCACATATACATATACATACATACAAATAATATTGTATATAAATATAAGGTGACCAACCTTTTACAATGAAAAGGGGGACACAAATAAATTGAAGAAAAAAAAGAAAGCCACTTGCACACACGGCACTTTTGCGTGCGGCACACTCTCTCAAAATAATTCTCCTGTGTGGAGTGCATGCATCTCATAATCGCATCTCGCCGCACTGTACCGAGCCTTGACGAACAGTCATGTCAAATACGTCACATCACACACAGCGTATCGGATCGGCATCGAACAAATATGGAGATTTACAGATTAGTCTTCAAATATCCAAAAGGAGGACATGCAGGAGGACACTTTTTGAGGGAGTACAGAACTTACAAAAGTCCTCCCTAAAGGAGGAAGGTTGGTCACTTTAATAAATATTTATAGTAAAATGTGTATATACAGATACATAAGTGTAGAAACACACACACACACACACACATATATATATATATATATGCCAATTATACACAAAGTCGCAGGGGCAGGATATGCATTCAATTATAAATAAATAAAATTAACTAAACTTGTATCCAATGGGAGATCAAGTCTGTCCCCCTAGGGGGCGGGGCCAGGAACGGCCCTCCTCTTAAAGAGACATTTTTTTTGGGGGGGGGGGGAAGAAACCATCCCCCGAAAGAAGCGCAGTGTTCTTTGGTTTCGCATTTTCTTCCCTTCTCTCCTTGAGAGAGGAAAATTTGCCAACGGACAGATCGAACGGGGACTATTTAGAACGTATAGGGCAATAATTTCCCTTATGGGCTCGCGTCCAACGTGGAGAAGGAGCCCTAAAAATGAAGCGCCATGAGCGAGAAAAGAGACGAGCCCGGATCTTCCCGGCGTCTCTATGGTAACATTCCTTGCGACGTCATTGAAGCACTGCACCAATTGCATCCCGATCCGGAAGGGAACCATCGAGTCTAGACGGAAAAAGCTCTCGCGATGAAGGAGCTTCCGGTGACGACCATTCTTTCCTCTTCCCCCTCCTCTCCAATTTCCGGCCGCCGGTCCCCTCTGTTCCCGTCGCCAGGAGGCCAGGCCGCTCGCGTGGCCTCCTCCTCCTCCACCTTCCCGGGCTCCCCCTTCGTCGTTGCTTCCCCGGCGGCTCCCGACCGGCGCCATGGCGATGAAGCAGACCCCGCTGACGTGCTCCGGCCACACGCGGCCCGTGGTGGACCTGGCCTTCAGCGGCATCACCCCCTACGGCTATTTCCTCATCAGCGCCTGCAAGGGTGAGCCTCGGCCTTTGGCCCGGAGCCACTTTGGGGGATCGCTTCCTCTCCGGTCCTCCCCCAACCCTCCACGGAGCTCACCCAAGCCTGATCGGGGCTGCTTTCCGTGCGAGGATCGAGGCACTTTGCTTTGGGCACCGGCAGGAATTCTCGGCCTGGGCCCGCATGGGGCTACACCCCAAAAAGTGCTTTTTCCAAAAAAAAGGGCAACTGGCCTTTTCTCTCCCCCTGCCCCCGCCCACCTCCTCTGCAAACGTTTCCCTTCTCATCCACTTCTCCAATGGAAGAAGCTCCTTGGCTAAGAAGGGAAACGTTCTCTTTGAGCAAGAAGAAGGGGACAAAAACCCCAACAAAATCCAGTTGCTTTTTGGGGGGGAGAAAAAAGTACCTTTGGGACCACCCTGGATTGGATGATGGAGAATAATCCCACTAGACATATGGGGCTATATAGTCTTTATGGGGTCAGTTTAATAATCAGTGTGGATGGTGAACTACAGGTAAGTCCTCGACCTAACAACAGTTCATTTAGTGGCTCTTCAAAGTTGCACCAGCACTAAAAGTCTATGGAGATTCTTTGTCCTCCAGGTCATGGTGGTCCCAAAGGTACTTTTTCCTAAGAGGCAACTGGACTTTCTGGTTTTTCTTTGAAGATGCTCCCCTTCTCATCCAAGAAGCTTCTTCAGCTCTGACTGGATGATGAGAAACGGAGGGATTTATACTCCTGGCAGACAGCAGGTCATTTGCATTCTTCTGGAGGGACATTGAAGCACTTGGAGGTTTATCTGTATCCTCAGGGTCACCTGAGTCGTGCAAATGGGTGTGGAGCCTTCTTGGAGCTGTTGAACGGACTGTGTTGTCGACTGGAGATAGATGATGTCTAAAATATATTAGTTCTGTTTGTCTATTTGCAAAAAGTGGTTGTGTGGCTATGCAATAAGCAGACAAGTTCCTATATGCTGAAATTCTTGGATCATAGCTGAAAAATAAATAAATAACCCAAGGCAGTTTTTGTAAGACTTTGCCAAACATTAGAATTCCTTATTCATCTTCATGGGACTTTATACCACTGGTAGTTCTCAACTTAACAACTATTCATTTAGTCAATGGCACTGAAAAAAGTGACTTATGACTGGTCCACACATGTTACAACCATCGTTGCATCCCTACAGTCACATAATTGAAATTCTGGTTCTTGGCAATTGGAAAATACGATGGTTGCAGGATCACCGGATCACCATTGCGACCCTCCCAGACAGCTTCCAATAAGCAAAGTCAGTAAGGGAAGCCAGTTTTGTTTCATGACCACACAATTCACTTACACAATGATTCACGTAGCAAACGTGGCAAAAAGGTCATAAAATCAGGCGCAATTCATTTAATCGCCTTGCTTAATAATAGAAATTTTGGCTCCAACAGGGGTTGTTAGTCAGGGATTGCCTGGTTGCTCTGTATCCTCTTTCTGAATTTACAAATACCTGTAAACAAATATATGCTCTGTAATTGAGGCTGTCTTACTTTTTTTCCCCCTCCTCAGATGGCAAACCTATGCTTCGACAGGGCGACACAGGGGACTGGATTGGAACATTTCTTGGTCACAAGGGAGCAGTCTGGGGAGCCACGTTGAATAACGATGCCACAAAAGCAGCTACAGCCGCTGCAGATTTTACTGCGTAAGTGAGAGTTGTTGCATAAGGATATACTTGCAGCAACTTTAAGATTTTATCAGGTCTCAAATCATTAAGTCAAACAGTAGCTAGATAGCTTACAGTTTAGGGCAGGGGTCTCCAACCTTGGCCACTTTAAGATTTGGGGACTTCAACTCCCAGAGTTCCTCAGCCAGCAAAGTTGGCTTAGGAACTCTGGGAGTTAAAGTTCCCAAGTCTTAAAGTGGCCAAGGTTGGAGACCCCGATTTAGGGTAAAGGAAGTCTGTATCTGGAGCTTTCTGAAAATACCATGTTAAAGGAGTCTTTTTTTTTTTTTTTGTTTCAGCAAACTGTGGGATGGTGTTTCAGGAGATGAACTCCTCACATTGGCTCACAAGCATATTGTCAAATCAGTGGACTTCACTCAGGTAAAATATAGTTTTTTCTGTCTTGATTTTCAAGATTTTGAATCTGCCTTTGCTTTTCTGAAGATAGTCAGCATATCACTATTTTTACTAATTTTTTTTAATTGATAAGATTTTAAAAGGTTCGGCATATAACTAACTTTCTTAATAAATGACAATGCTAATTTGCTCTTCTAGGACAGCAATTACTTGTTGACAGGTGGACAAGATAAATTGTTACGTATCTATGATTTAAACAAGCCAGAGGCAGGTGAGATTTTTTTTTTTAAATTCCTATGAATCAGTAAAATGAATACCAGAAGTTGTAAATATTTCTGTGCTAATTTGAAGGCCCAGCAAACTGACTTTTTCAGCCTGGGTTTAATATTTTTTTTATTTAATGGCCAGAATACTTGAGAGTTGGGGTGTCAAACAAACAAATAAGAAAACTGTGATTAAGAAAAACCACAGATTCAGACAAAAAGCGTGCAAAGTCTTCAGTTCACCCCTCCCCCCCAAAAAAAAAAATCAGAAAAGGACAGACTGTCTATGGAGATTCTCAGTCATCCAGGTCCTGTTTGTCCCAAAGATGCTTTTTCAAGAAAAAAACTAGGCTTTCTTTGTTTTTCCTTGAAGACATTTAGCATCTCATCCAAGAAGCTTCTCCAGTTTATAACACAGTCCTTTCAACACTTCCAAGAAGGCTCCACACCCATTTGCACTACTCAGGTGACGCTGAGGACATAGATAAACCTCCAAGTGCTTCAATGTCTCTGTCATGCCCCTGGTGGAGACTGACTCTGAGGAAGAGGAGGAACAGCTGATAGGGAGTGGAAGTGTGGCTCCAGAGGTTGTGGAGGAGGCTGGGAAAGGGCAGAGGCCTATCCCCTCTCCATCCTAGGGCATGCAGGGAGGAGAGGATAAGGGAGAAACGTGGTCTATTGAGGAGGAGAGGGCCTTGATCCTCTTCATGGGCTGCAGCTGTGATAACTAATAAGAGGACAAACGTGAGTATGGGCAAGCGCTGGAAATAAAGTGTGGAAATACCTCTAGTTTATGGTTCCTGAGTTTGGCGTCCTTCCCAGTGTGTGTTTGGTTATCTGGATGTCCTCCAGCCCTTATCTTGCCTGGTTTGTGTTGCTTTTTTCCTCCTCCTTGTAACTGGGAGTTTTTTGTCTTCAGTCAAAGATATTTGGAGCTTGGAAGCAAAGTGAAGGAATAAAAGGGGCTTCACCTGTTTTTTTGTGATGGTTTATTTTGTATCCCACCCTGGGTCATCACAGTCTCTCTAAAAGAATGCAAATGTCCAGCTGTCTGCAAGGAATATAAATCCTTCCATTCCTAACCATCCAGTCAGAGCTGAAGAAGTTTCTTGGATGAGAAGCGAAGTCTTCAAAGAAAGTCCAGTTGCCTCTTGAAAAAAGCATGTTTGGGAAAGGACAGAATATGACCCTGAACTTCATTGCAACCCCCCCCCCCACTTTGAACAGCTAATTTTGTTAATGTTGTAAATAAATTGGATTGCCTTTTTTATCATAATATCAGTGGGATCTTAGGATAGGAGTCCATGTCCCCACTCAGTAGAATAGGCAAGGGAGGGAATGAAAATGGCAGATCTGGCTTATAAGCAGGGTAAATGCATGTAGTCATCTAAGGAGGATTTTTTAAGCCCAAAGTTAACAAATGAATTTAGCCCCCCCAAAAGTTCTGTTTTTCTTGTATCTTTCACTGTGTTGCATGGGAATATCCCAAAATGTCAGAACATGCACTGTACGTTCTAATATACAATAATAACTTCCGTTATTTTTATTTGTTAATCACGAATATAAATACAACCTCAGTGAAATGTATGAAAAGAGCTTTTCATTTTAAATACAAAATATCTCCTTTTCAGAACCTGAGGTGGTCAGTGGTCACACGTCTGGTATTAAAAAGGCTCTGTGGAGCAGTGATGATAAGCAGATCCTTTCAGCAGATGATAAAACAGTCAGGTAAGCAATCGGTCCCTCTTCCCTTAGTGCTATATGAGAAATGGGTGGTGGAGCTGTCCGGTTATCATCTTCACTTTGAAACTACGTTTTGAATTTGAGCATACATGCTTGGCTTTCCATACATGGGGCTTTAGGTCCATTTTATGCAATTGTGTCTGATTTCACGACCTTTGTTGCACAGATGAATCCATTTAATTCAATGACTCTTCTTTGCTGGAAACCAGAAGTAAACACTGGCCAAAAAAAAAAAAACCCTCCAAAAGTCACAATCATGTGACCACAGGATGCCCCAAATATCTGTAAATGTGAGCTGGTTGTCAAGCATCCAAAAGATGACATGACTGGGAGGGGAGCGGGGGGTGGGCTGTGGGGCCTCTAGAAATGGGTCCTAAGGAGTTCTGGAGTGATGCATTATAACTTGAACTGGTTGCTAAGCAACCAATCTTTAAGCAAGGGCTACCTATGCTGTGATTCAGATTCAATTTGATATCTTCATGCCCTGTATCACAAAGTGAATTTATTACTAACTAGCTGGATACCCATGCTTCTCTACGAAACTATGTAGTCGGGCTTAGTTTTAAGGGAAGAAAATAAGGGGAAAAAATTCTGCCTCTGCCTACCAGCATCCATCAGTATTCATGTGTCCTCTCAGTGCGTGAGAGAGTTGGGGGCTGTTTCAGAACTGAAACTATTTGCTGTGTGAGCAAGAAAAAGACAGTAAGGAGCCTGAGTGTGCCTTAGCTCAGTTGTTCTGTACTAAAGCTGCTTGGTGCTGTGAAACTAAAACTGAAACTCCTCTTCTCTACTTGTGTTTTGCATTTGGAAGAGATTTATTTTCAGGTGGGGAGGGGGAGTAGAACTTCTTAGCATCAGAGCATGTTAATAATAATATAGGAAGTACTAATGCTCTGATGGTCATTTCAAAAAATCCTTTCTTAGTGAGCACCTAGAAGCCAAGAGGAACAATAAATGCCAAATTTCAAGTTTGTAGGCTTTACGGTTCTGGAGATTTTGTGATGATGCGTGAGTGGTATTTCACTTTTATATATATATAGATAATGAACCTTTCTCAGCCCCGCCTCAAATTTCCTCATAGCTGGTACGTATTACACCTTGTATACCTCCAGGTGTACCCAGCAGAAGACCCTGTAGCATCGAACTGGCCTACCATTATCAGACCAATTGAGCCCTCCTTGTTAGATTAACCATTTTATTTGGATTCCGGTATCCCCTTAGTGGGAGCCAAGAGCAAAAGAGTGTCTGGGAGTCAAGAAGAGTTGCATACAGCATTTAATTTTAAGAAGCAGGATACTTGCACATGTTCAATCTGGGATTTGTTTTCTTTAGAACAGCTGATCTCAGTTCTTTTCATTTTCCTTTCTTAATTTGCTCCCAAATTGTATTCCTCTTATCTAATTTTAAGAAGGAAGTTGTACCATGCTGTGTTTTACTGGTTGGGAGACAAACAGTTCCTGATTTATTGCAGTGCTTCTCAATCTCAGGGCCTTTTAAGATATGTGTGGATTTCAACTCCCAGAATTCCAGCCAGCCATGCTTATAAGCAGAGAATTAGAGCTTTCACAAGTGACCACAGTACAAATACATGTTTTTCTTTTTGTGTAACAGCAATGACAATTTAAAAAAAAATACTTGATATGCCTGCCCTATTGTAAGTAGACTGACAGATTATCAGATTGCAGTTATGAATTAATTAAATTTTACTCTTGTCTCTTCATTTCAGGCTCTGGGACAGAAATACACTGACAGAAGTGAAGGCAATCAACGTTGCCATGTCAGTGAGTAGCATGGAATACGTGCGTGAAGGAGAGATAATAGTCATTACCTATGGCAGGACCATTGCCTTCCACAGTGCGGAAACGTATGTTTGTTTTTAACGTGTGTTTCATTCATTGGGCCAAACAGACAAACTGGTCAAGCGTAGAATAACCTGTCGAGACCGTGTGCTTATCATGCCTGCAGTCTAAATAATTTCCAGACTTACATTAGTACATGTGTTCAAACTGACTTGTTTTTGCTGAAAAAGAAAGAATGTCTAGTTGCTGGTGTGGAAGATATTAAAATGTATAAACAGGATTATAATACCGGTGAAGAACGAAATATAGTGATTATATTTAAATGACCCTCAGAGCATTTTTTTTTTTGCTAAAAAAAAGTTGGTTTCTTATTGCTGTAATAGTTGTTTCCTGGCCTATGTAATAGTGGCACTCATCCTCCACTGTCTAGGCTACAGTGCAAAAGGAACTCTTTTATCACTGCCACTCCTGGCATTTTGCTGGTATGTGTGTGTGTGTGTTTATCTGTATCTAAGGGGAAATCCCTGCATCTGATTGTAAATGGTAACTATAATCTCAAATGTTTTTATGGCTGGTTCATATTTACTTTTTGACCATCAAAGTTTTTCTTTCAAGAGCACCTTATTTTTACTGTGCAGAATATATATTACAAAAATGAAATCACAGTCCTCTAAAAATTGATCTCTTTTTGTTAACAAGCACTCAGCTTCCTGATAAGTGAGTTTCATTTAAATAAGAATCCCTCCTTATAGTGTTTTCCTCTATAGTGTTTTAGTGTTTTGTTCAATATAGGATTTTCTTTTTTAACAATAATCTTGCTTTTTGTTTTCTCTCCATAGTCTGGAACAGATTAAATCATTTGAGGCACCTGCAACAATAAATTCTGCATCTCTCCATCCGGAGAAAGAATGTCTAGTTGCTGGTGGTGAAGATTTTAAACTTTATAAATACGATTATAATACTGGTGAAGAATTAGGTATGTGATACATTTAAATGAACTTCAGGGCATGTTTGGATGAATTTCATGGCTAAAAAAACAACAGCCAGCTTAACTGCTAATTGTAAAAGTTTAAACTTCAAAGTTTTGGGGGAATTCGCAAGGCAGTGATAACAATCCTAACTCAATTATCCAGTTGGTATTGTACTCATATTTCATTCCACTGGACCTTGAATTGTGGCTTTAAACAGATGATGTTTCTCCAACTGCACATGTTTATATGTGATTGTGTTCAAGTCACTTTTGCATGGCTCATATTGCAGACTGATATACATATGCGTGCATGTAGACCCAATTATAATTAACATAATACTGTGTGCTCATGTATTTTTATGGGTGAGATAGAGAAGATAAAAGTAGGCAAGAGTAAAACTCCTAATTCCTTTTTTCTTATAGCTAGCCAATAACTCAATTCTTTAAAAAAAGTCACTCAATCTAGACTTCAATATTCCAACACTATTGAGAGCTGAAGCAGTTGCAGTCAAGTATGCCATTTGGGGAAAAAATTTTTTCCCCAATGCTATTTGTTGCAAGAATTGGGTGCAATTAAAGAAGCAGAAATATTTTTTCTGTGGCAGGAAAGAGACGGAAATTCAGTACTCCTGCCATTAGTTATGAAATGTCTGGGCAAGATTTCAGGAGGAGTATTAATGGTCAGTTGTGGCAAAAATAGATTGAAAATGGTGCCTTAAAAAGCCAAAATGTGTTCAGTATTTGAAAACTATTGGTAAAGCTGGATCTTGAGCTTGCAAAAATTCAAAGGTCACAAGTATAGGTGTAATTAAGTTCATTTTGACCGGACTGGATCCATACTAATAAGTCTTTCCCAGCCAATAAAATAACACTTAGTAGCTCTAATACAAACAGTTTTTTTTTTTTTAATTTCACATGGCTTTGCCCATCTGAAGTTCTCTCTCTGTAGTTTTTCTGGAAAAATAGCAAAATTCCCTGTACTACTTCCATTGTCAGAGAATATTTATCACTCTTTAATAATTAATCCTTGGCCCTGTGTTTCTGTGATCCATTGGGGCATAGAGGTAACGGATAATTTATTCATTAGAGTTACATCCCATTCTTTGTATATAGGAGGTCAGGGCGGCATATATGCTGCTCCAGCCTCCTGTTTTTCCCTACAGCAGTAAACCCTCAAAAACAGCTTGGGCTGAGTGAGAATTACTAGCCCATATTTCCTCAAGAATTTTTTGTGGGCGGGGACGAACTTCAACCTGGGTCTTCCTGCTCCGTGTCCAACATCTTAACCCACAACACTATACTGGCCATTTAGATTAGGGAAACATTGATATTGAATCTTGAGTTCCTCATCTTTGCCTCATCCACCCTCTTGGAATTTGTCAGTTATCGTCCCTGAACAAGGATATAAATAATGTTGAGGGTGAGCTGATACAGTTTTTACCTTCAATTTTAATAAAAAAGTCTTATCTACACAGTTCCTATCTGGTTGCCACAGTACCCCCAAATCTCATCTCTTTTCTGGTGGCAAGTTCACCTCCAGGGCATCAGAGAGCCCTTCGGTTCCATACGACAATCGGTGCTTTTCTAAAAATTGAGGCCTCCTTAATGTTGCTTCACAAGAGAAGGCAGAGTTTTTCATTTGAAGCCCCATCGCAGGGCAAAGCTCTGTCTTTGTTGTTTCCTTAAAAGCTTGAGCTGCATCCGTTCACGTCAGTGCTTCCCCTCACCTTATTGATGCATTACAATTTCTTTGCAGAATCTTACAAGGGGCACTTTGGGCCAATTCACTGTGTCAGATTTAGCCCAGATGGAGAATTGTACGCCAGTGGCTCAGAGGACGGAACACTGAGGCTGTGGCAGACGACAGTAGGGAAAACATATGGTCTCTGGAAATGTGTGATTCCTGGTAAGAAATGTCTTTTCTATTGGGACCGAAGCGTTTGCTAACTTGTTTGTTCTCTGATTTACGAGACAATTACTACACAATTGTACTGAAGCAGAGGCAATCTTGCGACTTAATGACTGTTCATTCATTGACTGAAGTTTGCTTGTGAAAAAAAGTGACACAACCAATGGCGTTGCTCTTAACATTCATATGATCAAAATTTGGGCACTTGGCCACTGGCACGTATTTATCACAGCTGCAGCATCCAGCTGCAGGGGTCACCTGGTTGCCAGTTGCATCCTTCCCAGTTGGCTTTCGATAAGCAGAGTGAATAAGGGAAGCTAGATTTGCCTAATGGCCATGCGGTTCACTTAACGACTGTGGCAAAAAGATCATAAAATTGGGCCTGACACACTTAACCAACTGCCTCATTCGGCATCTGAAATTCTGGTCCTAAACGTAGCCGTAAGTCAAGGATTATTGTTCTGACCAAGGATTTCCGGGACCATAATTAAGCACACACTTAGTGAAAACAATTCTTGTTTTTATTTCAGCGCTGGGATTTAAGTTCATTCCCAGCCTGTAATGAGTCTCAAACTGTCCCTTGAGATAAGCACCCACCTTTCTTTCCTGTGAAGTGCTGCCAACAACAGAAGCGCCAAATGAACTATAAAAAAACCAACCAAGGTACAAAGTCCACACACAGCTTCAAGGATGAATCTGAACCGAATCAACTACTTTGCTTCCTACAAAGGTTTCTTCATCTTTGCCTGTCCTTTATACCTTATGGGAGGGGCAATCACCTCCCAGCCTTACTCCTGAGTCTTCCCCTTTTGTTTCAGCTGCTCTTGCCTTCTAGCAGCTCTGCGCACACACGCACTGGGAACAGGCTTCCCTTGTTCCTCTGCCTCACTGCTGCCAGCCTCCGGAAGCAGCACCCCACTCCCAGATGGTCCTGGTCCCATCTCTGCATCGGATGCAGGACCCTCGTCCGAGTCCTCTCCAGATTCCTGGATTGGTCCCCGTTCTTCCCCACAGTCTGATTCTGCTGCCATCTGCAGAGACTGCTGGTGAACCATAACAATTACCTGCATTTCTTTTGGCTTCGCTGCTCAGTAATTCACTGTTACCTGATCAGATTGTATATCAGTAAAAGATTGGGCAGTGCGTTTTGATTAAAATTTGCCATTAAAATGCTAATCCTGTATTGTACCACTTCATCTGGCCCTGATGGAGTTAGTGATGCTCCGTATGAAAGAAACAACTTAAAAACATCCTTTGAGAAGAGGCTGTGTAGAAGTTTTCAATTGGGCATCAGGGATGGGGTAAACTGAAGGCTATTCAGAAGGAGGTAGATCTAACTTCCATGGCCCCCTGAAATGGAAAACCTTTGTTTTTCTAAGGCCAGTAAATTGTAGCTGTTTCATGATACATATCTATGGAAGAGAGTAGATAGATCCTCCCAGCTTAAACCAGGCAGACCTAACTGTGAGAAAAACATATGAAATAGCACTGGACAGTTGTTTAGTGCCTGGCAGAATGCTGTCTGTTTTGTAAATATTTATAAAAGTGACAAGCTGAGTGACGTAAAGTTATGGTTTTGTGCTTTTCTGATTCTCTTTTTCCAGAAGAAGAAGGTGGAGAGCTGGCTAAGGCTAAAGTCAACCTTCCAGGAACTGCAGAAGAAGAATTAGGTAATGATCGAATGGTAGAATCTAACCACAATTCAGAGGTTGACCTTTCAGTGTGTAGGATAATGTAACAAGAACTGAAGAGATGTAAGAGATGCCATATGAACCACATTAAATAGTGTTTCTCAAATTTGGAGTCGTGCTCCCAGAATTCCCCTGGCAGTTAAAAGTCCAGCTGATGAAAACTGAGGATTCACTGTGAAAGTGTGATTATTTTCTATCTCGTTTACATTAAAATATTTTAATAGAGATAGCCCTCTGCTTACAACAGTTCATTTAGTGACCGTTCAAATTACAACGGCATTGAAAAAAGTGACTTACAACCGTGTTTCACAGTTACCTTTCCAGCATTTCCATCATCGCATGATCAAAATTCAGATGCTTGGCAATTGGTTTCCATTTTATGACCACTACTGTGTGGTGTGATTCCCCCTTTTGCGACCTTCCGACAAGCAAAGGGGAAGCCAGTTTCACTTAACAGTCAGGTTACTAACTTACCAGCTGCAGTGATTCACTTACCTGAGGCAGAAAGTTCGTAAAATGGGGCAAAATTCACTTAACTGTCTCACTTAATGACAGAAATTTTGTGGCTTAATTGTGGTCATAAGTTGACTGCTTGCAGCACCAATATTTTAACTGGCCTTTTTAAAAAAAAAATAAAATCTCACAATGTCGAGGAATTGTCTGGAAGATAATATTGCTTGGGCTTGGGCTGGGTGGTGTTGGTTGGATGAACACGAGGACATTCACGTTAGCCTACTGACCAAAAGGCCAAATGTGACCAGATGCTACTTCCGGGAGCATACCGAGACTCTGTAGACTGAAATAGATACTGTGTTCTGGTGGAATACAGGAATAGCAATATATATTTTTAAATTAACCTTTGCTAAAAATTAACGGAGGATTTTTCTTCTTTATTCTTCCCTTACTCTCAATTTGGCAGAAGACCTTGGCTCTGAAAACACAGATTCCATCTATAGCACACCTCCTGAAGTTAAGGCTTGAGCGTCACGGCCGTTAAGGACAACACACAAACTCGTTGAGCTTCGATCCCCAAAAGAAAACAGAAAAAATGGAAAAACAAAACAAAAACCAACAGCAGTCATATGCAACAGCCTCTCCTGAGGGTGCAAAGAGAATCGAAGGCTAAATAAGAGAGGCAGTAATTGATGAGAATGCATAGGAACAGGTTGACAAGAAAGATGAATAGACACACACACAAAAAGTAACGGTTTGGCTGTCTTTTAAGCATTATTGCCTTTTGTTAAGTCTGAACATAACTAGGCGCCGAGATCCTGTTTTTTCTCCAGCGTGAAGATTAAGTCATTGTAGTGTTTTATTGAGGAGACATGTAACGGTATCTTGGTTAGAGTATGTTCTCTGAAAGTGGAGAAAGGGTGACGAAAGGCGGGGGTCATTTGATTAAATAAAATATTTGTGGTTTAGGGTTTTTTTTTGCCCTCCCACTTTTATTGTACACTGCTTCTGTTTCCAGATCATCTAAATAAAATGCTCCTACGATGGCACTCCTAGAAAATGTTATAAAGCGTACCAGGTTAATTCATCTGTTTCTGAACAGTACTGAACAGCCTGGGGCTTCGTATAAAAACAAAAAATAAGGGGGGAAGTAAGTTTTGGGGGTGTTTTTTGCACGATAGGTGGCTGAATGCCCTGCTGCTTGAAGCTTGCATGTTGTTCTCCAGTAAAATTTCATAATTCAAAATTTATCTCTAAAAAGATAACGTGGAGGAGCATCCCTGTATTAATTGCTTCTGGTCTAAATTGTTCGTATATTATCTGAATTTACACTATGTAAATACATACCTACTTAGCCATTGTATTTCTTCTGGACTTTTAAACGGAAGCAGCTAAGTATTTCTATATGATTTTTAATGTTTTTTTTTCCAAAAAGAAACTGTATACATCAAATAATTCATATGCTGCATAGGAATAAAATGGTGGTTTAAAGAGTCATCTGTATTAACCGGAGAATAAATATAAGGTCAGCCATTGACGTTTATAAATGGCAGCATGTGTTCAGAATATACAATATATCCAACATAAAAGGAATACAAGCCCATTATTTTAGAACAGCCTTGTCCATCCTCTTTAGGTATCTGTTGAGTTGCAGTCAATTGTCTTACACCCATATCCATCAGCCATTTTGGCTGGTGATCTAAACGATGCAATTCAGCAAATCTGGCAGGTTGAATGTTGAGGAAGATTCTAACAGTGTTCTGCAGTACAAGGGGAATCGAGTATTAAGATTAACTCTGTGACACACTTATTCTTTGGAGGTAGGAAAATACCTGAAACATTAATGCAGTGATGATGGATTTTTCTCCATCTTTAGTGCAACAGGATGTGAAAAAGATAAAAACGTGAACTAATTATATAGGACCATGCATTTAGGAATAGGGACTTTAGGAGAAATATTACTGCATTTTTGCAACAGATCTGGGAAGATCTGAGAATGTTAACTTTCAAACAAAATTTGAATGGTATTCTATGAATCAGCTGGTTTTAGAGTACCAGCTCTCTTGGTTGCTTACAAATGCAGTATTTTCCCCCCTGTATCTTGGTGCTCCATCTTTTTTTGCATTGGTTTCTGGTAGACATTTTTGCTTGAACCCTCTGTCTATATGCAAGTAGTAATAGCACTTAAGACTTATATACTGCTTTACAATGCTTTACAGTCCTAACATTATTTACAATCTCAGCCTATTTCTCCCAACAATTTGGGTCCTCATTTTACCCACCTTGAAAGGATGGAAGGCTGAGTTAGCCTTGAGCCTGGTGAGATTTGGATATGGATATATACATGGATATGGATATGGTAACCTGATGTAAATAGCTGTGTAAGAGAAAAACATAGGATCTGCATGTTTGTATAAGAAAAGGATTTTCCATTCTGTATGTGCTTCCTTCCTATTGAAATGTTCAAGAGTAGCTCTTGTAGATTACAGGTAGTCCTTGATTTACAATTACTCATTTAGCAACCATCCAAAGTTACGATGGCACTGAAAAAAAGTTACTTGAAACTGGACCTTACTCTTAAATTGTCTTGTGATCAAAATTTGAGCACTTGGTCAACAACACACACTTACTATAGTTGCAGAGTCCCAGAGTCTTGTGATTGCCATATGTGACTTTCCTAGCTGGCTTCCAACGAATCGAACTCAAGAACAATTCAGTAACAATTGCAAGATTCACGTAACAACTGCAGTGATTTGCTTAACAAACACGGCAAGTAAAGTAAAATCAGGCATGACTCAATAACTGCCTTGTTTAGCAACAGAAAGTCTAGTCCTAATTGTTGAGGGCTACCTGTATGTTTCTTGATGCATTCATAGCCTTCAAATTTACCACATTCTGAAATACCTTGCATTTACATTGTGAAAAAGTGTTTGTAGACAGTTAATGCAGCATGGTTTTGGAGCTTCATCTTGGAAGCAATAAAAAATGGCAGGTTCATTGGCACCATTTGTTTCTGTACATATACAGGCAGAGTCACTAATTTACCTACTCCATTCCACCATGGGTGCCTTTTGTTCTTAGCTGATAGAGGGTTATGGAGTGTTACTAACCCTTGCTTGCAATTCAAACTATTTTGCAAAGGAAGATGAGGGATGACACTGTAAACTTATGACACCCTGTAATCAGTTGCACCTTTCAAAATATGAAACTCCTCTTTTATGGCTTTCTTCACCCAATTATCTGTGCCACATTTAAGCCAAAGAGGAAAGTAGATTCCAAGCCATTTGTCATCAGGTAGAACCAAATTATATCTCCAGCGAAGATCAGAACCTTTTTATTATGAAACTCCAAAGAGGGCTTCCCGAAGCAATTATATTTACTACAAGAAGAAAACCTTTGACCTCAAGAACAGCAGCCAATGCTATTGCCCACAGCTTTAAAAACAACTGAAAATCAGCAGTTCTTAATGCTTCCACAGGGAGAAAATGACAGCTCTCTGCCCCTGTCTAAAACTATTTTTTAAGGCCAGAGGCCACTTTGTCAAAAACCCAATAAATTCTGAATTGCTCTTTAGCTTTCTTGCCAAATTCCAAGCGTGACATTCCTTTCCGACCTTTTCTTGGAGATGGCAAGGTGATGGACTCTTTTTTTTTTCCCACCCCCCCCTCATTTTAACCCTGGTGCAATAGGCCTAACCTTATTGGCTGGAGGGGAGGAAGCAAGGCCTCCAATTTAGCCCCGAAACTCCATGATTGTCGAGATCAACAAGGGCTGCATTTTGACCCGTGGTAACTTGTACACGGAGAGGCTGTACATTGTCCAGTCTGCAATGTTGATTTTATCTGGATGATATCATGTGAATCATAAAACGAAGACGGCCTCCTGGTTGTAAAATCAAGGCAGCTCAATCACTGTCGTGCTAATCGGGGCAGCTGCAATTGATGAGCCCGAAAGCAGCATGACAATCAATGAAGACAACCGAATGTTTTATCTTTGCAGTCCCAACTTTCCCTGGGCAATGAATGAATGGACAGGGCCATACTAACAAATAATAAATGACAATAATACTTGGTTGATACCTAGGATGCTGGCAGCAGCCTGTATCAACCATTAGCGCCAATTATATTTATGATACATTTTGAAACGTTCAGTCGACTGAGTTTCATGTTTAATGAATAATAATGAATGATAATAGTAATAGCATTACTATTAATACTGTTAATACTAATAGTCATAGTAGTATTAATACATTACCAGATGGTAATGATTAATAATAATAATAATAAATAAATAAAATAAATAAAATAGTAGTAGTAGTAGTAGTAGGAGTAGTAGTAGTAGTAGTAGTAGTAGTAGTAAAACCAAGCCCTTTGCCTCTCATTTTCTTTGCTCACCACCCGGCGCGCTTCCTCTGTCATCACAATATGCAGAATCGCGGGGCCTGCTTCGTTTGCAGTTTTTCAAGCGGTCACCCAAAGAGGTGCGAATCCGATTCGCCTTTCTCCGCCCCGGGGGCCTTCTTGGAGGGGAGGAGGAGGAGAACGGGGTGGAGGGAAGGAGGGAAAGGGCGTAACCGGGAAGCGCTGCGAAAGCGCCTTGCCCTGGAAGAGCATCGACTTTCCCCTCTCCGCCGATCATGGCTGCTAACAACCCGGGCATCGAGTTCGGTAAGCCGGGCCGCAGCGGCGGATCTCTTCCGTGCAAACTGAGAGGTGGGCGGAACAGGCGGGGTGGGCTGGGAAGAAGGAAGGGGTGCTTTGCACCTGGGAGGTTTTCCCTTGGCTCCAGAGGTTTCCTCCCTTCTGCTGGTCGAGCTCGACGTCCGCTGTAGAGCAGCGGTTAGGGGGGAGATGAACCCGGCCCTCTTCAAAGGTCTGAAATGCCTGGCTTTAATTAGTTACCTCAGGTGGCGTTTCTTCTCCGGGGCCAATTTGTTTAGCCCAAACTAGGTTACTTCTTCCCAGGAAGGTTAGTTGTTTGGGCAAACAAGGGAGCAGTTCTTTTATGTCTATGGAGATTGTCCGTTATTCAAATCAAGGTTGGTCCTTTTCAAGGTCCTTTTCCACTGGACTTCCTTGTTTTGGTTTGTTCTTCTTTGAAAACGTTTCTCTTCTCATCCAAGAAGCTTCTTCATTTTTTTCAGAACTAAACCAGCTTCTTGGATGAGAAACGAAACGTTTTCAAAGAAACGGGGGGGGGGGGGAATAAAAATCCAATGGCCTTTTGGAATGGAGAGTTGATCTCTGACAGAAAGCCACTCCAAGAGACTAGAAGCATTTGGAAATGGGGATTTACAGGTGGCTGTTACCCATCAGTCTGGGTGGACAAAATCAGAGATGTGGTGGTGATAAGCTGCCTGGGAAAGCCAAGGCAAATCATCCAAACTATTAAAAAAATCCAAAAGTTAGAATATTTTGGTCATGTGATGCGACACTCAGAAAAATACTTCACTTAATTCTTCAAGGAATGATTGAAGGCAAAGGAGGTCATGGCTTCAAAATGTAAGGGACTGGTTTAGACAGAACTCAGCAGCGCTTTTTGGTGCGGCTGTTGATAAAAATAGGATCACCAACATGATTGCCAATGACCGATGATGGATATGCCACAACAAGAAGAAGGCCTCGTTGCACATGCCATGCACAGTAGTTGCTTTTCTCTCCTCTCCCATTCCTGTCTTGGTTTTCCTGGTTAGTATCAATAAAAAGAAATATGGCAGTATCCCCCCATCCGGAATGAGTTTAAAGGACACACTGGATGGTAAGGATCCGAAGGTATAGGGCTCAAATCCTGCAAAAAGAAACAATAAGTGTGTAAGTGCCAGAAGTTTGTTTATTGGTTTGCTTGATTTATAGCAGGTTTTTTTTTTTTCCAAACTTGACAACTTTAAGATATATGGGCTTCAATTCCCAGATTTCACCGGGTAGTTAGCTAGCTAGCTGGGGAATGGCTGGCTGGGGAATTGTGGGAGTTGAAATCCACATATCTCACGGTTGCCAAGTTTGAGAAAAACACTGATTTATAAGGATTAAGCGATCCAAGGGAGCTTACAGGAGTGTTTTGAAACATAAAATCACTCAAACAACAACAGTGCAGCAGAAGATAAAAACTGAAATTCAAACACTTGAGGTAATTCCAGGACGTTTATACTTTTTAAAAAAGGAAATAATATTGAAAACCATCTTTTATGCCCAGCAAGAAAAACTTCAGAACAGCTCGGAAAACTACGGGGACTCACAACCACTGAACGGCAAATTTTCAGAAATGTTGAGGTCACAGGAGTGACTGCAGTCTAATGCAGCTAAAGGGTGCTAAATCACACTTGACAAATCTCAAATCAGCTGATAGAACCAATATTACAAAAGATGATTGGAGAGTTGTGGGAAACAAAATATAATCCCAGTTGTTAGCAAATATTGGCAGACAAGATATTGCAAAGGGTCTAGGCCTGCAGACGAAAACTTATGTTTCCTTTTGTTGTGGCTGTGATTTTCCAACGGGTTTTCCAGATAGTCCTCAATGTATGACTAGTCCTTTTAGAGACCATGTGAGGTTACAACAGATAATCGTCTCTCCAATATTTATGATTTTCTTCTGAAGTTCTTCCATGATCATGTGACCTCATGTTGGGCACTTGGCAACTAACCCTTATTTATGGCTATTTGTAGCAACCTGCAGTCACATGACCATGTTTCCCCCCCAAAAAACACATTTATTTCCAATTTTTGATAAAAACAGCCCATAATGAACAATGGGTTCACGTTATGATTACAGACTCCATATGACGGTCATAAATTGTGCACTACTTGTTGAGAAATTTATGATCTGTTGGTATTTCCTACTTTATAATTTGGAGAGATGATTCTTGGGAACATTTCCAGATAAAATGCTGTTTTAAACTGCCTAAGAAAATAAATCTCTTATTAAGGTTTGGATTTGATCTCCAAAATATATCAGGCACAAGTAATCAAGAACAGGAGTAGGGCTCAAAGCACAAAAAATGTACTAGAACCTATGTACTAGTACCTATGTACTAGAATTTGGTTTGTTAATAGTCAAGATGAATTTTCATGAGCCAGTCAGTTAGTCAGTCGAATTCATGGGAGGCTGGACTTAAGTGGGAATGCAAGGATTCCAAACTGATGACCCATTTAACTCCACCCTTGAATTCAGCCTGCCCATCTTGGATGTAGTCTTTTTAGAACAGCTACATCTTTTTCCAGCATCACAAGTACAGAGGGCAGCTGTGCAACCCTAGCAGTGTTGCTGTTTAGGAGTTTGTAGAAAGGTGCTGTGTTTATGCTTTCTAGCCCTCTAGAAGCCCTTTTAGAAATCCAGATCCAAAGCTTGCAATGCGCTGTCCTAGTGTGATTTTGGTTTTGGCTCAGTACCAAACATCTCAATTGGATCCAAGACCAAATATATTGAGTGTCCTGGAATCCGGCAAAATTGCATTTTCCAGAGAAACGACTGAATACAGTTTTGAAGGCAAAGCCTTGGAACATATTTTCAGATGAAACAAAGCAGATTTCCATCCCTCATCCCCCCCTCGGAGCATGAAAGAAAGTTGGCTAATTATCTGTAGTTTAACTACTTTAATTACTTTGATCCCTGAAGCCCCATGAATATTTGATTGGAACAGATGACATATTAAAAATGGTATTATTAACACTCCCAGGTTTAATGAATTGGAACGTCTTTGTCTTTCAACAGACATTCAAGATGATTCAAACCTGTTCCTTCCCAGGTGTGCAATCCAGTTTTCTTTTTTAGAGCCGTTGGAATATTTATTTATATTCTGTCTTTCCTACAGGAAAGACAGGATGGCGTGCATGGTGCTTGTATCGCCATTTTCCTCCCAAATAGCAACCCTGTGAAGTAAGTCAGACTGGAAAAGAAAGAGAGTAGCTGACCTAAGGTCATTGAGATGTAAATTGATAAGAATAAAAATAATAAATATGCACAGGCCCTCCATTTTTAATTATGGTGGGTCATCTACAGCAGTGTTTCAGCCTCAGGAACTTTAAGATGCATGGATTACAAATCACTGAATTCTCCAGCCACCATGTGGATAAGGAGGAAGTTATTACAGATGTTTAGAAAGAGGGCAGAGAAGAGCAACAAAGATGATTAGGGGACTGAAGGACAAAGCATATAAAGAACGGTTGCTGGAACACAGTATGTCTAGTTTAATGAAAAGAAGGACTGGGGTGACCTGATAGCAGTGTTCCAATGTCTCAGGGGTTGCCATGAAGAAGAGAGGGTCAAGCTATTCTCCAAAGCACCTGAGGGCAGGACAAGAAGCATTAGTAGAAACTAATCAAGGAGAGAAGCAACCTAGAACTCAGGAGAAATTTCCTGACACAACAATTAGTGGAACAACTTGCCTTCAGAAGTTGTGGATGCTCCATCACTGAAGGCTGTAAGGAGAGATTGGACAACAATTTGTCTGAAATGATATAGGGTCTCCTGTTTGAACAGGTTGGACTAGAAGACCTCCAAAGGACCTTTCCAACTCTGTTATTTTGTTGGCAATGGAATGATGATGACAGTAGTATCAAACAAACAACTTTTAAAATGCATTTTTGTCATATTTTAGTTTTCCCCAATCTGGTCACCTCCAACAAAAGTTAAATTCCAGAGATGATAATAGCTGGCAACATGAAAAAAGAAGGCCTAAAACAAGGGTCCCCAAACTTGGCAACTTTAAGACTTGCAAATTTCAACTCCCAGAAGCTCTGGGAGCTGAGGAATTCTGGGAGTTGAAGTCTACAAGTCTTCAAGTTGCCATGTTTGGGGACCTCTGGCCTAAAGAATTATAGGTCCAAAATTGGACCAGTATCTAAGACTGCTGCTCACATCTCCCCTTTCAGTTTCTTCCCCAAAATGATTTTGAATGTTAAATGGTGATAGAAGTAAATGGATATTTTTTCCCTCCCCCCTCTAGATCTTACATGGCTTGCACAGGTTCGGGTGAATCACCCAGCTGTTCTAAAGCGGGCAGCGCAGATTGAAACACAACGGTCCATGAAAAAGAATTGGCTGGTGAGAAGTCCCCTATTCTTGGGTTTCCAAAAGAGACCTTCTTCCATGAATTTTAGCACCGTCTTTTGTTCATGGTGTTTGATGCTTTTGTCATCAAAACTCAACGGTGGCAATGGGCTGGTGAAAGATGATCTGTTTATCCTACTCAATTTGAGACTTGAAAGGCCACAAAGAACAGCTAAAATACAAATGTTTTAAGACAGGGTCCCTTGTCAGAGTTCTGAGTAATGTATCCACTGAAAGCAGAACTCCGAGGCAAGTAGATTCCCTAAAGAAGATGTTTACTGGTCACATCCTCTTGGCACAGCTAGTGAAAACCAACCCTAAAAGTTTTCGCGGTTTTCCCTCTAATTAAAAAAGCAAATATTCCCTCCCCAGGCATCACCGGTCACATTGTCCAATGAAGGTAGCTGGGAGGCTGCTTGACCAGTCCTCTGCCATCTGCTGGGATGACCTTGGTTTCTACAGGAAAACTTTTTGTTTTGACTGGTAGCCGGTCTATCTGCTTCCCCCCTCCTTTCTCCTTTTCAAAGTTTGTGGCAACCATGAGGCAGAAGAAAAATGGCTTCAACCAAGTCAGCTTCAGAGTTGACACCCCCAACCTGTGGGCCATGGCCCACTATCGGGCTGGGCCACGTGATTGGCTGGACGGTGCATGTGCCTTCGCAGTGCGCATAACTCTACTTGTACTTACCTCATTGCGACTGCTTGCGACTCCTGTCGTGCAAACATTGCTGCGAACATTGCAGTTGCTTGCATGCACGCGCACCATGTGCTTTCCCCTCTCACAAGATCATCCTCTCTTCCCCCTCCCCCCCACTCTGGACAGCCGGGAAAGGTTGGGGAACTCTGTTTTAAGATATATGTCTTGTTGGATAAGTTGGAGAGCTCTTGCTTCCAAATGCTGTCAGGAAAGACCACATTTTTCCGAGGCTACAGGTAGTCCTCGACTTAACAATCATTCATTCAGGGACCGTTTGAAATTATAATGGCACTAAAAACAGTGAAAAATGACCACTTGTCACACTTAAAACCAATGCAGTCATGTGATGCACATTGGCAACAGGCGTGACCAGAGTCAAGGGGGAAATGAGTGATGTATTTTAGTATCAGCTGGCTGTCAGGACTCCAACAAATCCAACCCCATTCAAATCATAAGTCTCTAGCCACATCTCTCAGAAATAATAAAATGGATTTATTAGAAGTGGCCATGTTGGCATAAACTAGATGCAGCCGACACTAAATTACATCATATATTTCCCCCTTGACCCTGGTCTTCCCCCCACCCCCTGGATATATATTCCCCAATGGGACACATCCAACCCCAAGAGTCATCAATCATGCTCTCCAGTAATATTGTTGCACTCCAACAACTTTGGGCTACCGGGGTGATTATCTAGGCACTTAAGGAATGCACTGTTTTCCCCCACTCCCTTTTTCTGGCAGCTAAAAAGACCAAAGGAGTATCTTTTTAGTTGACAGTGTATTTACAGCATGCGCAGTGGTCATGTAATTGCTGTTCACAACCTTCCCAACTAGCTTCCAACCAGCAAAGTCGATGAGAGAAACTGGATTCACTTAATGACCATGTGATTCACTTAATAACTAGTGATTCATTTAACAACAACCAAAAGATCATAAAACTGGGCATGAGGCATTTAACAACTGTCCAGCTTACCAACAGAAATTCTGGATCCGAACGTGGCTATAAGTCAAGAACTGCCTGTACCTAGTCAGGTTTTCAGGGCATGATCCCATTGATAAAAAAACCAACTTTCTAACTGATTTTTAAAAGCTGTTTGTTCTACCACCTCTTCAGTTCCAATTGATTCTTGAAACAGTTTTCACTGTGTTTCCCTTCACAACTCATCTTGCAAACAAGGAGACTAGAATCCCCTTCCTAGCTGCTAATTGTATGTTTTTTTCTATCTCTTATAGATAACACGAGGATTCAACTAAATCCCTTTTCTGCAATAAAATAAACCCTGCTTTAAATCAAAACAAAAAAAAAAGAATTGCACACTTTTAATACTGGTGTGGAAAAGGGGAATAAGTTGAAATCCTTCTTTTTCTGCTTTCAGCAATGGGTTGGTGCAGCAACTATACTAAGTACCCAGTGATGTCAGCATCTACATATCTTAACTTGACTATTGTTTATGCAAAACCTATAGTTACTACTTAATTTGTGACTTGTTTAAAATCAAAAGCAGTCAGGTTAGAAGAAGGAGAAATACAGGTTAGTCCTTGACTTATACCAGTTCGTTTAATGACCATTCAAAGTTACAACGGCACTAAAAGAAGTGACGTATGACCATTTTTCACACTTACGACCTTTCCAGCATCTCCATGAACATGTGAACAAAATCCAGGTGTTTGGCAACTGGTTATATTTATGACCATTGCTATGATCTAAGATCGTGGGATCACCTTTTGAGACCTTCTAACAAGCAAATTCAATGGGAAAGCAAAGATTCACTAAGCAACCGGGTTACTAACTTATCAACTACAGTGATTCATTGAACAACTTAAGGCAAGAAAGGTTGTAAAATTGGGCAAAATTCATTTAACCAGTAACTCCCTTAACAGTAGAAATTTTGGGCTCAGTTGTGGTTGTATCTGTATAACAGACTAGACCTGCTATTGGACTAGGACTGGGGCGATATCCATATTTTTGTCTACTCTTGATCATGAAAGACTTTGAATTAGTTCAACTCATAGTTGTGGTGTTCTGGAGATATAAACAAGGGAAGCTACCATGCAACCTGTGGTTGTTTCGATGGATTGAGAAATCTCAACAACCATCAGATGGCAGCAAAAAACATAGAAAACTCTTTGCTGCCCTCTGTTGGTCATCTGTGGTTGCTTTAATCAAGGATCCAACCACAATTAAAAGTAGCCTTCAAAATACACATACAAACAAACTCCAAATTTCCATCCCAGGACACTGCATATGAATGCACTATTTAAAAGAGATTATACATTCATTCAAGTTACTGAATGTCTAAATTTTGATCATGATGCTCCAACAGTCTTAAGTGTGAAAAATGGTTATAAGTCACATTTTTCAGTCCCGCTGTAACTTTGAACGTTCACTGAATGAATGGTTATAAGTCAAGGACTATCTTTACCAACCGTGTAGTTCAATTGCAAGGACTTTTTTTAAAAGCAGTTTGATGTGTGTGTTTTTAAAGGCAGCTTGGCTTTTGAGAGCCGTCACCTGCATAGACCTCACCACTCTTTCTGGAGATGACACCCCATGCAGCGTTTGCCGATTGTGCCACAAAGCCAAACATCCCATCCGAGAGGATTTGTTACAAGCCTTGAAAATGGGCGATAAAGGTACGTTGTGGTTATGAAACCTTGCTTCGATCTGGGAAAAGTGTACTGAAAATTTTGAATATTGTTGAGAATAAAGAGAAAGAGACAAAAGAGAAACAAGCTGAGTAGGTAGAGCTGGGCTAGCAACGTGATATGTAATGTGAACATGGAAGAAAAAAGGGAAAAGCATATTGCAAATCCAACAGCCATCAGAACAATTGACCCAAGAGCAGGGGTGTCAAACTCAAGGCCCGGATTCGGCCTGTGGGGTGCTTAGAACTGGCCCATGGGACCAGCCCGGAAATATACAGGAATCGGCCTGTGGTGCCTCTGCCAGGCAAAGCAGGCCACGGGGGACCGCATGTGGCTCCCCCACAGCTCATTTTTGGCCTCCACGGCCTCCTGTAGCACCCTGCTGGGTGAAAACGGGCCATGGGGGGGTCCTCATGAGGCCCCCATGTGGCCCGTTTTCAGCCTCCACAGTCTCCTACTGCACTCTGTAGGCCAAAACAGGGGGCCCCTGCAACCGCCCCACACCCATTTTGGCCAACAGGATTCTGTAAGAGGCATCTGTCCCGAGCACCCCCGCTCCGCCCCGGCCTGCGGAGAACTACAATGCTGATACCTCCCTCAAAGAAATCCAGTTTGACACCCCTGCCCAAGAAGATCAAAAGTCTTCTTCAAAAACAAACAAAGTGGCAGGAAGATTGCTTCGTTTTGCTTTTTATCCGTAGCTTCCTCCAACTGTTTCAAGTGCTGGACGAGGCTAAGTGGAAGCTGAGAGAATAAGTAAAGCATTTGATCAAGACAAATGGTGTTTTCTCTTCTCAGCAATGCCAATCGCATTAAGGAACATGAGAACTGCCTTGCATAGGCTCACAGTGGATCAATCCCAGCAGTGTGGCATCATCACTCTTCAAGCCATTCCCCAGGCATGAAAAATTCACAGTGCCTGATAAATCTCAAATATTATGGATTTTGCCAAGAAGAAATATTGAATAGAATAGAATGCATGAATAGAATAGAATAGAATAGAATAGAATAGAATAGAATAGAATAGAATAGAATAGAATAGAATAGAATAGAATAGAATA
>BLBF01000055.1:13832924-13854849 GCA_015471245.1 Laticauda colubrina | reverse complement strand
TTCATTCATTCATTCATTCATTCATTCATTCATTCATTCATTCATTCGTTCGTTCGTTCCCATCCACTCTGAATTTCAAGGGAAGGGCATTAGAGCTCAGTAAATAGATCTCTGTATCCACTTTTCATTTAGGAATAATACATTGCCCTTCACCCTTTGTGTTTCCCCACAATTATCTGTGATAGATTTTGGCATGGGACTGTTCTCCAAGCTTGCTGTTTAACCCCCAGACGTTTCATTACCAAACCAAGTAACATCTTCAGAGTTTTGGAGTGACGTGTCTTGAGTTTTTGGGTCAAGACATTTCACCACAAAACCCCACTGAAGATGTTACCTAGTTTGGTAATGAAACATCCAGGAGCTAAAACAGCAAGCTTGGAGAAGCTTGCCAAACCTCCTGCCAAAACCTACAACCTGAGCTTCGAATATTCTTGACAATTTCTAATCTGAAACAGGTCGGGCAAAGAGCAAGTGACTGACCCAAAGTCACACAAGGAATTTGTGTAGTTGAAGATAGATCAACATTTAGGTCTTCCTGCCTTTAGTCCAGTACACCACACTGGTTCGTTGACAGGAACTTTTTTGAGTGATGCTTCTAAAACAGGGTTACTGTTTTATTTTAATGTTTTCTGGGAAGTAGATGATATTTTTTAAAATTATAATTCCATTCATCCAATTAGCTATTCAAAGTTATGTTTAGGGTTAACGTTGATTCCTCTACATTTTTAGTGCTGTAGTTTCACTGAAATACAGCAGATGGCTCTGCTGTTTACACAATTCCTTTTTTCCCCTTGTATGCTCCACACAAGCACACACAGACAAACATACAGAGGTATTGCTGTGTATCCTTATAAAAATACTTTTAAGTTTTAACAACATCTACCCAAAGAGAAGTCTTATATTCCCCCTCCCTAAATAATTTAACTTTAAATACAAGAGTCCTTTTAGGTTTCCTGAGTATATGGCAACAACACAAATCAGATTACCTCTTTGTCTTCAGAAATTTTGAGGGACTAAATTCTGTCTTCTGAGTTCTAAGATAATAATACTGAGTATTATGGGTTTTCTAATTCATGTTTAAAAATTAAGTTCATAATACTGTTTTTGGATTCAGTGAAAGCATAGAATCCATAGGCCATGATTTATACTTAAAATGATTGATATTTAATTTGCCATATGTGTTTCATTAATTATGCTAACTACAAAGCCCCTGCCATCAGTGTGTGTGTATGTGTATGTGTGTGAGTGTGTTTGTGTATTTGACTTTGTAAGCTAAGATGCAACTCTTTCCTGATAATCTCAGCTATTTTATTTTATATTCTTTTTTAAAATGTATGTTTATTTATTAGGAATTCAGGAAGCACTATACAGGCATGTTTCAGGTAGTTTATCATTTTGTGTTGTTCATTCCCAATTTGTAGACTTGCATGCAAATATGCCATGCCTAGTTTTCCTTAATATTGGGAGGTGGGGAATGAGGAAAGTCTATTTTTTCCTTCCTCCCTCCCTCCCTCCCTCCCTCTAGATGTTCTCAACTTTTTTTTTTATAACAAAGGGACCCTTAGTTTTAGTGGTATAGCAGGAGAAAACTTCCAAAAGTCAGCAGGGCCAAAGTACAAATAAGTATGGCGAATGAAATTTCATGGAATCTGAATAAAGCTAAATAAATGAATACTTTTAGTATAATGTATTTGTATATCTATCAATATCTGACTATATGCTGGGACTTTATTTCCACTCCTGGACATTTTAAGGATACTTCAGTTCCATGTGGTGATGGTTCAGTAGAAGTTCTAAGCCTCATGATAATAATGCTGTTCCCATATAATAGACCTTTATTTATCCAATCTTGAAGACATTTCTGGGTAGGCATTGTGATATCTTCTTAACGTGACTTCTTTCAGACAAAGACTCAAAAATATCTTCCCAAGTCTGCCACTTTTGTGCTGCCATCTGTATCATGCACCACACCCTTAATGAAGTTTGGAACTTCTTACAATATTATTTTTATTCTGGTTTAGTGTTTTATATTTGTTTTTAATGATTTTTTTACATTCTATTCTACTTATTGTTTTCATATATTTATTTTCTCTCTCTCTCTCTCTCTCTCTCTCCCTCTCTCTCTCTCTCTTTCTCACTTCACCCCCCCATACACACACACACACACATAAGTGCGCAGAGGGAGGAGGGAGAGAAGGAGAGAAATCTTAAGAACTGTAGTAGCATCCTGGATGAGGAGCAAAATGTCTGCAAGATAAAACAAAGTCCAGTTGCCTTTTGAAAAAGTATCTTTGGGTCATTGTGTTAGAAAATACTGCTGGATGAGCCTGAGCCACCACAGCATTTTGTGTTCATTTAAATTCGCTGGTGAATAATTTAAAGGATCCTGTTTACTTTTTAATACAAGGGAGAGATATAAATTGTCTTTGTGTGGGTATTGTTACATACAGCTGCCAGTGAACAGATGCTTGCAGTTCTTCAATGGATATTTTAGTCTACCAGAAGTTACAGGAGTGAAAATCAAAACTTTTCTCTCTCTTTCATTTACACTCCCACCCATTCTTTTAAAATTGATTTTCTGACATGATTAACACTAAGCCTGTCTCGCTATTTTTATATAGTTCACACATGTATGAGAATTCCTTATAAACACTTAATTTACTTTGTGCTATTTTGGGGAGTGTTTTGGGACTGAGTTTTCATGATGATGATGATGATGATGATGATGATGGACTGTTTTAATATATAGCTCTTAATTAAGTTTCATTTATTCTTCTGAGCCCAACACACCTCAACATTCACTCCTCTATTAATACTGTATATTATTAATACAGTTGTTACATGCTACAACATTAACCAGTGTAAAATAAAAACTATATTCCCTATAATTGATTGGGTAAGATGTATCAAACAAAAAGTAATATTTAAAACAAAGTTAAATATATCTTTCTTTATATCTTGCTTTCATCAGGACAACACAAAATTTAGCTGCTGCCCAATACTGCTACTATGGTAGTGTCAGAGCAAAGATACTACTAAACAAGACACAAGTCATTTTTAGCTACTGTGAAGTTCTTGGTGCTTTTCTTGAACTTGATAGTTTTCTTGCAAATGTTGCAGTGTCAAATTAGGTAGCATCATCAGTGCACTGATGATGTTACCTAGTTTGGTAATGAAATGTCTTCAAGAAAGCAACCAAGCTGTGAAAGTACCAAAGACCCCCAGTGCAACCCTGAGCTACAAATATTGTCTTCTATTTTTGACTACCCTGATAAAACATGTTCTATAAACGCGCACACTTTTATTCACGTACACAGACCAAAAAGGGAGAAAAAAAATGTCTTCCTCCTCCTGAACTGGATGAAAAGGAGTTGGGAGAATTCAAGAAGCTCTTTATGGGAGAACTTCAGCTCTTGCAATGCCATGCCTCCATTTTTTTTATACCATTCTCGGAAACAGAATACAGAATAACAGAGTTAGAAGGACCTTATAGGTCATCTAGTCCAACCCCCCACCCAAGCAGGAGACCCTAGACCATTTCTGACAGATGGCAGTCCAGTCTCTTCTCAAAAGCCTCCAGTGATGAAACTCCCACAACTTCTGAAGGCAACTTCTGTTCCATTGGTTGATTGTTCTCACTGTTAGAAAATGTTTCCTTATTTCTAGGTTGAATCTTTTCTTGATCAATTTCCATCCATTGTTTCATTTCTGGCCTGCAGGTGTTTTAAATTAGGTTGATCCCCTCTTCTTTGTGACAGCCCCTCAAATATTGGAACACTGCTATCATGTCACCCCTAGTCCTTCTCTTCACTAGACTAGCTCTGCCCAGTTCTTGCAACCGTTCTTCATATGTTTTAGCCTTCAGTCCCCTTACCATCTTTGTTGCTCTTTGCACTCTTTCTAGATCATTGTGTCTGTGTGGATTTTCACAAATTTTCACACTTGGTTCTGGCTTTTCAGTCCAGTTTTAGTGTGTGGTCTTTGGCCATCACTCTCTCATCCCAACTCACTTCACAGGGCTGCTGTGGGAAATATAGGAAAAGGCAAGTGTAGTATGTTCACTGCCTTGGGTTACTTATAAAGTAATAAAGGTGGGTTTAAAAAATCAGATAACAGGAGTGAGAAAGAATATAATAATGGAGAATAGAGAATAGTATGAAGATTGAGTATAATTTATATGTATTTCATATCATAGTGGCAAAGACTTTGTTGCTGTTGCTTGGCATCTCATATAAACCTATTTCTTCCTTTCCTATTTATTAGTGGATCAGCCCCAATGTTATTTGAATGGCTGGTTTGGCTTAAATAGTTGGTGTGATTCAGTGATTTGAACTGATTCAGAAAATAGAATTGCAATCATTTCCACCTTCCAAATCGCCAAACCTGTTCACAGGGATTTGATTCAGCTTTTTGATTCAGAGGATTGATCCTTTTGAAATTGAGTGTATGAATTGAAAACTTAGAGTTTGAACAAGCTGGTGGACTCAGTGCTGTTTCTTGGCTTCTGCTTTCTGTTCTTCTGTTTGATTGCCGTTGGTTTTATATATTTGTTTTATTTTTAGTAAAATCTCAGTTGTACACATCTCCATTTAGCAGTCTGTGGATGTAATGGACAAAATTGGAATTTGCCAAATGCATGTCTTATTTTTGAGTTTTGTGCTCTGCACGTTGCAGAATTATACCAATGTTTGTTCACCGATAAAATAGCACCAATAGGAGCTACAATGATATAAATAATTATGAGATTGGATGGCCAAAATTCTTTTCGTCTTTTTCTATTTTTGTTGAAAATAAGCCTTCACATTTATTTTCTTTAAATTTCTTCATTTTCCCCAAATTGGGGAGGAAATAGCCCACAACCTACATATTCCCTAGAAACCAAATAAGTAATTCATTAAAGAAAAGAAACATGTGGTCTCTGGCCTCATAAAGTTTATTCATTGTTGGTGTAAATCAAAATCTTGAGATCTTGCAAGAACGCAACTTCATATTTACAAGTGTGCTATCACAATCTTATAGGCTCTTGCATTTGTAAAGATGATGGATAGAAACACACAAACAGGCAGTAAATAAACATTGTCTAGTGGTCAGAGCAAGAGTCTTATCAAGATGAATTAGGGAAAGTGATGTTCAAAACAGCCCTCGGTCTTCAGTGAATCTATTGTAGTACCCAAATGGAAAAACTTGTTAGATTATGGTTTACAGTTCTAAGCATTGTTTATAATTCTAAGCACTGTTCCAATATTTGAGGGGCTTCTACAAAGGCGGTCAAACTATTTTCCAAAGCACCAAAAGGCAAGACAAGAAACAAAGATAGAAACTAATTAAGGAGAGAAGCAAGAACTAAGGAGAAATGAGAGCAATTAACTAATGGAATAGTTTGCCTTCAGAAGTTGTGGATGCTCCATCACTGGAGGCTTTGAACAAGAGACTAGACAACCATTTATCTGAAATAATATAGGGCCTCTTTCTCGAGCAGTGGGTTGGACTAGAAGACCTTTGAGGTCTCTTCCAATTATTGTTCTATTTTCTAAGTGTGTATTGCCAGAAAATGTAAGCCTCCAAACATGGCTCAGATTCCCACCTTTAAAATTCATCTTATCTAAAACTTAGAAATGAGGACTAAGAGAAAGCATATGCCTCACAACCCCTCACTCATGCATTTATTAACCTCCCCACATCTCAGTTACCAAAATATAACTATTTGGAGCTAGTCTCTCTCGCTATGTGTATCCGTAATAGATTGAGTGTGTTGAAAGCTCTTATTAGAATAAGTCACAGGGACATAACATTTGCTTTTAAAGCTTGATTGTTTATTCTGAGCAAAAAAAAAATGAGCCTTTTTGGTGGAGGCTTTGAAGTTGGACACAGAAGTGTTTGGGCATTCAAACTTTAAAGCTGAAAGGTTCAAATCCGAATATATTTCTCCCTTCCTTTAAGGAGCGCTCTTTTTTTATTCCAGTTCAAGTGCTTTTATTGGGAACTATTGAAAAATACACTGAAGTTGACGTTGAAGTGTGATGATCTTGGTTGTGTGTGCGAGGATTTTTTTTATATCCTCCTTTTAAAAAAAGTTATGCTTAAAATTCATAGCACTTTCAAAGTCTGATAAAGGAGCCTAATTTTCCTGCTTGCTTTGTTCAGTGTAATATTTTTTTTCTCAATCCATTTCAAGCAGCTCGTTTTTTCCATTTCAGCAAGTTTCCTGCAAGTTTGGTAGACAATAGGTTTTTTTATTAATAAAATTAGCGAACAACTTATTGCTGACACCGGAAAGTAGCAAAGTTAAATCTGGTTTCTGGAAACATCTGTATCTTATACAATATTGCTTGAGAGGAAGGGTGGTTGAAAACATTTGAGGCTGCAGTTTTGACAAAGCAAAGCATTGGTTCTGCACTGGCTTCTGCAAAAAGAATGCACAAAATAGTTTTCATAAAAGCCATAAAAAAAAAAACCCTCTCCATGCCTCTCCTTTTAACTCTCTTTTTTAACAACAAAAACTCTCTTTTTAACAACTTAAAAAGCAGGACACTGAAAGGCAGGAAAAAAAGTTTGAGGGAAACCCAGCCACTAATTTTTAAAGGCATACAGATTACCGTAGTCCTTAATTTTCAACTATTTAGTGACTGCTCAGAGTTACAGTGGCTCTGAAAAAAAAAATTATGAATGTTTTTCACATGACAATGCAGCATCCTTACAGTCACGTGATCCGAATTTGGATGCTTGGCAACTGGCATGTACTTATGACAGTTGCAGTACCCCGGGGTCATGTGATCACCTTTTGTGACCTTCTGGCAAGCAAAGTCAACGGGGAAGCCAGATTAATTTAACAACTGTGTTAACTAACTTATCAACTGCAGTGATTCTCTTTAACTGTGGCAAGAAGTGGAGCAAAACTCACTTCACAAATGTCTTATTTAACAACAGAAATTTTAGGTTCAATTGTCATAAGTTGAGGACTACTTTGTTCCATCTTTTAATTTAATGCAGGATTTGCTGCATTTACGGTAAATTTAACTGAATAGCTTTGGTGATTCACTTAACAACCATGGCAAGAAAAGTCATAACATCAGGCAAAAACTCACTTATCCTTAGTGGTTAGAGTGGAGGACTGCAGGCTACTTCTGCTTACAGCCAACTGTCTACAATTTGGCAGTTCGAATCTAACCAGGCTCCAGGTTGACTCAGCCTTCCATCCTTCCGAGGTGGGTAAAATGAGGACCCAGATTGTTGGGGGCAACAGGCTGACTCTGTAAACCGCTTAGAGGTGGCTGTAAAGCAATATATAAGTCTGCTATTGCTGTTGCTAACCACTGTCTTGCTTAGCAGCAGAAATTTTGGAATCAGTTTTGGCTGTAGGTCAAGCGCTCCCCGTATAGTAGCTGTCCTATTGATACTGGAATGGGATCATTCAAGGACTGGGAGAGATACACAGTCTCTGGGCAGAAATTGTAAGCCACCCAGAGTTGCTTTGGATGTTGAGAACAAAATAAATTCAAAAATTCAAAAACTGTTGAATTAATGTCGCTTAAATTGCATTTAGTTTTGGTCTGGACTTGATATGGAGTATAGTCTCCAATGTTCAGTGTCCCAACCTTCCGTCTCTATCTGTCATGTTCCTTCACAGGTGGCCACCTCTGCAGATATTTCTGTGCACATGGATTACACAGGCAGGAATGGTGCAGTGGCCCAGAGGGGGGAGCTCTTGCCTCACAATCAGGAGGCTGTGAGTTCAATCCTAGGTTAGAGGCATATACTTCTCTCTTTGGGCACACTGAGAATATATCTGCTGAACAAAACTCTGCATTGGTGACAGGAAGGGCATCCGGCCATTAAAACACTCTGCTAGCTCCATTCAGTTTCTCAGACTCCACCCCTGCAAGGGATTATGAGGTTGTTAAAAGATGATGATGACAGATTACACAGGCAGAATCCATTTGGGAAACACACAGATATCCAGGCCCTGAGCCATAGAGCTCACTATAGGAAATACAGGCAGAACTCGACTTACAACAGTTCATTTAGTGACCATTCAAGTGTGACTATGGCACTGAAAAAAGTGACTTTTATGTCCATTTGCACATTTATCGTTGCAACATCCCCATGGTCACATGATCACATGATCAAAATTCAGACACTTGGCAACTGGCATGTATTTATCATGGTTGCAGTGTCCCAGGGTCATGTGATCAACCGTTGCTACCTTTGGACAAGCAAAGTCATTTGGGGAAGCCACGTTCACTTAACAGCTGTGTGACTAACTTAACAGCCACTAACTTAAGTTAATTCACTTAACTGTAGCAAGAAAGATTGTAAAATGGGCCAGAATTCACTTAACAACTGTCTTGTTCAGCAACAGATAGTTTGGGCTCAATTGTGGTCGTAAGTCAAGGACTACCTGAAGACTTGATATCTCTTCAATACCTTAAAAAAAAAAAAAAAACATGATTCAAATTTTGGGACCGCCGAAAATGGTGACTCCGGCTTTAGAACTCATACTTTTGTTTTATTGAGTGACATGTTCCTACCTTCCACCACAGTAGGACTGTGAAGGAAGCCTTTCCTTCTCTCAGTCTGGCAGGATACAGGTGAGCTGCATCCTGTTTTCACCTGAGAGTGGAAAAGGGAGGTGGCTTTCGGTTAACGCTGGCCCCACCAAATTTGGATTTCCATGAGAGAAATCGGAAGAGATGCCAAGGTGATAACATCCGGCTGGTCACTCTGCATTATTTTAAATTGCAGGCTGGGTTCTTATTTTTTTATTAAGAGTAAAGCAACGTTAAGCAATGTGAGATTATTGGCAAATAATGGCATCCTGAGGGGGTTTAGAGCATAACTGAAACATAAAGATTGCGATTACGCCATGATTGCTGTGCTGTTTATTATTCTTTACTGCTTAATAATGGCTCTCTAATATTGTTCTTGTCTATAGCCAGCTAAATACTTTGCTCCAGTTTTAATCACATAAATGGTTGCCATTTACATGTTCCAGAAATGTTTTTTTAGAAGTAGCAAATAATATGCATTTACTTCTGGTATTTCCTATCATATGTTCTGGCAGCTTTTATCACTTGTTCTAGGAATGTTGTTATGTTGTTAAGGCACCAGGCTAGAAAGCGGGAGACCATGAATTCAAGTCCAGCCATGGCCATGAAAACGAGCTGGGTGACTTTGGGCCAATCACACTCTCTGAGTCCAACTCACCTCACAAGGTTGTTGTGGAGAAAATAGAAGGAGGAAGATGTGTTGGGTATGTCTGCCGCCTTGAGTTATTTGTAAAAATAAGAGAGGTGGGCTACAAACAAACAAAAGGACGAATATTCCAAAGATGGTTTTTCAACAGGCAACTCGACTTCCTTGTTTTTTATTTGAAGATGTTTCGCTTCTCATCTAAGAAGCTTCTTCAGCTCTGACTGGAGGGTAGGGAATGGAAGGATTTATATTCCATGGAGACAGCTGGTCATTTGTATCTTTTAAAGAGCATTTTTGAGGCCACCTGGGGGTTTAACTGAGAATGTTGGAAAGAAGACTTGAAGAGTAGCTTTCTCTACAAAACAACCATTTTTGATCTGTTGAAGAAATTTCTGTTTTGCAAATTCATAACTGGGAAGAGCCATTTTCCTAGGTTGCGACTCCAGATTTAATTATTGAGGCATCTTTATTTCATGCATCGGTATTTTTGCTTTTCAAGTGTTCCACCTGTAAAATGGTTCATTCAAATTCACAATAAAGATCTGTTAAAAAAGAAAATAGGTATCTGGAAGTTGCCTATATCCATTATTTAGCATCTGGATAGCAGGCCGAACCTGGTCGCAAAGGCCAGATTGGCACATTCTGTTGAGCTATGGTTTATATAACCATTGTTTATGGAATGAATCACAATTGGCTGGATTTGTGCAGCATGCTAAACTATAAACCCTGTTTAAAACGGTTTGTGTAACACAGTAAACTAAAACAAAAACTAAAACGTTTTGGCCTAGCATGATAGTTAGCCTCACCCAGTCTTTTCAGCGTGATGAAATGCATTATATTTCTCATTCAGTTATGATGTTTATTTTCTTATGTACAACTATGTTAATATGTGTACTTTTTAAATAAATCTTGGCTTCTTTTGTCCTCCTTCACAAATGATGCAAAGTAGAGTTTTTGTTTTTTCAAAATACCACCTTATTATGTGCCTTGACCTTGAATCATTCTTGATTGTTCTGAAGCTCAACACAGGTTGGTTTTCATTTGATGTTGTTCCCAGTGTTCCCTTTTGCTCTTGATACCTAGAATTTCTGTTGCTACTCATCACAGCTGCTTCCCACAGTGAAATCAAACTTCGAGCCTTTCTTCTTTGCCTAAACTTTGTTCTTTTTTTTTCTTAGCAATCTAAGAAAAAAAAAGGGAAAAAAACATTGACAGGTGAATTATACAGCCTTATACACCTTATTTATAAAGCTAATATGAAATATGTTTAAGAGCCTCCATTTCATTTCTCCCCTTCTCCGTTTTCATTAGAAAAATATAAAATGTTAATATTACCTTTATATTGTAAAGCTCCATGCCAGTATCCATCTTCTGAGTTCTTTATAGTATCCTGCTAGCAAAACTCTCTCTTGAATCATAAATAGAATTTGTTCATAAAGTAAAATAGTGCATTGTTTTCATTGTTAGAAGATGCTGCTAAATTGGCTGTATTTTGATAATCACATCAAAAGCAGATTATTCTGCTAATAGCCTTAAGATATTATTTTATTTTTAAAAATAAGTGTTTCACTATAATCCTAATGCTGTTTTTAAAAAAATCCTTTCTTGTTTCTGCAAAGTCTGAATGAGATTTTCAAAATTGAATAATAATTTGATCCGTTAATCTTTTGAAGCTAGTAATTTTATTTTCCCCTCTTTGCGGTCTCCGAGGCTTGCAAATGAATAGAGCTTCATTACTGGAGCCTGCATTTAATAACCATTATCCATTATCTTGTAATTAAGACTCCTTGTAACGAATCATGAGGACAATGCAAAAATACATTGTACATTTCTTTAATGAACTGGAAAATGTTCATCTTGTTCTATTTAGTAATGAGTTGCTGAATAGTCGTTAAATCCACTGGAGAATACAGTGAGATGGATTTTGAAGACTATCTTGAGTTTGTGGTTAATCTATTAGAATTAAAATTTCATCTTCTATTTTTATCAACAGCCGATTAGAAGCCCTTCTGTTTGACCAAATTGATTATGAGACCCTATACAAGGGCAGATGTTGTTTAATGAAAGTTTTTAATGAAACCATACCATTGAGATTTCTAATTATCAGACTTATAAAAGCTTTGACTTACCTTACTCCGATAGGAGGAAGTGGGAGATGGGGTGGAAGACTGAAACAAAAGGGCTTAAACTCTGCGATTTTTTTTAAATGAGGGGAGGGAGAACATACAAGTTGATGCAAAGAAGTTTGCTTTTTGCTTTCTAAAGAGGGAACATTCTCGTCTCATTAAGAAAACGTCTGTGGCGCAGCCAGCATAGTGAAGAGGCAAAGGATATATGTAATGTCAGATGAAGTCAAATGCATCCAGATCAGTGTTTTCCATGCTGCCTGGGGAATTCTGGGAGCTGAAAGAATTAGAATAGAATAGAATAGAATAGAATAGAATAGAATAGAATAGAATAGTATAGTTGGAAGGGACTTTGGAGGTCTTCTAGTCCAATCCCCTGCTTAGGCATTAAACCCTACACCACTTCAGACAAATGGCTATCCAACCTCTTCTTAAAAACTTCCAGTGTTGGAGCATTCACAACCTCTTGAGGCAAGTTGTTCCACTGATTGTTTTCACTGACAGGAAATTTCTCCTTAGTTGTAGGTTGCTTCTCTCTTTGATTAGTTTCCACCCGTTGCTTTTTGTCCTGCCCTCAGGTGCTTTGGAGAATAGCTTGACCCTCTCTTCTTCATGGCAACCCCTGAGATATTGGAACACTGCTATCATGTTACCCCTAGTCCTTCTTTTCATTAAACTAGACATACCTAGTTCCAGCAACCGTTCTTGATACGAAATCCACACATTTTCAAGTTGCCAAGTTTGTAAAACACCAGAGAAGCCATGTTGCACTATCTCTTGAAATGTTTTCTGGGCAATGATCTTGATGGTTTATTCGCAGTTCTATGCTATATTAATTGAGGGCTTCCCCTATGCTTAGGCTTAAATAGAGACAAAAATGTGAAAGGTAAATGGTAGGTAGGGGTACTGAGTACACTTAATCATCTCTTCATACAGAGAGATGGATCCAAAAGGTAAAGCAGAGTAGAAAGATAGGAGGAAGAGTAATATTTTATATAAATAAAAATCTCTGGCATAACTATGCAAAATAAGTTTAGATAGTCCTCAACTTACAACAGTTCATTTAGTGGCCATTCCAAGTTACAATGACATTGAAAAAAATGACTTACGACCATTTTTCACACTAGCGACTGTTGTGGCATCCCAATAGTTACATGATCAAAACTCAGACACTTGGCAACTGACTCGTATTTATGACGATGACAATATCTTGGGGTCATGTGATCACCTTCTGACAGGCAAAGTCAATGGGGAAGCCAGGTTCACTTAACTGTGTTACTAATTTAACTGCAGTTATTCACTTAACGACTGTGGCAAGACAGGTCATAAAACGGGGCAAAACTCACTTTACAAAGGTCTTGCCTAACAGCAGAAATGTTGGGCTCAATTGTAGTTGTAAGTCAAGGACTACCTGTATTTCAGATCTCAGTGATATGAAAGGTCTCACTGGTTTAGAAAATATTGGGATAGAATCTAATCTGGTAATCTGCAACACTCTTAGGAAAGTTGTCAAGCTCATTTAGTTGTCAGAATGTTGGCTGAATACTTCGAAAAGTACAGTGGAACCTCAGGTAATTCCAGGACTATGGTTGCAACCCGATTTGGTCATGACCGGAAGCACGACCGGAAGCGCCATGTGCGGACAAACATTTCCACGGACTACACATGCGCGGAAGGGGAAATGGGCTCAGAAAGGGAATATGCCACGGCTGGGTTTGCTTGCCACCCGATGTCAGCTTTGGAAGCCATATTGAGATCTGAAGGTCCCACACTGCCACAATTGAGCCTGGGAAAGTGGGAGAGGGGAATTTATTGGAGTATATCGAGTTAGGCATAATAACATTCTTTTTCTGATTCAAGGTCAGGTCGTGTTGCGCATAGTGAAAGGAAATCTTAACTTGGGATGGATGGTGATTGGGCCATGTGATATGAAGATGGGTGCAGGGGATGGATTTGTAGTTTTTACTTATTGTAAGGAAGCCCAGAACTTTCAGATTCGGGATTCCATAGTTGTACCAGTTACTATCCAAATGAAAGGAACCTTTGAGAAATGTCTGTCTCAGAGTTACTGGGTGGAATGGAGGTTTTGTTGAAATGCTGACACCCGATTTTTGAATTGTGACCCGATTCAAAAATTGGGTGGATTTTTTGGTCAGAACACGATTTGGTTATGAACAGAAGTGTTTGCAACCTGAGGTTCCACTGTATAACAAAAGACATTGCACGATGACTAGAAAATCTCCCAAGTGCTTTTCAATCCTGCTATTCTGTTACTCATCACCCAGAGTTCCTTGTCTGAGACAGGTGGCTATAAAAAATAAATAAATAACTGCTGACTTTTGAAAAATAAATGAAAACTCAGAGTGGAGAAAGACTGTTGACTGGGAATTCTGAACCGAAGCGATTTTCCATCACAACTTTTGTTTCAAATCCCATTATTTCCTGCCTTTGAAAATAGAGGGGATCCCTAGTGACAATAAACCTTAAATCTAGGAGTACTGATATTATATTTTGCTGACGAAAAGTTTTTCTCCTCTCTTCTCTTCCCAAGGGTCCGATTTTATCAAGACATCTACCGGAAAAGAAACAGTGAATGCTACTTTCCCAGTGGGGCTGGTCATGGTGAGAGCTATTAGAGACTACTACTGGAAAACTGGCTATAAGGTAACTTGATAGCTCTTTTGTCAGGGTTCCAAGTAATAGACCTACAGCAAGTTTTCTCAATCATTCATTACTTCACAATATAAAGCAATTATGCCACTGAAAGTCAGCCATTTTCTGGTCAAGGTTTGGTAGCGTTTCTTGGAGTGCTGGAAAGCTCCTTATTGGCCTCATGGCATAGAAGAGGAAGACTCCTTTTCTACATGCGCGTAATGTAGCTTTCTCAAAGAGGCCAAACAAACAGTCCTTCCTAGTGAAACAAGAAAGAGACACAAGTGGTCTAGGTCTAGGACAGCAAAGCTGGCTGAGGAATTCTGGGAGTTGAAGTCCACAAGTCTTAAAATTGTCAAGGTTGGAGACCCCTAGTCTAGGAGGCTCTAGGTGTTGACTGCCAACTTTCTGCTGGACTATGTGCCTTATGATGTTAACTTCTCATCCAGACGTACTTTTGGATTATCTTCCTTCCCCCCAAATTACACAAATGTAATCGCTCCTGAACAAAATTGCTGTAGACGTTGTTTCCCACTAGCTACCTTTGAGCCAACTTTGCCCTCGTGATATCTCTGTGAGGACTCCACATAGTTCTCCAGATCTCAGCAACAACGCATTTCAAGATAAAGCACCTGGGCCAATGACATAAATGATTCAACAGAACATTTTAAGCCTTTCTCTTCCTAGAATCTTTGGCTTCAAACTTAACTTGTTTCCAAGAAAAATAAAAAAACCAAAAAAAACCCCTCACACTGTTGGGGAAACCATGCACACTAAACATGACAGTTTTGAAGGATTAATCACTCACAGAGACACATATTTCCTGATCAAAGAAGGGAAGCTAGACACACGGCCATTTTTCATTCATTTTGTTCATGCATTTTTCATCCAGAATCCATGGAGAAAGCTTTTACAATTTTGGCCTAGTTGGCTTTAAAAATCACTTAGATTGCCTATTTTGATATGTGAACAAATGACACCGGGGGGCAAAACTCAATGGTATCCATTATCAGCCACAATTATGTCCAAAAGCCTTGTGTGACATAAATGCCATCATATCGTGCACATAATTCCCCACTCCTCTGCAGATACCTGTGTTCATGTGGCCCTTGTCCTTTAGCCTTTGAGATGTGGCAGTGTGATGCTTCGTTGCTTCATTCCTTGACTAGTAATTATTTGTTTTGTGACTGTTCGAAGGTACAATGATATTGAAAAAAGTAACTTCAGTGAAGCTTCAGAATTGAAGAAGCTTCATGGATGAGAAGTGAAACATCTTCAAGGAAAAACAAAGAAAGTCCAGTTGCCTTTTGAAAAAGCCCCTTTGTAAGAGTTCTATTTCTCATTCACTTAAAGAGAATTTGTCGAGCAGAAATTTAAATTCTGTTAACCAAAAGAACCCAAGTGCATATGCTCACTCTGAAAACAATAATAATGAAAAATATGTGTAAACCGAGACTATATCCTTTTAGTAGACAAAGACCATTTTTTATCATTGATAGGAGATTTCTAAATGCTTTCTTTAAAAAACCAATTCGGTTCCCACACAGATGCTTTCCTACGAAGGCATTGGCTAGTAAAAACAGGTTCATGCAGAAATTAAACTTCTCCCAAGGATGGAAGTGGGCTGCAGACTAACATTTATTGAATGATAAGCTGTCGCGGCAATATAAAAAGTATTTGGCATAATAGGAAATAAATTTCTTTTTTTTTTTTCCTGTCAATACTGAAGGACACACACAAATTGTTTTTTCTGTTGGGGAATTCCTAGCCCAGAGAAACTTATTACTTCTAATAATACAAGGTGATGAGGAAAAAAGTCTGAGAGATGAACTTATTAAACAAAATAATGAAATGCTGTGAGACAGCATGGGAATAGTAGCCAAATCTTTTATGGTTCTTTGTTTTTTTATGGTTCTTTGTTTTTGTTTATGGACAAAAACGTTCCACTATGGATAATGGCTTGTTTGGGGGAAAGGAGAAATGGAATTATTTGTGGGAATGTGAATGCTTCAGATGGTGAAAGTAATTGAGGTCAAGTTCCAAGGGCTTACAAGTTGAGTTGCTACAGTACTTACATATAATATAGGTGTAATGAAGTATTAGTATTACTAAGATCAGTTTTACTGCACCACACAAACTAAATTTATGGAAACTTCAGAAGCATCTTTCTATGCAGGAGCAAATAAAAGAAGAAGGTCCAAGTTACATTCAACATTCTTCTATAGGGGAGAGCAAATATGGCAACTTTATGATCTCCCATAATTCCTGCTGGTTCAGGAATTCTGGGAGTTGAAGTCCACACATCATAATGTTGCCATATTTGCCCACCCTACCAAAGACAAACTATAGATATGTTTGAATCATGTTCTTTCTTCCTTCTGTTTTTTTAAAAAGCACTTTGTCATCTCTTTTTCTGACGTGGAAGCTGCCATTTCTTACAGCCCAGTCAGTTGCACTCATGGATAAAGTTGGTAAGAAGTGGAAATGCAGAAATTCATCAAGGGTTGATGTTCATGAAGGTTATTTATTGTTTCCAAGATGAGAAGAAGTTAGAGGATTCATAGGTGCAGAAGAGAAGGGAAACTTCCATCTCTCCATCTTCTGGCTGGTGGTGCCATATTCGTTCAATGCCTCCCTGCTGTCTGGAAAACTACTCTACTTCATATTCAAGAAGTTATTACTCTTAAGTGCCTTATATCAGAGTACCCCAACCTTTTCAGCTTTGCAGACCATTGGGGGGGGGGGAGGGAATGGTCCTGCCTGTGCTGCAGGCAAGCACACACTCATGTGGTCACCTGGGGAGGCACTTGTGCATGCTTGCCCACTACTTCCATGGCCCGGTTCCAAAAGGATCGCGGCCACTAGTGGGCCACGCTCCAGGGGTTGGTGGCCCCCTGTCTTAAATGACTTCTATGAACATTCACCTCTATCCCAGGTGCGAATGCGATGTGTGAGTTTTCTTCACTCTCGTTCCCCTAACTTTTTAATATATAGTTCATTCCAAATCTTTTAAATTTACTGCAGTTTTTATTTGTTGCATTTAAATATTTCTTCTCATGAACTTGCTATGCCATTTTTCAAGGTTTTTAATATTAGAAAGATATTTCTTCTTTAAAAATAAACTCTCCGGTTTCCCCCAAATTGGCTTTGAGGCTTTTAGTGCTCATATAACACATGCTATATCTCTCCCCAGATGTCTGAGGCTCCCTGGTTTTCAAGTGCTACTCTATGCTTCCATTTATATTTTCAGCGATTTTCTTTTATTTAGTAGTGTGTTCCTTCTTGTCATTATACTGTATTTTATTACCCTATAAGCCACTTTGTGCACCTGTACTTTGGAGATGGAAGGCAGGAAAGTAATCCTTCTGTAAATTAGATACACACACAGACACAGACACACACACACACACACACACACTCATATACATCAGGGATGTGATTCAACTGGTGTAACAACCGGCGCGCACGCAGCAGGTTTGCTACTAACCTTCTCCTGCAATCCTGCATTCTCCCTGTGTGTTAAACAGCTGACACTGCTGTGCTGTGCAAAGCAGCTGAACTTGAAAAACAGGAAATAAAAGTCAGAATAGAGCCGGGGCGAGTGGGAGGGCGCAGAAGTTGATTCTTGGAGAGAACAATTTGCTCACAGATGATCCTTGGAGCTACCGGTTTGAGTAAACCGCACTGAATCAGTAGAATACCACCCAATATATATATATATGCTGTTTAGCTTCCTTCGAGTATTATCCCACGTCATTGTAGTGCTGTTAAAGTTGTAGCAACGTTTCAGCAGAATCCCATCTGCCATCATCAGGCTTCTGTATACAGTATACAATCAAAATGTATACAATCTGTATACAATCAAAATGGACCAGCCTCAAATTTGAAACCAGGAACTAACTCTATACAGAAGCCTGAGGATGGCAGATGAGATTCTGCTGAAACGTTGCTACAACTTTAACAGAACTACAATGACGTGGGAGAATACCCGAAGGAAGCTAAACAGCACATATATATATATATGTATATATATACATACATACACACGCACCCTGTCTAGTTAGATATATGCATTTATACGCAAATTCCTATTTGCTATACACTTACAATGACTTATTTAGAGCCTAACACAGTAGTTCTTTTTTTTTTTTTAAATTATTATTATTCTTCCCTAAGGTTGGATTCAAGCCTGCAGGAGGCATTCGCAAAGCCAAAGAAGCCTTGATCTGGCTTTCCCTGATGAAGGAGGAATTGGGAGAGGAATGGCTGAAACCAGAACTCTTTCGCTTGGGTGCCAGCACTTTGCTGGGAGACATCGAAAGACAGGTTAGATGCAAAGCACTGCCTTTCAGCAGGAAGGTTCAACTCCCTTCAAAAGAACGTTTAACCCTTAATCTGGGCTAACACAGCACAATCGTTGGCTTAATAGAATATATTTGCTGAAGAGTAATAAAGCAGTACCGAGCTAGAGAGAGTTTGAGTGGTCAAAGACAACAGTATAGCCTTTTGACTTCTAGGAAGGAGACAGTACTCGTAGTCTTTGATTTATGACCACAGTGGAGCCTGGAATTTTGGTTGTTAAGTCGTAAGGATTGTCTGGGATGCGACACATCCTCTTCAGGATCTGTTTTTGTTACCTTCTGGACAGTGATTAATTGTGTATGTGTGTGTTGTTGTTGCAAAGTTGTGTCCGACCCCTCACAACCCCATGGACAAAGTTCCTCCAGGCCTTCCTGTCCTCTACCATCCCCTGGAGTCCATTTAAGCTCACGCCAACTGCTTCAGTGACTCCATCCAGCCACCTCATTCTCTGCCATCTCCTCTTTCAATCATTCCCAGCATTAGGTTCTTCTCCAGTGAGTCCTTCCTTCTCATTAGGTGGCCGTGTGCATGTGTGTAGCATGTGTATATGTGTGCTATGTCTGTGTTTGGGTAATTATATACTTTCTTTTGAGAGCAGGCAACAGAATTTAATTTTAATGTGGACCAGTGTGCTCACAGTTAAAAGAAAATGACAACAAAGGTTTATCTTATCTATAAGTCGAGGCACCAAGTTACTAGTTCAATTTTACAACCGTTTTTCATGAAGGTTGTAAAGTGAATCATGAAGTCATTAAGCATGGGCATTTTTTGCTGGAAACTAGCAAAATTGGCAGGATCATGTGATCACGGGGGACCAGTCATAATTGCGAGCCAGTTGCAATCATGTGATCACTGGTGTGTCATAATTTCAAGGATGGGTCGTAAGTAACTTTTCAAAAGTCCATCATAACTCATTGTCTATGGTTGTCCCCAGGTGCCTTTTTTCAAGAGGCAGCTGGACTTCCTTTGTTTTTCTTTGAAGAACATTTTGCTTCTCATCCAAAAAGCTCCTTCAGTTCTGACTGGATGGTGAGGAATGGATAGATTTATATTCCTTCCATTTGCACTACTCAGGTGATCCTGAGGACGCAAATGAACCTCCAAGTGGCCTCAATGACACTCTAAAAAAATGCAAATGACAAGCTGTCTACAAGGGGTATAAATCTTTCCATTCCCCATTATCCTGTCAGAACTGAAGAAACTTCTTGGATGAGAAGCAAAATGACTTCAAAGAAAAACAGTCCAGTTGCCTCTTGAAAAAAACTCATAACTGAACATTGTTAAATGACTGATCATAAGTCAAGGATTTCTTCAATGGAAATCCCAACAGTTGCTCCTCTTCCCACCCTAAAATCTCCCCTAACTGTGGAACTTTGGGGCTTCAAATAGGTTTTCAAGTGTAGGGAAGCCATTTAGGAAGTGGAACATAACAATGAAATTCAATCATTTGCTGCCAAACTTTGAAGGAGAAGTTGTATGGATGGCCATACATATGATTTGATCAGGAATGTGACTCTGCTATAAGGATGCTTTAGCTCTCGTGGCGAGATGAATGGCAAACAAATTAAATAAAATGACAATGTTAAGATGTGTGACTTCAACCGACTGGGAAATTCTGAGAGTCCCCAAATCTTAAAATTGCCAAGGTTGAAAAACACTGGTTTAGTCAAAACAGAAATCTTGGAGATTTTGCTGAAAATGGAAGAAAAAGCTGGACTTGACTGGCTCTCCGTGCAAGAAATGCCACTTAGATAAGGTTCAAAATCAAGTGGCAAGCTTTGCTTTTCTCCCAGCCAGATTAGTGTACACATTAAGTTGTTGGTATGGCATCAGGGAAACCCAACATTATAATCTCAGTCAAATGTATTCCCAACCAGCACAACTGATGAGCACAAGAAAGCTTGTAAATCAGTACATCTTCAGAACTTCAGGTTGAGGTAGGCTAGTCTAACTTTAGGGGGCACAACGGCTCAGTGGTTAAAAGTTAAAACTTGTCAGTTGGAAAGATGACCACCTGAGTTTGAGACCTGAGAGCTGCATGATGGGGTGAGTTCCCATTACTTGCTCGAGCTCCTCTCCATGTAGCAGTTCAAAAGCATGCAAATGCAAGTAGATAAATAGGTATCATTTCAGTGGGAAAGTAACAGCGTTCAGTGTGTCTGTTGTATAGTCATGCTGGCCACAGGACCATGGAAGTGTCTTTAGACAACATTGACTCCCTCAGTTAAAAAACAGAGTTGAGAACTGCCCTCTAGAGTCAGATATGACTGGACAGAGGAAAATTGTACCTTTTACCTTTATCTTTAGTCGAACCATACATGATTGTTGTGAATAGGAGTGAGTCTTGTATATCCCATTTTCCATGGAGATAGAAAGAAAATTGCCAAATGTAAGATGAAGCACATCAGGTGAAACAAATGGGATCAGCCCACATTTCCTTTAAAAAGAAGAATGGCTTTCGATAAGGCATGCTCTTAATCAGGGTGAATAATTAAGTGTCTATCCACTGGGTCCATCTTTGCATTAACCTACCCATAATTTGCCAGTTTTATTATCCCAGTTTAATTTCTGCTTTTTTGTTTCCATTGCACAGATTTATTATCACGTGACTGGCAGATACCCAGCTTCCTATGACCTGCCCATGGCTTAGATCAGTGACGGATTTATGCTGTGAAAGAGAGAAAGAATTAAACCAACAATGTCCTGGATTATTTCCATCAGCCTTCCCTGAACTTATTAAGTGTACTTTCCACTTAGTACTTTACAAGTGTACTACTTGTAAAGCACTTACTAAGTGCTTTACAAAATGAATTAAAACTGTGGTGCCTCCATTTCACAGTTTCAGTGTTCTTAGCAAAGCCCAAGGCCCAGGTGAACCAATGGGGAAAATCTGTGAATGTTGAAAATTTCTAGTATTATTTTTTTTGGTAACTGCACACATTGACCTGAATTTCAATAAACAAACCAGAAATGATTATTTTAGGTTGAATTTTGTACTTGAAATTTAGCATTTGTGAATTGTTTTATATATATATAAATAAAGTATACCAAAATCTGATGATGAGCAGTATTGGAGTAGAACATCATAAAAGCACTTCAGTGGTGCAGAGTTTCAAAATAATGCTATTTAGGCTATATTAGAAAGTATGTGAATCCAAACTGGTGTGTGTTATGAGGGGAAGGTATAATTGTGTCCCGACCTTGCAGTCCTGGCTAGGAGTGTGGTCAATCAATCACACCTTCTTCATGTTAAGAAATAACAGTGGAATTATTTGAAATCTCTTCTTTCTTCCTCTGAAAAGGTTCTACAGAGAACTGAATGAGTGATCACCACAAAGCCTTGTAGTTCTTATAAAGATCCAAATTTAGTTGGATCTTTCTTTTGAAGTAGTAACTCTTACAATTGCTGATAGGGTGATGATGTCTGTGCTAATTTGGCCCAGAAAATATCCGACCCTTTTTCAATACTGTCACGTCCTGCTAATTATATGTATGAGATGAATAAAATAGAACAGAATAGAATAGAATAGAACAGAACAGAACAGAAGAATAGAATAGAATAGAATAGAATAGAATAGAATAGAATAGAATAG
>BLBF01000055.1:13801305-13832914 GCA_015471245.1 Laticauda colubrina | reverse complement strand
AGAATAGAATAGAATAGAATAGAATAGAATAGAATAGAATAGAATAGAATACTTTATTGGCCAAGTGTGATTGGACACACAAGGAATTTGTCTTGGTGCAAATGCACTCAGTGTACATAAAAGAAAATATACATTTGTCAAGAATCATAATCATAAAACTTAATATAGTCATAGGGTACAATCAACAATCAAATCATACTAGGAAACGGTCAATATAAATTGTAAGGATACCAGCAACAAAGTTACAATCCTACTGTATTCACATAACAGGCTACCAGAATCTCAGATAACTTTGGCTAGATTGAGTGGTGTTGGGAATATAGCAATAGCAATAAGCACTTAGACTTATATATCGCTTCACAGTGCTTTTACAGCCCTCTCTAAGCAGTTTTACCCAGTCAGCATGTTGCCTCCAACAATCTGGGTCCTCAGTTTACCGACCTCAGAAAGATGGTTGAGTTAACTTGGAGCCAGTGAGAATTGAAGTGCTGAACAGCAGCCAGCAGAAGTAGCCTGTAGTACTGCCTTCTAACCACTGCGCCACCATGTCACCATGGCTTTCAACATCTCTTGAAAGGTCAATAGTTAACCCATTTGGATTAAAATTCCTGTCAATATCATGCATTTGAATTTAGCCAAATCAAACTATTTGAAGGGTTGTCTTTTCCTGGTCACATCTACCCAACCGGTCAAAGCAAAAATGCCCATTCACTGCAACCACAGCCTGTTTGCCGCAGCTGCAATCTGTTTGCCGTGGCCTGTTTGCCACCACAGCCCATTCACTGCTACCCATTCACTGCCACTGCTGCCCGTTTCATAGCAGCTGATTGGTGCCGCACCAATCCCCACCACCACCACAACATTCGCTGTATCAGATGCACAGACATTTCCACCCACTTATTTGAGGTGGGAGTGCGTCTTATACTTTGAAAAATACAGTAGCTACAGTCAGACATAATCTTTGCCTGCATGAAAACTTCAACATGAAATAGCTTTCCTATTGTTTTACTTTTTTTGAGGCATGCTCCATACATAGATGATGAGAACTTCGTAGATTTTTGATACGCAAACGAATTTTAAAGAGTCCTGAAATTTAAACAAAACAATTTTGCACGGATGAATAGGAAACAGGATTACTTGGATCAGACACATTATAGTCCAGAAAGTTTGATAATGAACCTTGCCAAAGCTGAAGAGGAGTTTTGCATTAGTAACACACACACACACACACATTTCAAGTTGAACTGCCCTCTTTCATGGCAAACAGCTGTTTTTGAGTGTGAAAAAAAATGCTCAAAACAGCTTGTTTTGCTTTGAGAGCAGCTGTTGCACATTGAAAATGGGGCATTTCACACTTCCAATTGGAATGTTTTGAATTACACATGATTGAGTTGCGATTATTTTATAGATCCTGACTTTTCAATTTTTTTTCACTTTGGGGCTGAAGGGGGGGGGGGGAACCTGAGTGGAACTACAAGCAAACAGCTTGGATCTGGACCTCTGAAAAGGGAAAGGGCTCCTTTGTGAATTTTTGTTACAGCCCCTGACGTTGCAAAATCAATTGCTTGGCATTTTAAGAACATACATTTAAATAGAAGAATAATCTGTGCAAGGGTTGTTCTCCCATTTCACTTGAGATTAATTACTGCCTGCACATGACACAACTAAAAATAATATTTGAATCATTACCTTTCTAAAGATCAGGCTACCAGGAGTTTCACACCTTATTTTGTTATGCTGTCTGCTAAGAACATTTTTTTTCTAGAAGGCTACCATCACAATAAAACAAGTAATTCCTAGGAAAACAAAGGAGCATTTCTTATTAGATTCATAACATAAAATATTGGTGTGATTTTGTTTTAGAAAAGAAGGATGTACACTGTCAAGACATGCCCTAAAAGTTAAACGCATGGAGTAGGGCAGATACTGTTCAGGCATTATGGAAAAGCAACGAATGTTTTCAAAGTAACTCTCTTGTTTCTGTTCTGACCGAGGCTTCACAAAATCACTAAGCAGACTCCTTGTCCCAACAAATCCCCATTTTATTTAGGGTAATATGAATTTCTATCATTTACATCCAGCAACATCCTGGCAAAAAGTCTTTCAAGGGTGAATTACAACCACAGACCTTATCAGGTTTGGAGAGTTGCCAGACCGATAGCTTCCAAGCGCAACGCTCCACAAGAAAATATATGGTAAGGAGTCTCTTGAGAGTCATGAACAAATCTTCACACAAATTGAACGAACTAATTATCTCCTGCAAACCCCACTCCCCTTTCACTCTTTATTCCCTATGGGAGGGGCCATTCACTATCCACCTGTGCCTTTACTCCCCAGTTGACCCTTGCCCTTAACTGTTCCCTTCTCCTGGCAGCTCTTTGCATGCTCACACTGGGAACAGGCTCCAGCTGTTCTTCTGCCCCACTGAGGTCTGACTCCAAAGGCAGCTGATAACTGTCAGAGGGTCCTGGCCCCATCTCTGCCTCTGATGCAGAGCATTCATCAGAGCCTTCCTCATGTTCCTCCCCAACCTCTTCACTGTCTGAATCTGCTGCCAGCTCCACTGGCCACTGGTGGGCCACAACAGTGTCATCTGAATGTGGCTTGTTACTGGAAATAAGTCTGAGATTGAATTGTAAGTTGTTGTTTTTTTAAACTAAACAAAAAAACCATTCCCAAAGTACAAGTAGTCTTTGATTTACAACAATTTGTTCAGTGACTGAAATTATTCCACTAATGTGTGACTTATAACCATTTTTCACACTTATGACCATTGCAGCATCCCCATGGTCATGCGATCAAACTTTAGATGCTTGGCAATTGATTCACATTTGTGACGGTTGCAGTGTCCAGGGATCATGTGATCCCCTTTTGTGACCTTCTGACAAACAAAGTCAATGGGGAAGCCAGATTCACTTAATAACCGTGTTCCTAACTTGTCAGCTTTTAACAGATTACAGATAATCAGAGTTGGAAGGGGCCTTGTAGGTCATCTAGTCCAACCCCCCACCCAAGTGGGAGACCCTACACCATTTCTGACAAATGGCAGTCCAATCTCTTCTTGAAAGTCTCAACTGATGGCGCTTCCACAACTTCCGGGGGCAAGTTCTGTTCCACTGGTTGATTGTTCTCACTGTCAGAAAGTTTCTCCTTATTTCCAGGTTAAATCTCTCCTTGATTAGTTTCCATCCATTATTATTCCTTGTCTGGTCTTTAGGTGCTTTAGAGAATAGTTTGACCCCCTCCTCTCTGTGGCAGCCCCTCAAATCTTGGAAGACTGCTATCCTGTCTCCCCTGGCCCTTCTCTTTACTAGACTAGCCAAGCCCAGTTCCTGAAAACGTTCTTCATGTTTTTGTCTCCAGTCCCCTAATCATCCTGGTTGCTCTTCTCTGTACTTTTTCTAGTCTCTCAACATCTTTTTTATGGTGTGGTGACCAAAACTGGATGCAGTACTTTAGGTGTGGTCTTACTAAGGCTTTATAGAGTGGTATTAGTACCTCACTTGATCTTGATTGTATCCCTTGTTAATGCAACTTAGGATTGCATTAGCTTTTTTGGCTGCCACTGCACACTGCTGGCTCATATTTGGCTGGTTGTCCACTAAGACTCCAAGATCCCTCTGACAGTTACTTGCTATTGAGCCTGGTTTCATCCAGTCTATAACTGTACTTTTGGTTTTTCTTGCCTAAGTGTAGGACTTTACTTTTCTCTACATTCAATTTCATTTTGTTAGATATGGCCCAGTGTTCTAGTCTGTCAAGATCCATCTGGATCTTGCGTCTATCTTCTTGGATGTTAGCTATTCCTGCCAGCTTAATATCATCTGCAAATTTGGTAAGTTCTCCTTCTATTCCCTCATCTAAGTAGTTAATGAAGATATTGAAGAGGAGTACTGGGCCTAAGATGGAACCTTGTGGCACCCACTGCTTACTTCCCTCCCTGTAGACTTAGACCTATTAAGGACTACTCATTGAGTACAGTTTGTCAGCCAGTTGCAAGTCCATCTAGTGATGGTGCTATCTATTCCACTTTTTTCTAGCTTCCGAAGAAGTAGGTTGACTACCTTGCTTAGTATAGTCCAACTGGATTCTTGGTGACATCAGTGACGGGTCTATGAGGTTTTCTTGGCAATTATTATGGATGGATTTTTATTGCTTTCTTCCAGAACATTTTTTCTGTTTTCCCTGATACTTCTGGGTAGACTCTTATCCCAATACTAATGAGGTCCAACCTCACTTAGCTTGTTGAATCCAGACAAGATTGGTTAACTGCTTCTTCCTGCCAGAGCCATCCTTAATATTAATTGTGAGCCATTGTCAGTGTCAACTCTTACTGACCACATAGATAGATTTTTCCAGGAAGCTTAATATAACATAGATGAGATTCACTTCTTGTTAGATGAAATCATTGTTAGATCTTTATGGCTTTTGGAAAGGATTCAGAAGTGGTTTCGATCTGGGTATAAGACCTATTCATTAAAATTGCTTGGCTTTTTTTAGACTTTGGCGTGGAGTGAAAATGTACATTAAGAGCTTTTCTTCAGGCTCATGTGGAGTGGAGCAAAATTTCAGGCAACATTAATGAGCAGCAGAAAGGAGTTGTGCTTGCCTAAATGTCTAAAGTAGCTCTGAATCATTTTCAGACTATCCATAATACTGCATATCCTGCCTATACTGTTCTTAAATATTATAAAAAAAGGTCTTAACTGGAGAAACCCAGATAATTTGCAGAGGAATAGTTGGATTTGAATTCATTTGGCACAGGGAATCCTTGACTTATGGCCATAATTCAGCCCAAATTTCCATTGCTAAGCAAGACAGTTGTTAAGTGAGTTTCTCCCCCTTTTTTGGCTTTTCTTGCCACAGTTGTTAAGTGAATCACTGCAGTTGTTAAGTTAGTACTCCGGAGTACTCATGAGTACTCATCTCAAATGATCTAAGCTCCAGAGCTCATTGTAACATTGCCAAAAAGGCATTAAGAGTTGTTAACATTTTGTGAAGCTTCTTCTCCAGCAACATTGAATTGCTAACTAGGGCATACAAAACCTTTCCCAGACCAATTCTTGAATACAACTTGTCCGCCTGGAACCCATTCTGTATATTAGACATTAACATGATTGAGCGGATTCAGAGGTATTTCTTGAGAAAAGTTCTCTACTCCTCCACTCACAGTAGAATTCCCCATGCTTCCAGGCTTGAAATTTTGGGCCTGGACGGTCTAGAACTGTCAACTTTTACAGTCTGATCTAAGCATAGTTCACAAAAGTGTCTGCTACAACATTTTCCCTGTCAATGATTTCTTCAGCTTCAATCACAATAATACACAGACACACAACTGATACAAACTCAAGATAAACTGCTCCAAACTTGATTGCAGAAAATACGACTTCAGCAGCAGAGTGGTCAATGCCTGGGATGCCCTATCCGACTCCATTGTTCCAGTCACAACCCCTCACAGCTTCTACCTCACACTGTCTACCATGGACTTCACCCCATTCCTAAGGGGTCCTTAAAGGGAGTGTACATAAGCGCACCAGTGTGCCTACCGTCCCTGTCTTCACTGTCCCCATTTATCTGTATTTACTTCCTTTGTTCTTGTTTATGTTCATACCTATACTTGTTATCTTGTACATGTTTGATAAATAAATAAAAATAAATAGTAACAACGTTGTTTAATAAATCTGACTTTCCCATTTACTCTGCTTGTCAGAACATTGTCAGAACAACTCTGCTTGTCAGAACAAATTCTTCTTGTCAGAACAACAACACAGAAAAGAGGATCACATAACTGCAGGACACTGGAATCATCATAAATATGAACCCCTTTGCCAAGTGGCCGAATTTTGATCATGTGACCATGGAGATGCTGCAACTAAATGATTGATAGTAAGACAAAGACTGCTTGTATTGAGTTGGTCCTTGTGGCCCTTCCTTGCAAAATAAATTCAAGAGTAACATGGGTTTCCATCAATGATTACCTAATGCGATCCAACTAACCATCTTCCCATTCCTGGTCCTGAACATTTAAATTCATGCTTAAAAAGCAAACGATCCACAAATGGAGAAAGAGAAATTTTGGGACTCAAAATTGTTTCCATCTTTGATGTCAATTTAAATCAGGGTTTGGAATTGTAAACTTTAATTCTTGAGGGTTGGGGAGGAATGGCACTTCCAATACAGAACATCAGAGCAGGGATGTTCAGCTGAAAAATCCAAGGCAGAAAATCTATGGAGGTTTAAATTTTTAAATTAAAAATTATGTCTATTCATGCAAAATGTGTTGGATTCAGAACACAAATAGTAACAGCACTTAGACTTATATACCGCTTTATACAGTGGTAGGATTCAAAAATTTTTACTACCAGTTCTGTGGGCATGGCTTGGTGGGCAGGGCAGGGGGAGGATACTGCAAAATTCCCATTCCCTCCCTACCCTACTAACCTGCTTTCCAGCTCCGTTCTCCTGTGTGGGGCAACCAAAGAGGACCCAGCCAATCAGCTGGGACTCGAGAGAGAATAGATGGAGGCGGGGCCAGTCAGAGGTGGCATTTGCCGGTTCTCTGAACTACTCAAAATTTCCACTACCGGTTCTCCAGAACCGGTCAGAACATGCTGAATACCACTTCTGGCTTTATAGTGCTTTACAGCCCTCTCTAAGTGGTTTACAGAGTCAGCCTCTTGCCCCCAACAATCTGGGTCCTCAATTTATCCACTCCGGAAGGATGGAAGGCTGAGTCAATCTTGAGCCAGGTGGGATTTGACTGGCCAAATTGCAGACAGCTGGCTGTCAGCAGAAGTAGCCTGCAGTAGTGCACTCTAACCACTGCACCACCGTGGTTCTTTCCAAAGCCTTGAATATGACTTTTAAAACTGCCCTATCCAGATTAAACCCCACCAATTATTGATAGAGGTTCTCTGTAGAAGAAAAGCTCTGGAGAATTCTTCATTGACATGCACAGGGATATTTTATTTATTTCATTTATTTATTTGATTTGTCAATCACTCACAATATAATAGACATAGGTATAAACATGAGTAAGAATACAGGAAATACTTACAAATAAATGGGGACAATGGGAGAAGGACGATAGGCACGACGGTATACTTATGCAAGCCCCTTACAGACCTCTTAGGAATGGGGGGAAGTCAATAGTGGATAGTTTGAAGTTAAAGGAGTGGGGGTTAGAGGCAGGGATGGGATTCTATCAGTTTGCACCTATTTGCTAGAATCGGTTGTTAACATTCTAAGCAGTCCGGAGAACCGGTTGTTAGAAGAATTTACGGGCCTAATCCTGTACGGAAGGCAGGAAGAAAACATTCTGGTGTTGCTTACAGAAACTGCCTCTCCGTTAACCCGTATTACATTCTTGGCAGGACTAGACTTCCTGTCTCAGGAACTTCTCTGGAATTTTTTTCCCCTCCTTTGTTGGTACTTTGCTTGTGTGGAGTGACCATTCAAAGTTACAGTGGCAGTGAAAAAAGTGACTTATGACCGTTTTTCACACTTAAGACTGTTGTAGCATCCCCACACTCATGAGAGGCCAGGCAAGGAGATACGTGCCTCGATGTGAGTGATATTGAGTTGGTCACTCTCAGCCAATAACATGACCACCAAGCCATGCCCACTAACTAAGCCATGCCCACAGAACCGGTTGTTAAAAAAATTGAATCCCACCCCTGGTTAGAGGATGTAACAACAGAGTCAGCAAGAGTATTCCAGGCATTGACCACTCTGTTGCTGAAGTCGTACTTTCTGCAATCAAGTTTGGAGCGGTTTACATTGAGTTTGTATGTGTTGTGTGCTCTTGTATTGTTGCGGTTGAAGCTGAAGTAGTCCTTGACTGGTAGGACATTGTAGCAGAAGAATATTGCGCCGGTGAGTATTAGAGATAGCCCTCGGCTTAGAACCATTCATTTAGTGACAGTTCTTAAATAAAATCACTGAGGTCATTAAGCTAGTAACACAGTTGTTAAGGGAATCTGGCTTCCCCGCTGAGTTTGCTTGTCAGAAGATCTCAAAAAGTGATCACATGATCCCGCAACTGTCATAAACATGAATCAATGGCTGAGCTTCTGAACTTTGATTATGTGACCAGGGAGATGCTGCAACGGTTGTAAGTGTGAAAAACAGCCATAAATCACTTTTTTTCAGTAACCCCGAATGGTTCCTAAATGAACTGTTGTAACTGTTGTAACTGAGGACTGCCTTGTACTTGGGATTTCCCTGTGAAAAATGTAAATTTCCAACAGCGTCTCCAGACCCCCTTTTCAAATCCAGCTTGAGATTCAGCTGGGATATTTCTGGAAATGGAAACATCTGTGGTTTTTCTTGGCTACCAAATAACAGTGGTTTGTGGTTGACTTTTAAGTTTTTTCCAGTCAAGCTTACCCCCCTGGGGTGTGAATTTCTTCATCATCCTTTGAGCCATTCACTCTTTTTCAGGATTAAACATAGCCATTTTCCGTACTTTCCCAAAAGGAAACCAAAGCTATCCATGCTTTTAAAAGAATAAACACCTCTGGGCCATCCCACAGCTGTTCTGATGTTCCCGACTACTTGTGGCTCTTCCAGCAAATTATTCTGATTTCCAGACAATGGCTGATTCTATACAGGTAGTCTTCAACTTACAACAGTTCACTTAGTGACCGTTTGAAGTTACAACGGCCCTGGAAAAAGTGACTTATGACTGCTTTTCATATTTCCAATCGTTGCAGCATCCCCATGATCAAAATTCAGCCATTTGGTAACTGACTCATCTTTATGACGGTTGCAGTGTCCCGGGGTCATGTGAACAACTTTGGTGCCCTTCTGACAAGCAAAGTCTATGGGGAAGCCAGATTCACTTAACAACTGTCTGACTAATTTAACACCTGCAGTGATTCACTTAACAACTGTGACAAGAAAAGGTGTAAAAAGGGGCAAAACTCACATGTTTGAGTTCTACTTATATTATTTTGCAATAGTTTACCTGGAAGCTGTAGCAGAGGTGGTATTCAGCATGTTCTGACCAGTTCTGGAGAACTGGTAGCGGAAATTTTGAGTAGTTTGGAGAACTGGCAAATACCACATCTGACTGGCACCGCCCCCATCTATTCTCTGCCTCTGAGTCCCAGCTAGGTCTTCTTTTGTTGCCCTGCACAGGAGAACAGAGCTGGAAAGCAGGTTAGTGGAGTGGGGAGGGAATGGGGATTTTACAGTATCCTTCCCATGCCACACCCACCACGCCACGCCCACCAAGCCACACCATGCCCATCAAGCCACACCCACAGAACCGATAGTAAAAAAAATTGAATACCACCACTGAGCTGTAGAAAATAATACTTATTTGGAAATAAGCGCAGACCAGTTCATATTTGCATCTCTCCATGCATCACATCAATATAGCTTCTAATTCTAGAAACCTGAGAATAGTTTTATTGGGGCTGGTAAAAGAATTAGCTTAGCAGATGGGGCTTAATTTTGCCTGATGGATGTTCTTTCTGGCCAAATCTTTGTTCTGGGTAATAATTTTCCTTTCCCTAATATAAAGCTACCTAGGTATTGATCTTCCCCTAACACTTGTCAAATCAGTATGTTGGAAGAGATGACTGATAAACGTCCAGGAGTCAGAAACTGCTTATAATGGACGGGAACCCCACCCTTCCTTGGCAATCTTTCCACACCTTAATTTGTTCATTTGTAACTTTGGTTCCTTGTTTTCTAACAAGAATAGACTTAAGTTTTATCCTGCTGATCTTGTGAAGATCAGAGCTAACATCTGGATAAGAGATAAAATGTCATGGGTAGTATTAAAAGGGAGAATAATTTTTAATTAAATGCAACCTGTGCAGGAAGACAAGATTAAGGAGGGGGATGAGAGTGTTGGAAATATCTCCATCTGGTCAGTTGTTTTAATAGGGCAGGTAGCAACCAAGGTATATTAATTCGCCAAGCACACTGCTTTAAATGCCTAATGGCCATTGGAATTAGCATCCTGACTATTCTAAATTCACAAGGCAGTCTGTTTGTTTGTTGACACGTATTCTGCTCATGCTCTCTACATGAATTATTAGTATAGATTTCGGTTTAGGAGGTGAAAGCATTTCTTTTTTTTTTTAAAAAAGAAACTTTGGACGGTGATTAAGAAACGGTTTAAAAACAAAGTTCATAGTATTGTGGTGAATTTGTATAATTCCATGATGCATATTAGAAATGCTTTCATGAATATAATTTTTGGTGCTCTCTGCAAAACAAGAGTTAGAAAGCTGGGAAAGGTTCAACAAAATACTGGTAGATCAAGAATTTTTAAAAGCATCTTGACACGAGATGCCACCTAGCCATCTTCTATTGTGTCATTGATCTCCACCAGTGGTAGTCAACCTGGTCCTTACCACCCACTAGTGGGTGTTCCAGCTTTCATGATGGGCGTTAGAGGTTTTGTCCCCTACTTTATAACTCACCATTACTGTGGAACCGGTGGGCGGTTAGAGAAAACTGTACTACTAACAGAGATTAAAAAATGGGCAGTAAGTATAGAAAAATTGACTACCCCTGTCCTATGGCAAGGGCCCCAATCATTAGCAATCTCCAGCCCATTATGAACCAAGCCACACAAGCAAGCAAAGTGTCATCTAATGCGGGAAGCTCCCCTTCCTAGAAGAATGAAATATTTTGAGAAATATTAAAAAAGAAAGATATTATATTTCCCCAAAGTGAGAAATGGAGAAACATGCTCTTAAATCAGCCCCAGTCTCCCTGCCTCCAAGAAGAAATGGAGAAGGCCAGCTTTTAGAAACACATGTTTGGTAATCCATTCAAGACAGGATATTTTCAAACAAAGGCAGAATGGTAGGATGAGAAGCAGCCCCTCACCCAAGCTCCAACACAGGATGAAAGCTATTAGCCACAGTGGGAGTTACCCAAACCCTTTCAGAAAACAAGCCCCTTCATTGCACCACCCCCAGAGCAGTCCAAACTTCCATAAACAAGAAGCCAGAGATTGACCAGATCAGATCAGATAAGCACCTAGAATTTGCATTTCCTCTTTTGCCTATAGAGCCAGCTATGACCCCTACATAACCCCTACATGATCCCAAAGGAATCTGACAACAACCAATAGAATATTAGAGGGGATGTTCTTGCCTTAGGGACAGGAAGCTCAAATACAATGCCCAAAGAAGGTATAAAAACCTACCCACTCTCAACTCCATTTTGTCAGCTGTCCCAAAAATCACATGTGCTTGGTGGTTTTGTTTAATCAATAAACCATGTTTCCAATCAGCCTCCATGTTTCCAGTGTCTTTCTCCCAGCTTGAAACTCAACCAGATGGATATTCCTTCCAACAATTGGGATCTAGGTAGTGCACAGCTCACACAAACACACACACACAACACACACAGTCCATGGAAAAAATGTTTTCCACAAAATCGGTAACTGGTCCCCAAAAGGTTGAGGACTTTATGTTTATCCTGTTGTTTATAAGCTTTACTTATCTGCAGCTAACCAGGATGTCCTGAATTCAACCTTTTGTGAGGTGTGATTCCATGAGGAAACTGTGCAATCTTCTCAGCATACACTGGAATAAAATGTAGCTGGGTAATTTGTAGGCTTGTATTTTATGAATGCAGTCATGGAGTCTCCTAGGTTTGCCCATTTCATCTTCAAATCACTCATGTTCCACTAACCCTCCAGACATGCTACTTACATAACACCTCCTTCAACTTAATACTCAGCGAAGAGTAACTTTTCCCCATCACTGGTTGGACAGGGCCTGTTTATTCCGAGACCTTCAAAGTTCTGGATGTGATTCCTTTAGCCTAGTGGTTCCCAAACTTTTTCAGTCCACCGCCCCCTTGGTGCTACAAACTCATCCTCAATGGCCCCCACCCTGGGGCAGGATTCAAATTTCTGTAGGTGTGGCCTAATTTGAAGGCGTGGCTTGCTGGTCACATGACTGGGTGGGCATGGTTTGGTGACTTGCAAACCAAATACAAGTGGTCCTCACTTAATGACCGGTTGCTTAGCAAGTGTTCTAATTTATGAGTGCCCTCCCCAGAACTACTTGACCTGTTTTTGGAGTTTTGACACCTATTCATACACACACACACACACACACAAACTTCTAACCCTGCTGGAGCAGGTCACTGGGACTAGAATCAGCAAAGCATCTCTGATTAGATCCTAGAAGTGAATAGAATCTAATCAGAAATCCTTTGCCGATTCTTGTTGATTTGTTTTATTTGTATTTCTTTGTTCTATGTTGCTGAATTGCATTGACATGTATGTCCCTTCTTGTGCACAGCCCAGAAGCTTTTGTGATTCTTTGAAGCAAAAATTACCGACTTCTAGCTTTGCTCGACTTTTCAAATGCACCACCACTGTCGCATTCTAGGTGCCGTCCCCGGAGGTCCACCCCATTGAGCCCACTGCACTGGAAGGACTTGCCCAAGCAAGTCCAAGTGGAGTGGTGCACCAAATCAATGGGGTGAGCCTGGGAGAGGGAAAGGGAGAGAGAGAAAAGAAAGAGAGAAAGAAGAAAAGAAAGAGAAAAGGGAAAGAAGGAAAAAGGGACAAAGAAAGGGGGGGGGAATAGAAGGATGGAGGGAGAGGGGGAGAAAGGGAGACAGAGAGAGAGAGAGAGAGAGAGAGAGAGAGACCTGATGCATCAGATTGAAATGAGGCCTAGTTTAGAGGCCCTTTTCCACACTGAAACATCTTTGCCAGAATCTTTGCCAGCACATTGAAACATCTTTAATTAAAAGTTTTATGAAGTTTTGTGGGCGAAACATGGCCAAGACTATCAGGAAGCTCTCACATTTTGTTGAGGCTTTAAACAGGATCCATTGGACCGGATCTCCACTCTAAAAATGACTTTTCCCCCATGTATTACAGTGCCAATTATGAAGAAGGCAAAACCAAAATGTACTGGTAAATTACAAGAACACACACACACACACACACACACACACACACTCCCTTCTAACCCTGTTGGAGCAGGTGATTGGACTAGAATAGATATTTTATCATATTTCTCCTCCCTCCCTCCCTCTTTATTTCTTTTTCTTTCTGTCCCTTTCCTTCCATTCCCCTCCTCTTTCTTTGTCCCATTTTCTTTCTGTCCCTTTTCTTTTTCTCTTTTTCCATCTCTCTTTCTCTCTCTCTCTCTCTCTTTCCTCTCTCAGGCTCACCCCATTGACTTCATGCACCACTCCATCTGGACTTGCTTGGACATGTGTCTGCAGTGTAAGGGGCTCAATGGGGTGATCCTGCGGGGCCTCACCCCGAACTGCAGCGTTGGGAAAGGAGAGCAAACCAGAGTGGCTTTGTTCTCCTTTTCAAGCATCCCACCGCCACGGCAGTGAGATATTTGAAAAAGAGAACAAAGCCGCTCTGGTTTGCTCTCCTTTCCCAACGCTGTGTTCGGGTCAAGGCCCCCCAGGATCACCCCATTGAGCCCCTTGCACCAGAGTGTGCAAGTCAATGGGGTGATCCTGCGGGGCGTCTCTCTGAACGTGGCAGTGGCAGGATGTTTGAAAAGGAGAGCAAAGCTACTCTGGTTTGCTCTCCTTTCCCAGTGCTGCATTCGGGACGAGGCCCTGCAAGATTACCCCATTGAGCCCCTTGCACTGGAGCATGCAAGTCAATGGGGTGATCCTGTGGGATCTTGCCTCAAATGCAGCAGCGGTGGCAGGATTTTTTCTCACCCCTGAATTGTGCCCTGCGAGGGACCTCCAGAACCCCCCTGCCGCCTCTTAGCGCCCCCCTGCCAGCCACTTTGCCTCTTAGTGCCCCCCTAAGGCATCTCACCGCCCCCCAGGGGGCAGTACCACCCACTTTGGGAACCATTGCTTTAGCCCTTTCAAAAATTTCCACCAAATTATAATTTTCGATCTGGCTGAAAGTAAGACATCATTATACAATATTGGAAATAATCAGTATGATTCTCTTTATTAAGAGGTTTTAAACTTAGATTTAGATTCATTTAAGCCATGTTAACTTTTGCTTTGGCCCCATTTACTTTTTAAGGTGAATCTCTTGGCATAATCCCAGATTGGTTGTGGGTTGTGATAGGAAAAAGGAGAGCAACCTATGCCTCACTTTTAGCAATATATTTGCTTTGATGCTAGATATTTAATTTGAATTGACTTTGGCATCTATTATTTCTCTATTCAGAAGTATTTCTTCTTCACAAAGTTTTAATCTGGAGCATGAGCCCATCTCTCTCAAGGCACAATTCTCTCTGTTTCTCTCTCTCTCATCTCTCTCTCTTTCATTACCTCTCTCTCTCTTTCATCTTTCTGTCTGTCTGTCTAGCTATCTAGTTATATCTATCTGCTATCTCTGTCATTATTTCTCTCTGTGTGTCTTTGATTTATCGCTATCATCTATCTGTCTATCAATCATCATCTATCTCTAGCTATCTAAAATATTTATATAAATACCCATCATATCGAACTCTAGACATTTTATCAATAAATAAATGATAATATATAAATATATTAAAACCACAAACATTAAAAACTTAGCACCAAAGTTAAACTTCTGACATAATGTTTCTCTTAAAATCTTCACACCTGCCTCATCCTATCTCAGATCTTGGGTAAAACACCGGGTCTTCGGTGCTTTTCAGAAAGTTATGAGGGTAGAGGCTTCCAAACTTCAGGAAGAAGTGTATTTCTATAGGGCAGGGGCTCTATAGCACGCTTCCTGAATACCACCATGTGGCAATATTCAGGGGAAGAAATTAGGAGTGTGCCTAACTTGCGAAAGGTGGGAGGATGGGTAGATGTCCTGAAGGAGAGAAGGTCCTAAAGATAACCTGGCCCTGTGCCACATAGAACTTTAAAGGTGATAACCAGTAATTTGAATTGCACCTGGAAGGAATCTGGGAGCCAGTGCAGCTCACACAACAGAGGTGTGGCATGGATAAACCTAGGGGCACCCATCATTGCACATGCCGCCACATTCTGGATTAGTTGTAGCTTTTGGGTGGTCTTCAAGGACAGCCCCATGTACAATGAATTGTAGTATAGCATATAATTCTTTATTGGCCAAGTGTGATTGGACACACAAGGAATTTGTCTTGGTGCATAGGCTCTCAGTGTACATTAAAGAAAAGATAAATTTGTCAAGAGTCAAGAACAGTGATGGGATTGAGCCAATTCACACCAGTTCGGGAGAACTGGCTATTAACTTTCTGAACAATTTGGTGAAGTGGTTGTTGCAAGAAATCATTAGGGCAGAGACCTGGTTGTTAAATTATTTGAAACTCACCACTGGTCAAGAATCATAAGGTACAACACTTAATATAGTCATAGGGCACAATAAGCAATCAAATCATACTAGGAAACAGTCAATATAAATCATAAGGATACAAGCGACAAAGTTACAGTCATACAGTCACAAGTGGGAAGGGATGGGCGATAAGGAGTGATGAGAAGAGTAATAGTGGTGCAGACTTAGTAAATAGTTGGACAGTGTTGAGGGAATCCTTTTTTTTTTTTCTGTATCAGGTTAATAGATTTATTGCGGCTTTGAGCATCAAAGAATATTTGAGGTAACTACTAGCCTTTGTCAGATATCTCCCTGGAATTTTAAGAGCTCAGTTGCAATGAGGAATTCTTGGTTACATATGCACTCAGTGGTACTTGGGAGGACAAACTCTTAAAAAGAAGATGTGTGCATAATGTATACCTGTGAATCAGGGCAAGAACCTCCTGCTTCTAAAGAGTTCTTAGTAGTACCCATCCAGAGAGACATCTGGAAATCCTACAGATCACAAGCTGAATCCAGATTTAGAGGAGCATCACACAAAAAGCAGATTTTTTTTCCTGTTTGCTGAAGGAGTTTTGCACGCATTAATAAAGAAAGGCCTGTCAAAATACTTTCAAGGAGTGGAACTTTTAAAAAGTTTAATGGTTGTCCAATATGGGCTATGTGATCTTCTAGAACCTAGACCTAGATGGCAAAGTATTATTCAGTGACCGTGTCTTCTGACAGCAGAAGGCTCACGTGGAAAGACAGATGCTTATTCATGTCAACTGCATCCTTTCCATTTTCAAAATTATCCTAATATTGCCACAGAGTACATTATTCTGAAGAACCTTCCTGTGTTGTCAGATGGAGATACTTGAATAAAGGTCTTCTATTTGTTTCTTGAAGTATTCTCTCAGCTCTGGTCACCTGGCTTTTAATGTAGGTGTCAGCAAACTATTTTGTACTGAGAACAATTTCAGAGTGGATGGAAACTGCTTTAACCTGTTCAAGTGAATGAAATCCACTTTCTTTTCCTAATTGCACCATGTCTTCCATTATAGAATGTTTCAGTTCCTCATTGCTGCAAAGGTCTGTAAAAGTTCCATGAAAGTCCCTTTTCTTGGCCCAGCCTGGCATGACTTCAGCATCCGGTACAACTATCCCCACTAGAAAGACATGTAAGCTATCTCCATGCACATATATTTGGGAGACAGGTTCACTACGAATGTAGATATTTTCAATTTTTTCTGGTGTAATGTATTCTCCCTGAGCCAATTTAAATATATGTTTTTCTTCTATCGATGATTTTGAGTGCTCCATTAGACAGCTACTTTCCAATGTCCCCTGTATGAAGCCAACCATCCTTGTCCAAGGCTTCAGCTGTTCTCTCTTTATCTTTTAAGCAGCCTTTGAAAACATTGGGACCTTTGACACAGATCTCTCCCTCTCCTTTGGAAGAAAAGTAATTCAATTCTTCAACATCCACCAATTTATAAAATTACAAGGCAGAGGTGCTCCAATGTGGCCTGATGTCCAATCTCCCAGAGTGGTGAAGGTACGTCCAGTTGTACACTCTGTTTGACAGTGTCGAAGGAATTCTCAATACTGTTGTTGTTCTGGTGTGCAGTGCTCTATCACAGGGGTCCCCAACCACCGGGTCCCAGACTGGTACTGGTCCGTGGATCATTTTGTACCGGGCCGCAAAGAATGAATAATTGTGATTAAAATATATATAAAAATATGTTTTTAGTGAAGAAATAGTAAAGAAGCCCTTTACTATTGGGGAAGAATTGATTTTGCTGGTCCTTGAAAAAGTGTTTCTGCGTGAAACTGGTGCCTGGTACAAAAAAGGTTGGGGACCACTGTTCTATAGTATCATTTTGAAGGTAGGAGTTGAAATAGTTTATGTCCAGGATGTGAGGGGGTCTGTAAATATTTTCACAGCCCTCTTTTTGACTCGTACAATATACAGGTCCTCAATGGAAGGCAGGTTGGTATCAATTGTTTTTGCTGCAATTCTAATTTTCCGTTGAACTCTGTGTCTGTCTTGTTTGATTGCAGAACCAAACCAGACAGTTATAGATGTGTGGATGACAGACTCAATCATTCCTCTGTAGAACTGGATCAGCAGCTCCTTGGGTAGTTTGAGCTTTCTGAGTTGGCACAGAAAGAACATTTTTTTTTGTGCTTTTTTGATGATATTTTTGATGTTAGGTGTCCATTTTAGGTCATAATAGAACCTAGAAATTTGAAGTTCTCTACCGTTGATACTGTGTTATCTAGTTTTGTAAGAGGTGGTAGTAGTAATCCAAATGGGAAGTGACCAAGACACATCTTGATCTTTGTACCCTCCTCCCAGCAATTTGATTTTAAAAATGGATGAGCCAATAGTATAAGATGGCAATCAGATTCAAAAGCAAGTCAGTTGAGGGACGTTGGCAAAGGGTTGGCACTTGGAAAACCTTGGATAAGTTGAGTCAAAGGGGAATGAAAGAAAGTGGGAAAGATCTCAAGGATTTGACCAGGCAAAGGAGGGAAATGGGCACAGAACAGAAATGTACAAAGGGAAGAGAGGCTGCCATCCATGTGCTGATGTGGAATAATAATCAAGTCATCCTGCTGTACAACAGAACCACAAAATGAAATTGGCTTCCATCCATTTGGGCAATATACATACTGAGAGTGCTTTATCGTGCCATTTTTAAACTCTGAACTAATGGGTACTTTGGCAACAGCTTCCAAGCCTGAAATCATTATTAATTCCTTTAGTACTGTAATAACGTTGATGGAGACGAACTCTTATAACATTGAAATAGTATAGTATTTAGCAGTAATTAACGTCCTCTAATTAGGAAATGTCGCCAAGTAGTTTTTCTCTGCTGGCTCCACGAGTAGTTAAGTGCAGCTGGATGAAAATTAACCACAAAGGGAACAGCTTGTGTTTTATGTGAAGTTTGCCTTTGATTCCAAAAAGATATTTGTTAATATCTCTTCATTATCAGAAAGGGGCCACAGAGTTACTAATGTTAGAAAGAGCAACGAGCTCCGGTGCTCTACCATACAATAGGCTAACTTGATGAGGTCAGTAGTAGAAAATTCACCAACTGGTCATACTACCTGGCTACTCTTCCAATGCTAGGAGAATTGGAATTTAGTAGAACTATTGCTAAAGGGATGGAAACTGCTGACCCACAAATTTGGACAAAGAAGTTATGACTTTCATTTGCAGTGAAATGAAAGGTCTTGAGATGGATGGGAGATGGAGACAGTTGATGGTAGATTGCCATTTTGGGATTGGATCTCACTGGCCAGTCACACAAGCCAATCATAATAGCCCTTGTCTTTTCCAGTGTGACAAAAAGTCATGCTGTCAATAGGCTGATGGAGCCATTAAAATAGCAGCTACTATAATAGGTCCTGTCACTGCGATAGCTGTATAGGTAATTCTCAAGTTAGAACCATTCATTTAGTGATTTATGGCTGTTTTTCACACTTATGACAGTTGCAGTATCCCCATGGTCATGCGATCAAAATTCGGACACTTGGCAACTGGCAGGTTCTTGAGAAGGTTGCAGTGTCATCTTGCAGGATCATGCGAACAGCCTTTGTGACAGTGGTGGCATGCTACCGGTTTGAACTGGTTCACCTGAACCGGTAGTAAAAAAAAAAAAAAAACCTCTGAGGATCAGCTGAGAGGAGGGAAAAAAGCCTCCACAATCAGCTGAGAGGAAAAAGAAAAGCAAGGATCAGCCCTCCCACCTGCCTCTGTGCTTTTCTCTTCTTTATCCTCTCAGCTGATTGGTGATGCATGTTAGGTGCAGCTTTCCACACACCAGCAGAGGCCTGCAGTGCCAGTGTTAAGTGTGTGCATGAGTGTGCTTGATCACCGAACCAGTAGTGGAACAAGTAGGATCCCACTATGCTTTGTGACCTTCTGACACTGGGGAAGCTGGATTCATTTAACAATTGTGTTACTCGCTTAATAACTGCAGTGATTCACTTAACAACCGTGGCAAAAAAGATTGTGTCAGAGTATATTCATGAACTGGAATAGAGCATGGTAACAATGAATAGGCATAGTAGCCAATGAATAGGCATAGCAACTAAGTCAGCCAATGAGAACTGTTTGGAAACTGAAACTAGAAATAGCCTAGGCATGGCTCTATATTAAGCTCTGCAGCTGTGAAGCTATGTTGAGTTCTGAGTCTGTCTATTGAAAATGAAACTGCTTCTCTCCTCTGCTGTGTATAATGCTTGCCTGCTGAACTAAAGTGAAACCAATGTCTGTTTCTGAGCTCCTGAGTTGCTGCTGAAGCTCTGAACTTGTAACATGTCTACGTCTGTTTGAGTTTGCTCTACATTGGAGAAATCTACAACTGGCTTGTAAAATTTACTTCATGTGTTTTATAAAGAAGTTAAATGAAGCCTCAGCCACCTGTGTTTACTTTTCTAGTGCTGAATTTACACTGCAAAATTCTGAACAGATTGTAAAAGTGGGCAAAACTCATTGAACAACTATCTTGCTTAACGACGGAATGTCTGGGCTCAATTTTTGTCATAAGTTGAAGAATACCTGTATACACAATACCTGAGATGGAAAAATGCATTAGAGCAAACCAAGCAAATGGCAGGATTTGCAGCAATATACACACTGGCCTATGTATATTAGAAAGATTTGTATCTTTACCCATCAATTCAATAATAATTATTATCCCAAATATCAAAATAAGCCTAGATAAGCTTGTTGGAGGTGTAAATCCTTCCCCCCACTTTGAAAAAATGAAGGGTTATTTGATAGCATTGCCACGGGTTATTTCGATTTCTGCATATTTTAAATATTCACAGCTAATGCTCTAAAATACATTTTTTAAATTAAAAAAAAACAACAACCTGCAATTTAACCTTGGATATATTTCAACAGCAGGCTGTTGGATCTTGCTAAATCTTGTCTCCCCCTTCCTTAAAATCTCTGTCCCCTTACTTAATGATACCTCCATGGTGTTATATAGGCCAGATGTGGTTTTATAATGGAGCTTGGAAAAGAAATCTATGGAATAATTAGCTGGTATGGATGTAACCAAAGAGAGCTTTTGTTAGCAGCAAAGCCTGAAATCTTTGGGAATTTCTAATGCTGTCTGGAACACTCTTCTTGGTTCATTGTGAAACTTCAGAGCATATGGTGCTTCTGCTGGTAGGTGTTATTTCAAAGTTTTCAAATCACACTACGAGAGAGTCCCTCTGGTGAGCTATTGGAATGCTTAGCAACTGTGAATTGAAAGTGACAGAAGAGAGAAAGAGGGACTAAAAAAAAAAAAATCAAGCCAGCAATACATTCTGTTTCTAAGAAAAGAGTACAAAATAAATCTATAAATCGAGACAGCTTTACAAGGGGAAAAGAGAGGCCAGCGTTCTAAATCAGGAGGGGTGTTTTGTGTGGAAATATCGGCTGCATTGTTTTAACTCCTGCTCCCCCCCACCCAATACTTCTTGTGGAGAACTCCTCTCCCTGCAAAAGTCATCTAAATGTTAAAATAAAAATATGGTAACTTTCTCATGCTGACATGGTGCCGTAAGGTGCAAATTCAAACAACTGGCAGCTAATATATGGAGTCGCTTAAGATAGCTCTCAAAGGGCCAAGTGGCTTTGTGGAATGAGAAAAAAACCCTGCCTTTCCATTCAATTCGATTGGGCAGAAAAATCTTTGCTCAGATAATTTTCTCACATGCAGAAATCAGAAAGAATCTTGAGGCACCTTTTTAGACCGAGGATTTTTATTCAAAGGCATAAGCTTACAGGGCTACAGCTCCCTTCATTGGATGCATGGAGGGGACTTTCACTATCATTTCACCTCATCCAGTATCTTTGGGAAGGGAAGGCAGGAAACAGAGGTGGTATCCAGCAGGTTCTGACCAGTACGAAAGAACTGGTAGCAGAAATTTTGAGTAGTTTGGAGAACCTGCAAAGACCACCTCTGACTGGCCCTGCCCCCATCTATTCTCTGCCTCCCAAATCCCAGCTGATCGCCAAACCCACCACACCCAAAAAACCATGCCATGCCCACCAAGCCACGCCCACAGAACCAGTAGTAAAAAAAAATTAATTCCACCGTCATGAATCCACCATTTGAATTGAATTGGGTATGGCCAGTCTACAGAAAAGAAGGGCTAAGATAGCAGTATTCCAGTATTTGAGAAAGAAGAGGGGGTCAACCCAGGGGTGGGATTCTACAGGTTTGCACCTATTGACTAAAACCAGTTGTTAACATTCTAAGCAGTTCGGAGAACTGGTTGTTAGAAGAAATTACTGGCCTAATCCTGTAAGGAAGGCAGGAAGGAAACATTCTGGGGTTGCTTACAGAAACTGCCTCTCCGTTAACCCTTATTACATTCTTGGCAGGACTAGACTTCCTGTCTCAGGAACGTCTCTAGAGTTTTTTTCCCCTCCTTTGATGGTACTTTGCGTGTGTGGAGTGACCATTTATAGTTACAATGGCAATGAAAAAAGTGACTTATGACCGTTTTTCACACTTATGACTGTTGCAGCATCCCCACAGTCATGAGAGGCCAGGCAAGGAGATGCGGGCCTTGATGTGAGTGATATTGAGTTACCCACACCCAGCCAATAACATGACCACCAAGCCATGTCCACGCAGTCATATGACCACCAAGCCACACCCACCACCTAAGCCACATCCATAGAACTGGTTGTTAAAAATTTGAATCCCACCCCTGGGGACAACCTATTTTCCAAAGCACCGGAAGGCAAGACAAGAAACAATGGATGGAAACTAATCAAGGAGAGAAGCAACCTGGAATTAAGAAGAAACTTCCTCATAATGGAACAGTTTCAGAAGTTGTAGGGGCTTCATCACTGGAAGTTTTTAAGAAAAGACTAGACCACCATTTGTCTGAAATTGTCTGAGTTATTTGTCTGAGTTTCCTGCTTGAATAGGGGGATGGACGAAAAGACCCTCAAGATCTCTTCCAACTCCGTTGTTTGGTATTCTGTATGGACAAAAGAGCGGGATAGAATCAATCTGAGCATTCAGTAAGGATGCATAACGTAGAATTATTCCTTCCTATGATATTGAAGCTGTAAATGCAATCAAAGTCAATTTAAGAAGAGACTGGACAATCACTTGGTATAGGGTAACCTTCTTGAGCATGGGCTTGGACAGGGGTAAGATTCAAATTTTTTAACAACTGTTTCTGTGGGCATGGCTTAGTTGGTGGGTGTGGCTTGGAGGTCATGTGACTGGTGGGGAATGGCTTGGTGGTCATGTGACTGGATAGGCATGGCCAACTCAATCTCACCCACATCGAGGCACCATCTCCTCACCTGGCCTCTCATGACTGTGGGGATGCTGCAACAGTCGTAAGTGTGAAAAATGGTCATAAGTTGTTTTTCTCAGTGCCATTGTAACTTTGAATGGTCACTCCACACAAAGTACCAGCAAAGGAGGGGAAAAAAACTCCAGAGAAGTTCCTGAGACAGGAAGTCTAGTCCTGCCAAGAATGTAATAAGGGTTAACGGAGAGGCAGTTTCTGTAAGCAACACCAGAATGTTTCCTTCCTGCCTTCCTTACAGGATTAGGCCAATAATTTCTTCTAACAACCGGTTCTCCAAACTGCTTAAAATGTGAACAACCAGTTCTAGCAAATAGGTGCAAACTGGTAGAATCCCACCCCTGGGCTTGGACTAGAAGACCTTCAACTCTATTTGGATTCTGATTTCCTATTGGGAGTATAATTCATTCGTTGAAACAATTGGGTGGATCTATTGGTTTCATTCAAATGGTAAAACTAGTTGGTAGATCGTTATTTCAATATATTGGGCTTTCTTACTTAGTCCCATTTTCTGGGGCTATTGACTGTAGAGAAGAAAGAAATTATAGTGTCATAGGATGCAAGAAGTGTGAGAATTCAAAGAAAGGGTCTACCCTGTGATCACCCCGGGCATGACACAAAAACAACCAAGTCACAAAATTAGAAGAAAGTCCCTTTAATGCCTCCAACTTGGCCCCAAAGTCCAATTATCCTCGGCAGGATATCAAGCTGTTGAAGAAAACAGTTTATGGAGGGAGTAAATGCAGTCTGCACTCAAAGTAAAGTTAATTTGAAATTAAAAAAACGCAACACACCACACTGAAGGAATTACTGCAACAGGCAAGGAAGATTAATTGCAGACTTCTACCAGATAAAGCAGCAACCACAGTTGGGAGGAAGTCAAAACACAGATAAGCTCCAACAAGAATGCATGCTTTGCTTCCAGCACCTCCAGCCATGTGCAGTTTGTCCTTTTAACCAGTCCTCCCAGCTGCAGCCCATGAAGGGGATCAGGGCCCCTTTATCCCCCATAGACCACGCCACTCACATTTCTCCCTTATCCACTCCTCTCTGTGTGCCCTAGGATGAAGAGGGGATGGGCTTGTGTCTTCCTCTGAATCTGGCCTGTGTCTTTCCCCAGTTTCTTCACAACTACCGGAGCCACACTCCCACTCCCTGTCAGCTGTTCCATTTCTCCCTCAGAGTCAGACTCCAACAGGGGCATGACAACCCTGGACTTCTTACAGTCTTCAATAGGTCCTGGTGCTTCTTATTTATCACTGGGCAACTTAGTGAAACTGCCTCTCACCCCTTCCTAATATCCCCTTCCTTATCTCGAGGATCTTGTACTCTGCGTTGGAGTAAAACCTGGTCTCCAGAATTTGATCTTTGGGAAGAAAATGTGGATCACCAAAATCTGATCTCCCTGGTATCTGGAATCTGACCTCGAGCAGAAGTCTCCATAATCTAATCCCTGGATCAAACACCTTGGTCTCCAGTATCTGATGCCTGGGCAGAAGGTCTTGGTTGACAGAATCTGAACAAAAGCTATTTCTTTCATTGCAATCAGCAGATGCAGGATATTTCTAAAATGGAGATGTGTTTCAGGGGTGGGATTCAAAAATCCCAGCAATCACTTCGCTGCCCGGGTTGCTGGGTGGGCATGGCCATGGTGAGCATGGCCTACAGGAACTTCCTGTTTCCGGCTTCTGGTGGGCCTCCAGAGCTTGGGGGAGGCCATTTGGACCTTCCCAAGAGTCCAGAAGCCTCCCCTGGGCCTCTGGGAGGGCAAAAACAGTCTCCCCCAGCTTCTGGAGGCCCACTGGAAGCCGGAAATAGGCCTGTTTTGGACTTCCAGAAAGCCTGTTTTTTCCCCCTCCCAGAGCCTGTGCACAGACCCTGCACTTCCCTCCATCAAAAAAGGACCGCATGGAGACTCCTAGGAGGGGTGGGGCAGGAGAGGAGGGGCCAGCCAGTGGGTTGAAATCCCAGGTCAGCGAACCAGCTGTAAGTTTAACATCCAGTTCGCCCGAACCAGTCCAAATCCCACCCCTGAGATGTTTCCTTTCTTGTTTTCAGAAAGACAGTGGGCCGGGAAGACTGGGCAGGAGTCACCTCCTGCTGGTGCAGTGTCACAGCGCACTAGAAAGAAGGTTACATTCCGGAGGCTCCAGATATACCAGAGGTCCCCCAAACTTGGCAACTTTAAGACTTGTGGACTTCAATTCAGCTTTGCTGGCTGAGGAATTCTGGGAATTGAAGTCCACAAGTCTTAAAGTTGCCAAGTTTGGGGGACCCCTGAGATATACCGTTGCAGAGACTGCCACACAGTTATATTTCCTGCTGTCAACATTGGCAAGTAAGAACGGAAGTAGATGTCAAAAAAATGGTTTTCACTGGGGTAAAAGTCTTCATCTTATTTATTTTTATTTATTTATTTATTTATTTGATTTGTCAATCGCTTACAAAATAATAGGTATAAGTATGTACATAGTTATGAATACATGAAATGGATACATATAAGAAAAATAAAAGAAACAATAGGACAGGAACGGTAGGACAGGAACACTTATGCACGCCCCCTACAAGATCTCTTCGGAAAGGGGTGAGATCAATAATAGTCTTAGGTTAAAGTTCTTGGAGTTTGGGGAGAAAGCCACAGAGTCAGGTAGAGTATTCCAGACATTGACTACTCTGTTGCTGAAATCATATTTCCTGCAATCAAGTTTGGTGCGGTTTACCTTGAGTTTGTATCTATTGTTTGCCTTTATGTTGTTATGGTTGAAGCTGAAGTATTCATTGACAGGTAAGTCATTGCAATGTATGATTTTATATACCATATTTAGATCAGACTGAATACGGCATAATTCAAGGTTTTCTAGGTCTAGAATTTTGAGTCTGGTGGCATAAGGTATTCTGCAACAAGTAGAGGAGTGGAGAACTCTTTTTGTGAAATATTTCTGGACTTTCTCAGCTGTGTTAATATCAGATATGTAATGTGGGTTCCAGACTGATGAGCTGTATTCGAGTATTGGTCTCGCAAATGTTTTGTATGCTCTAGATAGTAGTGTGATATTACCAGAGAAAAAGCTATGTAGGATTAGGTTAACAACTCTTAATGCCTTTTTAGCTATGGAGTTACAGTGGGCTACACTTAGATCATTAGAGATGAACTCCAAGGTCCTTGACAGAGTTTGAATTATCAATAAGATCTTGACTATTCAGCTTATATTTTATTTTCTGATTATTATTTTTTTGCCAATATGTAGGACAGAGCATTCATTTGTTGAGATTTGAAATTGCCATTTGTTTGACCATTCTGATACATAGTCAAGGTCTTTTTGAAGGGTAGTAGAATTGTCTGTGGTGTTGAATAGCTTTACATCATCAGCGAAGAGAACACAGTTGCTCTTGATATGATCACAGAGGTCATTTATGTAGAGTATGAAGAGAGTTGGTCCTAGAACACTGCCTTGGGGGACACCACTGTTGACAGGTACAGAATTTGATAGGACGCTCCCAATTTTGACCATTTGTTGTCTGTTTGACAGGAATGCTTCTATCCAGTTATGCAGGTGTCCAGAGATACCATAAGATTTTAGTTTTAGGAGTAGTTTGTCGTGTACCACTGAATCAAAGGCTCTACAGAAGTCTATGTAGATTGCGTCTATTGCTTTGTCCTGATTGAGTTGTGTGGTCCATATTTTTTTGCAATGTAAGAGTTGCATTAATCCTGTTTTGCCAGCCTAGAGTCAACATAACTAGTTCCATCTCCTCTCACCCACTTAAATGAAAGTGGGGAGAGAAAACATTACTATAGCAAAAGAAAAGTTAGATCAACCTTAACACCCATAGAGATACCCACAGATAGGCAGAAGGCTTTGGACCTGGAAGGCAATTTACCATTTTGCACACAAACACTTCCATTTAATCTCCATTAGCACTGCACACTGTAAGCTTTTAAGAAAAAAAAATCTCAATTAGTTTGCTACGCTTTCCTTTTTATGAAGCTAATTTGGAACTAATTCTCATGCAATAATTAAATTTTCAAGTTAAAATGGAACTGAAAGTTGAAAACAAAACAAAATAACTTGATTGCAATGAAAACACTCAGACAGAGTAAAAAAAAAAGTTATTCACCATGTAGTATCGGCAAAACACATCAACAGCTAATTCTAGAAACTAGGCATCTAATCTTGTCTTTTCTGGAGAAGAGCTTTGGAGCTACAACCAATAGGAGACTATTTCTCAATATCATCAGCATATTGTTGCTATTCATTTCAATCATGCCAGTCATGTCTACCAAGTCATTAACACAGATAGTTCTCGACTTATGACCACAATTGATTTCCATTGCTAAGCGACATGGTTGTTAAGTGAGTTTTGCCCCATTTTATGACCTTTTCTTCCACAGTTCTAAGCAAAACACTGCAGTTGTTAAGTGAATCATATGGCCATTAAGCAAATCTGGTTTCCCTCCCATTGACTTTGTTTCTTGGAAACCAGCTGGCAAGTTTACCACGGGATGGTGCAACTGTCATAAATATATGCTGGTTTCCAAGAGACTGAAATTTTGATCACATGACCATGGGGATGCTGCAACAATTCTAAGTGTGAAAACGGGTCATAAGTCACTTTTTTCCAGTGCCATTGTAACTTTGAGTTGTCACTAAACACATAATTGTAATTCGAGGACTACCTGTAGTAAGCTTGTAAAAATTAGCATTTGCAGGTTTCGTTGAACAACAAATATTCCCAAAGTAAGCTTTATGTTACAACCTTGCTGATGTAGTTAGGCTTAGATGGTTTCCAAAACAAATATACTTGTTTTGTATATCAGAGGTTGGTAGCCTTGGGCCATTCGTGCTGGATTCCAACTTTCCTCAGCTTCAGGAATAAAGTATGCTGTGGTCCAACTTTTTTCTATTGAACCGTGGTGGCGTAGTGGTTAGAATGCAGTATTGCAGGCTAATTCTGCCCATTGCCAGGAGTTCAATCTTGACCGGCTCATGGTTGACTCAGACTTCCATCCTTCCGAGGTCAGTAAAATGAGGACCCAGATTGTTGGGGGCAATGGGCGGACTCTGTAAACAGCTTAGAGAGGGCTGTCTAGCTCTATGAAGGTGTATAGATGAATAAATTATGGTAGTCAGAGTGTAAACACCTAGAGGTTCCCAAGTTGTTTCACCCTTGAAACTAACTTTATTTTTCACATTTCTAAGTGAATCTATACCTTTATCTTTTTCGCAATTTCTTTTTTCCCCAATCTATAATTTTCCCCCTCAAGTTCTCTAGATCCAAAAGTATGCTAGGTATAGTACATTGGACAAAAATATTTCTTTAAATTAACACAACATGCTGAATTTATTTTGCTGTAAATTTCTCTAAAGAATGCATTTTTGCTTACAATTTTATCTGTGTACAATTTTGCGAGTAATTTCCCACAATAGTTTTAATTATTGACAAATCTGCATTGCACATGGAGTCCTTATTTTAATTCCTGCAAAGTTTCATTTCATGTGCAGCTATTCCTTGATTTACTACCATACTTGGGACTGGAATTTCGGTCATAAATCATTGCAGTCATAAATTGAGTCTGACTCCATTTTACGATAATTTTTATGGTAGGCGTTAAACAAATCCAGCTTTCCCAGTGGCCGCTTTTTGCCAGTTTGTGCCATATATTGGCAAAAAAAGGTTTGGAATTGCGATCATGTGATTGCAAGATGCTGCATCTGGTTGTAAATGTGAGTCAATTTCCAAACACCTAAATTGTGACCATATGGCTGTGATGGGAATGCAACAGTTGTAAGTGTGAGTAAAAGTCATAACTCCCTTTTTCTGAGGCCATCATAAAACTTCGAAACATTGTTAAATAAATGGCCATAAGTCGAGGTCTACCTGTATTTGTTCAAAAATGCAGAATTAGATCGTTATGTATTTCAGTGCTAACTAAACTAATTTCTTACTAGTCCTCTGTCCTCCAAGCCCTTTTTCCTGGCAGAAGTCCTGTTAAATGAGTTAGCCTAAGAGATGCTTTATCTAAAATGGGAGCGCCAACATTGGAAGCTTTTAAGAAGAGATTGGACAACCATTTGTCTGAAATGGTATAGGCAGGTTTGGGATTAGCCTGGTTTAGACTGGTTCAGGTGAATCCCTTGTTCCGACGATCAACTAGCTCTGAACTAGTTTGCTCTGATAAGCATGTGGTCCTGTCCGTCCGGCCCTGCTGTTTCCTGTGCTTTATGTCTTTTTGTTAGAACACAGCTGATTCGCATGGCAGAGCAGTTTGCCACGCCTTAGCTGTTTTCTTCAGCTGCAATTGAAGGTAAGTATTAGCTTTTTAAAATGTGGAGCATGCATGCTGAGTACACGTTTGGTCTGTGCGCGTGCAAAGTACGCACTCACCAAACCGGTTGTTATACCGGTTGAATTGCACCCCTGGGTATAGGCCAGCATTCCTCAACCTTTCTGGGTTGGTGGCCTGACATAGGGGGGAGAGGGGATTATTTTGTTGCAAGGAGCAGGGGCGCACGCACGTGCACAGTTCATTTGTGTGAGCGGTGGGTGCATCTGCATGTTGCTCATGTGAGTGGGACCGCGAGCGAGTGTACGCCAGTCCGCCACTCACATGTCCTGGATGCAAAAAGGCCACGGCCCAGAAGTGGGGCGCAGTCCGCAGGTTGGGGCCCCCTGGTGTAGGGTTTCCTGCTTCAGCAAGGGATTGGGCTAGGAAACCTCTAAGGTCCCATCCAACTCTGTTATTCTGTTAAAATCAGCCAGTAAATCTTCCCTTCTAAAAATGGCTTCAAACTCATTCCTTAATCTCTGTGATTTTACATCACTTTGTACAAATCAGCTTTTCTTATGCAACTCAATGGGTTTTGGGGGAGTTGGAGTGGTGGGGGTGGTTTTATTTTTTTAACATTACAAGTAGAGCACAGAACTAAATCAGACCTGGAGTAGATCTTTTAAGAAACATCTTTACAGGTCAGGAGTTCAGGTGAGACTTTGGAATAACTACATAACTCCCTCTCTGGTTTGCCTTCTTTATAAAACTTCTTCTGCTTCCATCTCACCTCCTTTCTGCCTTCATTCCAGACACAGAGCTTTGATGGCAGCTGTGCCATTTTAAAGTTTTATCTCTACTGTAATTAAGAAATGGAATATTCAGCAATAGTTAAATTTTCACATAGGCCAGCTGTATCTACAAAGGAATTGCTATTTCAGAAGCACAGGTCCTCTTCCTTCCCCCATTTCTGCAAAGTCTGATGATTACCTCAGATTTATTTCTTCAGTTTTTATTAAAGGTAAGCTTGTTCGTTCCCATATGTAATTTGTAGTCCTTGATTTTTTTTAAAAAAAATTCTTTACTGGATGGAACGTCAGTTTTCTCTTATACTATTCAGTTTAGCAATTGCTGGAACACAGAATAATAGAGTTGGAAAGGACCTTGGAGGCCTTTTAGTCCAACCCCCTGATCAAGTAGCAGACCCTATACCTGTGATGGCGAATCTATGGCATGCATGCCACAAGAGGCATGCACAGCCATTTATACAGGTACGTGAGCCCCAGCCAAAAGTACCTGCACTGTGCATGTGTGCGCCTCCCAGCTGATTTTTGGCCCATTTGAGGCCTCCCCTGTGCATGTGCGTGCAACATCCCTGCCCTGCACCCCTTGCCTGCACTGCACATGTGCATGCCTCCCAGCTGATTTTCAGCCCATTTGAGGCCGTTTTTGCCCTCCCGGAGGCTCAAGAGAAGCCACTCAGCCCCAGGAGGCCGAAAACGGGCCTTCCGGAAATACCAGAAGTGCCTGTTTTCAGCCTCTGGAGGGCCTCTGGATCTCAGGGGAGGCCATTTTCACCCTCCCAGAGACTCAAGGAAAGCCTCAGAAGCCTCTGGAGGCTGAAAATGGGCCCGTTTCAGCACTTCCGGTATTTCCGGATGACCCATTTTTCAGCCTTCTGAGGTTGCAGAGGCTTTCCTTGAGCCTCTGGGAGGGTGAAAATGGCCTCCCCTGAGATCCAGAGGCCCTCCAGAGGTTGAAAACAGGCACTTCTGGTATTTCCGGAAGGCCCGTTTTCGGCCTCCTGGGGCTGAGTGGCTTCTCTTGAGCCTCCGGGAGGGCAAAAACGGCCTCAAATGGGCTGAAAATCAGCTGGGAGGCATGCACATGGGCAGTGCAGGCAAGGGGTGCAGGGCAGGGAAGTTGCACGCACATGCGCAGGGGAGGCAGGGCACATTACATTGTGGGTGTCAATGCACGCATGCTTTCAGCACACCACAACAAAAAGGTTCGCCATCCCTGCCATTTCAGAGAATGGTTGTCCAGTCTCTTTTTGAAAGCCTCCAGTGATGGAGTACCTACAATGTCTGGAGGACATAAGTTACTTTTTTCAGTGCTGTTATAACTTCAAAGGTCACTAAATGAACTGTTGTAAGTTGAGGACGACCTGTATACTAATTTGAGACTGATTAGTGGCACATTGAATGAGAACTCCGAATGGATCCTTGTTACTCATGCTATTCTCAGAAGTCTTTTCCAACCCTTCCAAATGTAAGTACTTCAAAAGTGTCAATATTCTTTACTGCTTCTTCATAGTCCAAAAATGAAATCACTTGCCTCCTTTTCTGACACTTCTTAACCATCTTTGCGTTTTCCTGAATATCTCAAATGCAGCATTTGGGGCCATGCTTTCCAACAAGAGCACAACAACATAATGGTTTGTTTGACTGTGTCAGAGTTTGCAGCACATCTGACCAGCACACAAGTAAATAATTCTGCAGGATTCATCTACATAATAAACTTTTTATATACAGTACCATACAGCAGAAGTCAGCATACAAAATCAGTAACACACAAGAAATATTCACAGAAGCAAGTCATTGCAGAGGCAAAGATCTACTTTGTACCAAGATTATTTACATCAAGACAAAAGATGGGTCCCATCTATTCTATTCTATTCTATTCTATTCTATTCTATTCTATTCTATTCTATTCTATTCTATTCTATTCTATTCTATTCTATTCTATTCTATTCTATT
>BLBF01000055.1:13789847-13801295 GCA_015471245.1 Laticauda colubrina | reverse complement strand
TTCTATTCTATTCTATTCTATTCTATTCCATTCCATTCCATTCCATTTTCTATTCTATTCTATTCTATACCTGCTACCATGTCTAATGCAAACAATCCCCATTGGCTGACCTGTTACCATGTCTATTCCAGCTCATAATTACTTATATGAGATGGTGACTTAGCATATAGTCTAAATCTTCACCATTGTGTTTTTAGATCTTGCCTTGCATCTTTGTGTGTGATGTGAACATAGTCAAATGTTGCTTATTTAACAAAAGAGAGATGTGCAGATCCAGACCAATAGGCTACAACCTCCAACCTCTTTAGAATTTAGCTGTTTCCTGATAATTGTTTTTTCTTATTCCCTGGGACTAACATGCCTCCCTTAAGTGAAGAGAAAAGTGGACACAGGAGAGCTAAATATGTACTTTCTGATACTTTTTTTATTCCATATATATGAAGAAATAGGTTGAGGTATGGGCTGTTGTTTTTAATAAAATCATTGGGGTCTTGGTAACCAAGGCAACATTTTTTGGGTGGAGGTTGCCTTGAACCACATTTTTGGATGCCTGTCTATTGCAATGCCAGTAACTGTAGATGAAGAGGTTTCTTGTTATGAAAGGCAATTAGCACTTGAAAGAAAAGAAAAGATTTAAATAAATGGGGCGGGGAGGAGAGAAAATTGAGTGGTCTGTTTCTAAAAAATGAACTGGGTACTTTTTTTGGGGGGGGGGGGAGGAAAACAGATGCCATGGTTTTAGTGTCGACTTCCAATGAGTCAAATTTCAACTAAATATAATTTGACTTGAAAGAAACAAACCTAGGATAAATCTAGAGCAAAGCAAAGCAGTAGAGTAAAGGGAGAGATTCTCTGGAAGAGCAACTATGGCATGCAAAGCTCTACTAATTGGCTGAAGCTGTGGCGAAAAGGTCCTTTTTATTTTTATCTTCTTATTTATCTTCTTATTAAATTTTATATCACCCATTCCCCCTATTCACTAACTCTTTACAGCTTACACATCTTAAAAGCACAATGTAACATAATAAAAGCATTAAAAACATTCAGTATTACTGTCAAGCACAAGGGCAATTAGGAGATCCATGCAGTTCAAATGGTTTGTTGCAAGCTGAAGTTCTCTACAAGAATCTGATCTACTAATGTTCAAAGCAAATTGGCGGTAGGTAGGAGTAGAAGGAATTCAAGGTGAGATCTCTTGTGGGTGCGAAGAGACTCATGACTGGTGACATGTTTGACCCTTCCCTCAGGGTCAGCCTGATCATCATCTACAATTGTAATTCAAACATTAACAATTAAGAAGATTAGATAAAAGTGACCAATTCATGGAGTGAACGTGGGATTGTCTCCTAATCTCCTAATCACCTCCAAAATGCAATGCCCCCATTAGCCCCCAATCCATCTGGCAGAGACAGGTTTTAAGGCCCCTTTGGAAGGCCGAAAGGGTGGGGCCAGGTCTCATCTTGAGGAACATTATGTTCCAAAGGGCAGAAGCCATGGCAGAGAAGGCTTTCTCCTGGACCAGTCAGTCAAAATTCCTTGGATGATGGAGTCTGCCTCATACCTCTTCTTTATTTGCTTCATCTTCTTTTTTCTTATTGGCCAGAATAGCAGTAGATTAATATCCAAAGCTGGCCTACTCCTAAAGCATCTTGAAAACTAACATGAAATTCATATCATTGGGATTAGACAGAGCTTCTATTTCATTATCATTATCAGAATTTTATCTTACCCTTACACTGTGGAGCCCCCTGCTCAGGATACCATGGGCCCATGTCATGTTCCAGTTGTGTAGTGTTCTTTGGCACCACTGATATCCAGGGGTGGGATTCCAAATTTTTAGCAACCGGTTCTGTGGGTGTGGCTTAGGTGGTGGGCATGGCTTGGTGGGCATGTGACCGGGTGGACATAGCTTGGTGGTCATGTTATTGGCAAGGTGTAGCCAACTCAATATCACTCACATTGAGGCACGCTTCTCCTCACCTGGCCTCTCATGACTGTGGGGATGCTGCAACAGTCATAAGTGTGAAAAATGGTCATGTCACTTTTTTCAGTGCCATTGTAACTTTAAACGGTCACTCCACACACACAAAGTACCAGCAAAGGAGGGGAAAAAAACTCTAGAGACGTTCCTGAGACAGGAAGTCTAGTCCTGCCAAGAATGTAACAAGGGTTAACAGAGAGGCAGTTTCTGTAAGCAACCCCAGAATGTTTCCTTCCTGCCTTCCTTACAGGATTAGGCCAGTAATTTCTTCTAACAACCAGTTCCCCGAACTGCTTAGAATGTTAACAACTGGTTTTAGTCAATAGGTGCAAACCTGTAGAATCCCACCCCTGGGTTGACCCCCTCTTCTTTCTCAAATACTGGAATAGTGCTATCTTAGCCCTTCTTTTCTGTAGACTGGCCATACCCAATTCAATTCAAATGGTGGATTCATGAGAGTTGGTGGAATTATTATTTTTTTACTACTGGTTCTGTGAGTGTGGCTTGGTGGGCATGGCATGGCTTTGTGGGTGTGGCTTTGTGGGTATGGTGATCAGCTGGGACTTGGGAGGCAGAGAATAGATGGGGGCGGTGGCGGTCAGAGGTGGTATTTGTAGGTTCTCCAAAATACTCAAAATCTCCAAACTACTCAAAACAACCGGTTCTCCGAACTGCTTAGAATGTTAACAACCGGTTCTAGCGAATAGGTGCGAACTGGTAGAAACCCACCTCTGCTGCTATCCCTCTGACACCAACAGAATGCCACTGGCAACTCAGCAGCAGTGGCATTTTGGGTTTTCTACTCAAGGCTAAGGATCACATCTGGCTGAAATCATCTAAGTTTAGAAGCTAAGCACAGTTGGGCCTAGTTGGTGTTTGGACAGAGAACTCTCTGGGAAGCTCAGGGCTGTAATCTAGTTTGGGAAGTGGAGGAAGTATTGTGGAAGAAGTCAATACCAACATACTTCCATGTTCTTGACAAGAAAGTCATTTGGAGGGGTCCATGTAGTCCCCAGAAGTCACATTTTCTTTAGAGCATCTGTATAAGGCAGTGTTTCTCAAACTTGGTAACTTTAAGATGGGTGGACTCCTTCAATGATGGGCTGGGGAATTCTGGGAGTTGAAGTCCACACATCTCAAAAAGTTGCTAAGTTTGAAAGCATTCTTCTTCTGCAGCTTTTAATAAGCACCTGTCCAAGCATGATGTCTAGGATACTTCTGTGAATGGAATCTTCAGTTAAAGCTGAGCAAATATCTGCTTTTCTTCTTCAACACTGAGATTATCATAATTCATTGTAACAAATTGTTTTAGAGATGTAAATCAGATCAGATTGGCATCAGTTTTGTATGATTCCAAAAGGGACAAAAAGAGACAGTGGGATCCATATAGGCAGAGGAAACAGTGTTGGTCAGGATGCCATTTTCCTGCTTCCTCCCTTCTGTCCAAGCCATTCCATCTTCTCCAAAATAGTATACAGTTGTAGAATCCTGCTGAAGGAGTTAGAGGAAATATGGATGAATCAGAATAACTGAAATAATAGAATTGGAAGGGACCTTGGAGGTCATCTAGTCCAACACCCTGCTCAAGCAGGAAACCCTATAACCACTTCAGAGAAATGGCTGTCCAATCTCTTCTTAGATACCTACAGTGATGGAGCACCCACAACTTTGGGAGCTGTTCCACTGATTAATTGTTCTCATTGTCAGGAAATTTCTCCTTAATTCTAGGTTGGATCTCTCTTTGAAAAGTTCAGGAGGCTGTGAGTTCGATCCTAGCTAGAGGCTAATATTTGGAATAGACTCTCCTGCTCAAGCAGGAGTTTGGACTAGATGACCTCCAAGGTCCCTTCCATTATTCTCTGATTTCTTGTCCTACCCTCATGTACTTTGGATCATCGGTTGACCTTCTCTTCTTTGTGTCTCATCTATTGGAAGTCTGCTATCATGTCACCCCTAATGCTTCTGTTTGTTAGACTAGACATGCTCAGTTCCTGCAACCGTTCATCGGATGCTTCAGCCTCCAGTTCCCTTATCATTGTTGCTCTTCTCTGCACTCTCTTGAAAAGCTACCTCAGCTAATTACAGCATAAATATACTGAAAAGTTCCTCAACATCTTTTTTGGTATCACGGTGATCAGAACTGGACACCATATTCCAAATATTGTCTTAAATATTTATTTATGATTCTTCATAAATCAAGCAAACGATTTTTCCTGTGTGATGTTCCAGTCAGGGAACTGCTTTGCTTCTTTTCTTGAAACTCCCTTCTGTTTCTTCAAAGTGTCTTGGACTTTGTCTTCTCCTTCTTTTCCTGACACAATCTCTGAGGTTTTATTTATGCTCACTTCACTGGGTGAAAGAAAGCTCACTGTTAAGAAGAATTGCTTTCAGGAAATAATTCTGCTGGCTCTCCTTTTGTTTCCAGGTATAAATAAGCTGCCTCAATTGGTTACAGCACCTAGCCAATCTTTTTTGGCTTTAAGAAGCTAAGCAGAGCTTGGCTGGTGTTTGGATGGGATTCCACTTCAAAATTCCAAGGTCATTGGTGAAATTGGGTAGTCTAAAGAAGCTTGAAAGACACTGCAAACTACTTCAGTGTTCCTGCCAAGAGAACTGCACAGATGTGCCCTCATACTCATCAGGACTTACCTTTGACTTAAAAGAGATATTTTAAAGGTTATCCTCAGCATAATTGTAAACCGTAATTAGTTTAGGATGCCTTCTTCCCACGTGAATTGTCTGCCTATTGAAGTAATCTCTGGAGGCTCTTTTATAGGTCTCCAAGCATGTGAGATACGTCTGGCTGGAATAACAGAAAATACTATTTCAATGGGAGGCAGGGGAACATATGTTTCCAGATGTTAATGAACTACAAGATTGAGATGTTCTTGATAGATGTTCTTTGCCGATGGCTAGGGATATCGGAACTTACAATTCAGTAGCACTTGCAGAACTCATATGTCCTCTACCATTAGCTAGGCTTTGGGTGAGCTATTTTTTTTTAAAGGATATCTTCATTAATTATGTTAAAAGTGAGTGAAAATCAAATAAAAGGATGTTTTAGGAAGAGGCTGACTCTAAAAGTGTTGGAATAAATGTGCGTTTGGGTTCAGTTCCAAGTGGGGAGAAAGACATATGAAGGTTGATTGGAAAGATGGTTTATTGGTCAAGCACATGTGATACTGAGAAGCTGACCACATAGAGCAGAGAGTCAGGGTTATTTATACCGTCTCTTGGGCTTTGAATTGAGCTTCCTGTTCCTGTGGCAAGGGCATATATTCTATCGGCTGTCAGACTCCCAGGGGATTATGCAGGGGTCACAGCTGAGGTTGTCTGAATTAAGGTTGATTGAACCTTGCTGGGTGATGTAATGTCCCCAGGTGATTTCACAATGCAGTGAGCCCTGCTGTTAGATGGGGTAGAGGGCTAATCCTATTATGTCCTGAAGGTCATGTCTTCATCCCATCATCGTGTGAAATATAAACAGTGTGAAATGACTAGTGGTGCTATTAATTATTAAATTACAAAGCTGCAAGCAGTGTGTGTATATGTGTGTGTGTGTGAGAGAGAGAGAGAGAGAAATCCGGGTTTGAGCCCCACTTCTCAAACCCTTCCAGTTTAGGATGGTTCTGCTACCAAGCTTCATCTGAACTACACTGTACACCTTTAGTAGACTTTTTTGAAAGCATCCCACATAAAGTAGTGGGTGCTTATTTATTGTTAAGAGTTACCATCTTTCTAAAACCATAATGTCTGTGCTGTCAAAGTTGGTTCTTCCTCCAAATGCCTTCCTAACTCAGTGGGTGTGACTTGCATTAATAGCTTCCCAGAATAGAGTTAATGTTTGTAAGTTTCCACTCTTGTGTGCCTACAGCTAATCATGGTACCTAGCAGATGGCACTTATATGTTTCCTAATGCAATGACTTGTATTTGTGCAGTTGTCATAATTAAATAATGGCTCCCTACACCCACTCATGGAACAACAGTCCAGAGATGTAATTCTGAAGGAAATGAAAATGAATAGTTCTTGTGCTTGTCCAAGAAATCTAACATACTGAAGAAATATTCTATACACATGAACAGAATCTCGTCTCTTTCTTGTTTCTTTGCATCTTTGGTTATGTAGAGAGTTAGCACCCACCCCTCTCTTAGAAGAATTAAATATTTTGAGAGATATTAAAAAGGCAGGATATTATATTTCCTTAGATGAGAAATGGAGAAATATGCTCTTGGAAAGCAGCCCACACCATTCTTAATAGCCCTGAGTAGATGTCAGCACTTAAGAGACAGCTAGTTCTATTCATAAGCAAATTTACCTGCAGCAAGGTCTGAACAAAGTAGGATTAGCACTCAGCCACAATAGAAATTACCCAATACTCTTTCAGAGCACAAGCTTCTTCATTGCATCATCTCAGTTACACCACCACCCCAGCAAACTTCAACCAAACCTATCTTAGACAACCTACAGAGCCAGATATGACCCCTACAACAGCCAAAAAAATACATATTCTTGCACAGGAATAGGAAGTTCAAGTTCAAAGTCCAAAAGAAAAGGTGTAAAAACCCCTCACTCTCAACTCCATGTGGACAGTTGCCCAGGATCATCCATCTGGTTCTGCTTCATCATTAACCCAACTTTCCAATCAGCCTCCAGCTTCCATTTTGTCTCCAGTGCCTTTCTCCCAGCTTGCACCTGGACCTGGATATTTCTTTCAATAGTTAAATGGAACAAATACATTTATTTATTTTATTTATTTATCTATTTATTTTATCAAGCATGCATTTGATAGTATATATCAGTATAAACATGATTGCTAATACATGAAATAGATATGAATAAAAAAAAAACATTAACACAGGGATAATAGGCACGTTGGTGCGCTTATGCACACCCCCTACAGACCTCTTAGGAATGGGGTGAGGTCAACAGTAGACAGTCTGAGGTTAAAATGTTTGGGGTTAATGGAAGAAACCATAGAGTCAGGTAGACTATTCCAAATACTGACTACTCTGTTGCTGAAGTTGTATTTCCAGCAATCAAGTTTTGTGCAGTTTACCTTGAGTTTGTATCTATTGTGTGCTCCTGCATTGTTGAGGTTGAAGCTGAAGTAGTCATTGATGGATAGGACATTGTAATGGATAATTTTATGTACTATGCTTAGGTCAGATCAAAGGTGACATAGTTCTAAGTTATCTAAGGCTAAAATTTAAAGACTGGAGATATAAGGTATTCTGCTGCGAATAGATGAATGGAGGACTCTTCTCATGAAATATCTCTGTGTTCTATATTAGCATACTCGAAATACCCCAATCTGATTGGTCCAGAAATACAACAAACTGATTGGTTGAAGGAAGCGCTGTGATTGGCTCACTCTGAATCAACCGCGATTGGCCAGGCCAAGAACAGGAGATTCAGAGAGCCGTCAATGGCCGGCAAGCCATGAGCAATCCCTATATAAAGGGTTGCCACAGCTCCGAGGCTTCGTACAGACCAATACAATCAAATAAAGAGCTGAAAAGTCACACTGGTCTCAAGTCTCTTTCCCACGATCCAACACTGGCGATGAAGGTGGGATCCTGAGATAAAGAGACCAGTCGAGCACGTGGCAACCAGAGCTGAACAACTGACAAGATAGCCAGCAGCAACTTGCCACCCGCACCATTCGATCAGGCAGCCAAGGACTGAGAATCATACATCGATTGATTCCTAATGTTCCTCGAGAGCAACAACCTGAAGGACACCATTGAACATAGGAAGAGAGTTGTGTTCCTGAAACACTGCGGGCCCGCAGTGTTCAAGATGGCCAAGGCGTTGGCCAGACCCCAAGATGTGAAGGAGATGGCATGGACAGACCCGGAACAGCTGCTAAGGAACCATTACGCATCAGCTATACCCAACCTCATCCGGAGGCATGAGTTTTATAGGAGGGATCAGAAGGAAGGTGAAAGTATTGGAGATTTTGTGGTGGCCCTGAAGAACATCGGGTGTGTGTGCGGGTTCTCCGACATGGACGAGGCTATGAGAGACCACGTGGTTCTCGGATTAAGAGACCCCGTGCTCCAGTGCCGACTGATGGCACAAATGGACATCACAGTCACTGAAGCCATCACCGAAGCCACCACAGCCGAGGCCGCAAAAAAATCAGCAGCCAAACTGCGGCAGATGAACACACGAGACCAACAACTACCCACAGAAACAAATCCAGCCCTGGACAAAAGACCAGAGACGAGCCAGAAGACCATGACCATGCACCACGGGAACATCGATTCCCCTTCCAAGACTGAAGATGAGGATGAAGAAGAGATCCACAGACTTCAGTTGGAACGGGAACGACAGGAACGGAGAGGTCATAAGTTGGGGTTTCAGTGCACCTGGTGCAGAGGAAACCACCCCCGTTCAGATTGCCGGTTCCTAGATGCCATAGGCCGGCACTGTGACAAAAGGGGGCACATTGCAAAAGTCTGCTGAAACAAGAGGACTTACAGCCTGAGGCGACGTGACAGCACCCACCCACCCCAGAACCAGAGACTGGCACGCAGAGAACTGGTGGAGCTGCGAAGGCAGGAACAAGTGGCTCAGCAAAAACTGCCGGAAGGAGGAGACCCACCAGATGGTCACCATTGGGCACTCAAACACAACCGATGCCCAAAAAGTGCACGTGCAGGTTAAAATTGAAGGCCAGCAGTGCAACATGGAGGTGGATTCCGGATCCCACCTCTCCATGGTCTCCTGGAAAACAATCAAGCGTCTGGTACCCAGCATACACAGACGGGAGTTGGAAAGCCAGAGACTGATCCTAAAAGATTACCAGGGGAACTGGATCCCCGTGGTCGGAATCGGACATTTTCACGTAAAGTTCAAAGGACACGCAGAGCTAGTCCCACTGACCATCGTGGATAGAGACCGCCCAAGCCTGCTGGGACTGGAATGGTTCACGCCATTAGGGATCGAGTTGACTGGCATTAACCACGTCGATGAAACGGACTGGGAGGAAAACCTCATGAAAGACTTCCAGGAGGTCTTCAACGGCGAACTAGGCAAGTACCGGGGGTCCCCAATATCATTCAAACTACTCAAAATTTCTGCTACTGGTTCTCCAGAACTGATCAGAACCTGTTGAATGCCATCTCTGATTCAGACGCTTGGCAACTGATTCATGTTTATGACCGTTGCAGTGTCCAAAAGTTATGTGATCACCTTTTGTGACCTTCTGACAAGTAAAGTCAATGGGGAAACCAAATTCACATCACAGCTGTGTTATTAACTTAACAACTGTTATGATTCACTTAACAACTGTGGTAAGAAAGGTCATAAAATGGGGCAAAATTAACTCTTTCGGGTAACCACAGAATTTCTGGGCTCAATTGTAATCATAAGTTGAGGACTACCTACCATCCAGTAAGTTCAAGGAACCCCATGTTGCACTTATGTGGATTTCTTCATAAATAAATTTCCCGTAAAAATTATTCTACATCAAATCACATGAGAACTTTTGAAAAATTCTTTATACGGCCTTAATAGATAGCTATCAACACCAAGGATGAACTTGAATCCAAAGAAAGGTTGGTTGACCAATCAGGCTGTCCCAAGGGTGCTGTTTTAAGAGGAAACTGGACTTACTTGTTTTTCTTTGAAGACATTTTGTTTCTCACCCCAAGAAGCTTCTCCAGTTCTGATGAAGCTTCTTAGATGAGAAGCAAAATGTCTTCAAAGAAAAACAAATAAGTCCAGTTGCCTCTTGAAAAAGCATCTTTTGGGACAACCATGACCTGGATGATGGAGAATCTACACAGACCTATAGATCAGGACTAGTAACATCATATCCACTGAATGTTTCCCAGTGTAATTCCTGCAATGTCTTCTGTTTGCCAAAAGTGGTTGGGAGAGTATAACTTTGTGGCAGCAAGACTTTGCATAACACTGGTTGTAAATCTTAAAATCCAATCACTGGATGTTTAGCATCATAAAATATGTCACGGAAAAGCAAGAAAGCAGTGAACTGGTAAATCCGAATATCATACAGTGTATCAATTTGGTAAAAAGCTTAGTTTACAATCAAGGTTTTCCTCCATCCCTCTCCTCCTTCCCATAAAAAAAAAATATTAAGTGGTATGAAAACATTTTAAATAGATGAGTACCATAAAAGAAAACCTGAAACAAGTTGCTGTTTCTTGGGGTCCAGACCAGAAAAACAGCCTTATGTTCAAGCTTTGTGATACAAGAGTTTTCCAAAGTTGAAACGCAATATAGATTTCGTACTGAAGAATCTATGAAGCAGAGAGAGAAAGTGTTCTGTACATAGAATAGTAGACTCCTAATACAGGATTCTGATTGGCTAAAAATCCTAAATGGGGATTGGTTCAATAGGAACCAATCCACAAAGCTGCTCAAAAGGCGGCAAAACTAAATACCTGTCATTGGCTACAAGCCAGCAGGCAAATCCCCATAAAAGGGCTGCCGTGGCTTGAGCCAATGTTCCGTTTCTCAACTGCTGTAATTAATAAAGACTTTGTTGTTGGAACCCGATCTACCTCGCATTTTTCCGGATGGAACACTGGCGACGAAGGTGGGATCGTCCTAAACGCGAGACTGTGCACGCGGCGATAAAGAAAACTAGACGAAGAACAACGGCTAGAAATAACGCGCCACCCGCACCCTTCAATCCCAATGAGGAGGATTGGGAATCCTACGTAGACCGTTTCCAGATGTATTTGGAAAGTAATGAGATGGAAGAGATCTCGGACCAGCGTAAGAGAGCTGTTTTCTTGACACACTGCGGGCCCACAATCTTCAAAATGGCCAAGGCTTTGGCGAAGCCCCGAGATGTGAAACAATTGACTTGGCCAGAGCTCCAAAGAATACTAAAGGCTCCCTACGCACCGGTGGTGTCAAACTTTATCAAGCGGCACAAATTTTACCGAAGAGACCAGAAAGAAGGCGAGACCATCGCTGATTTTGTGGCAGCCCTCCGACAAATAGGGGGAGTGTGCGAATTTCTAAATTTAGATGAAGCAATGCGGGATCGAGTAATACTGGGTGTTAGGGATAACATTGTTTACCCTAACTGGTTTAGGTGAAATAATAACTATGAATCATAGTTAGTGTATGTTAGAGTGTATACAGCTTTAACTGTGAAATAGCAATTAAAGGAGTGGTTAAGAAAACAATATAAAAGTAGTAAGACTACGGCTTGCTCTCTCTCTCTGGCTTTGATGATCCCTGTTTACTGCTTGGAATCAAGACTGCATTGCTCGAACGGGAGAGACAACAAAGGACTGATTTATAAGTGAACTGAAATAGGATATTCTACATGGACTTTGCTAACTGAATATCCCTGAATGGACTGACTACATGGTAAATGATATTTGGACTGTTATTTGACTATGCCATAAACTTATACTGGAATAAAATATATTATTGATAGCACAAGCGTATCTGTTATTTTTACTGTATGTTAATAAACAT
>BLBF01000055.1:13773434-13789837 GCA_015471245.1 Laticauda colubrina | reverse complement strand
TAGCTTGTCTACCTAACCCTGGTTGGGGAACCCAGGCTTAACACTGGGTTTAAGAGACTCTAATGTACAGAGTAAGCTGTTAAATAAACCCAATATAACCGTAGCCGAAGCCATCGCAGAAGCCATAGCCGCTGAAGCCGTGAAAAGATCGGCGGTCAAAATGAAACAGATGAACACGAACAACGATGAAACGAACCTGGCCAGAGGGAAGAAACAATTTCCCACCACCACTCACCATGAGGAACTTGATGAGACGTCAGAATCCGGGGAGGAAGATGACGAAGTCCACCGCCTTTACCACCAACAAGAAAGGGCACGAAAAAAGGAATTGGCAGGAATGCGCTGGTTGCGGAGGAAACCATCCTCGGGCCGACTGCAGATTTCTCGATGCCATTTGCAGAGCTTGCAACAAAAGAGGGCATATCGAGAAAGTCTGCAGGAATAAAAAAAATTACAGCCCAAACAGACGCAGCAACTCCCCCGCACAAGCTGAGCCAAAAGAAAATGAGAGAAAGTGGCAGCGGAACAAGCGAGCCTCTAACCAAGAGAAAACACATCAGACTTTCACTTTCGGAAGCGCTCAGACGGAAAGCGGGAAGAAAGTAAAAATAATTGTAAAAATAGAAGGCAACCCCTGCGAAATGGAGGTAGACTCTGGGTCTTTTCTATCAATGGTATCATGGGACACCATCAAACAATTGGTCCCAGATATCAAACTCAAAGAACTCCAGAGACAAAAATTAACCTTGAAGGACTACCAAGGAAACCGAATTCCTGTAGTAGGCCTGGGACATTTCCGAGTCACTTACAAACAACATGTCAAAGTACTACCATTGACAATAGTCGACCGAGACCGACCAAGCCTCCTGGGCATCGAATGGTTTGCACCATTGGGCATCGGGATGACTGGAGTAGACCGGGTGGCCGCAACCTACTGGGAAGAAAACCTGATCCAAGAGTTCCAGGACGTTTTCGACGGCTCCCTAGGCAGGTATCGGGGGACCCCAATTTCCTTTAGTCTAGGCCCCCAGGTAGCCCCTAGAAGACTAAAGGCCAGACGAGTTCCTTTTGCTCTGAAAGCAAAAATAGAGGAACAACTAAATAAACTAATAGACCAAGGGGTTTTAGAACCTGTTGACCATGCTAAGTGGGAAACGCCGATCGTAACACCAATTAAACCAGACGGGTCGGTTCGAATTTGTGGTGACTACAAGGCTACCCTGAACCATGCATTGCAACAAAGCGCATACCCGGTGCCAGTCGTACAACACTTATTATATTCTCTTGGGGGAGGAAAAGTTTTCGCTAAACTAGATCTAGCACAAGCTTACCAACAACTTCCAGTAGACCCATTAACGGCTGAAGCACAAACTATAGTGACCCACAAAGGGGCATTCAAATGTAATAGACTCCAATTTGGAGTGAGTGTCGCCCCAGGTGTTTTCCAGAGCCTCATGGAATGCCTATTGAATGGTATAAAAGGGGTCGTACCATACTTCGACGATGTACTAATTTCGGCCAAAGATGTGACCCAACTAAAAAAAAGACTAAAAGACGTACTAACTAAATTCAGAGAATCTGGCCTAAAAGTAAAAAAAGAAAAATGCTGTTTAATGACTGATTGCGTCGAATTCCTGGGCTACTTAATAGACGGAGAGGGTATACACCCTACTGACAAAAAAGTCAAAGCTATTAAAGACGCACCAGAACCAAGGAACAAAACTGAACTGCAGGCATTTTTAGGACTAATAAATTTTTATAACGTGTTCCTACCCAACAAGGCAACAATAGCGGAACCATTACACCGATTACTGGATAAAAAAACAATTTGGACTTGGGGTTATAGAGAAAAGAAAGCCTTCCAAAAAATAAAAAAACTTATTAACATCAAACACCGTTCTTATCCAGTTTAGTAACACACTTCCATTGACGGTGACCTGCGACGCCTCACCGTTTGGAGTCAGTGCCATCCTGAGCCACCAATTACCAGATGGGAGAGAGACACCCATCGCATACTATTCAAAGACACTATCTAAAACCAAGCGTAATTACAGTCAATTGGACAGAGAAGCCCTGGCAATCGTCGCCGGAGTGAAACGCTTCCACGAATATCTATATGGAAGAACATTTTTGATAGTAACGGACCATAAACCGCTACTGGGCATTTTGGCGGGAAACAAACCGACACCGAACATTTTGTCCCCGCGAATGACTAGATGGTCAGAATTCCTAGCAGCCTACTCTTATACTCTGACACATTGGCCCGGAAAACAAATTTCCCATGCAGACGCGTTGAGCAGAGCACCATTACCGAATATAGAGGAAGACCCGGCACTGACGATGAACACATTGCAGATAGAGACATGCCCCGATCTACCCATATCTGCAAATGATGTCGCCAGAGCCACTGCAAGGGACCCATTGACTGCCCGTGTACTGAACTGGGTAGGTAAAGGCTGGCTGGAAAATAAAAAAACTGAGAATTTTAAACCTTTCCGGACCAGACAAACTGAACTGTCGATTCAAAAGGGTTGTTTGTTGTGGGGTGATCGGGTAATTATCCCTTCCAAATTACAAACTAAGGTATTGGGTATGCTTCATGAAGGCCACCCTGGAATTGGTAAAATGAAAAGCCTTGCTAGAAGCTATGTCTGGTGGCCGGGTATAGACAGGGACATCGAATACTGGGTTAATTCTTGCAACAAATACCAAAGAACCAGACCTTCCCCACCAAAAGCACCCATTAAGGACTGGGAAACCCCGCGAGGCCCCTGGTCACGAATTCACATTGACTTTGCGGGTCCTACTAAGGGGCATACTTTCCTAATTGTCGTAGATGCATACTCAAATTGGCTGGAGGTTAAAATTATGCCATTTACAACAACTGAAACCATTATTAAACAACTTGAGAAACTCTTTGCAACCCATGGCCTGCCAGACGTTCTAGTGTCCGACAATGGGCCACAATTAACGAGTATCCAATTCAAACAATACCTAGCCTCCCTAGGTATTAGACATGCCCTAACTGCGCCAGCCCACCCGGCTGCAAATGGTAGGGCAGAGAGAATGGTCAGGTTTACCAAAGAAGGGTTAGAAAAAATGGACATTGGGGATGTCCAAGATAAAATAAATTGCCTACTCACCCTCCAGCATATTACACCGGGTACTATAACAAACAAAAGCCCGGCGGAATTACTAATGGGAAGAAAACTGAGGTCGCAATTAGACAGATTGCACCCAAACTATATGCCAGAAACCCCCCCCCCTGACTCCTCCACCCGTTTCAGGACATTTGAAATAGGCGACCTAGTCTATGCAAGAAATGTTACTGGGGACCCATTATGGCTTCCAGGTACAATAACACAAATTACAGGCCCCCGGTCCTACCGACTAACCATAGACGACGGCAGGGAATGGAAGCGGCACATAGACCAGCTTCGGTCCCGAAACATAGAAAGAAGTACAAACACACTACCACAAATATTAAAAAATGATGAAAACCAAACCAAAGAGGGGGGGGAAATACGAGAAAATAATAAAGAACCGTTTAAATTAAACACAGAATATGATAACAAACAAAAAGAGCAAAAAAGAGACTTACAGTTAGAAGAAAATTGCGAGAAGAGTCCACTCGAAGGGTCCAGCCAGGCCAGCTCGACCTGCCCGGAGGAAACAGGAGGGAGTGGCAAAACCGCCGGCCTAAGAAACTCAGGCGGCAGTAAAATGGCTGATTCACCCTTCCAGGCAGTTCCATGGAGAAGGACCGGAGAGACAGCAACCCCATCCGAACCGATCAAAGTCTTCAGCAGAAATGAACCGCGCAAGTCCAGTCAAGTCAAAAGAAACCCCACCTACCTGCGCGACTATGTCACCACGTAGGACTAAACCAAGAGGGGAGGGGTGTTCTGTATATAGAATAGTAGACTCCTAATACAGGATTCTGATTGGCTAAAAATCCTAAATGGGGATTGGTTCAATAGGAACCAATCCACAAAGCTGCTCAAAAGGCGGCAAAACTAAATACCTGTCATTGGCTACAAGCCGGCAGGCAAATCCCCATAAAAGGGCTGCCGCGGCTTGAGCCAATGTTCCGTTTCTCAACTGCTGTAATTAATAAAGACTTTGTTGTTGGAACCCGGTCTACCTCGCGTTTTTCCGGACGGAACAGAAAGCATCACCTTATATTTCATTTATACCCTGAATAAAGGATTGTTTGGTGACAGAAAACAGTCACAAGGCAATTAGAGATTACTTTTGATTCTCAAATTAATCATTGGGCTTTTTCTCTGAAAGATAATCTGAATCACCTTCTGTGGAGTTTTGGATTCAGAAAAGCAGGCATATCAAACTCGATTTCATTGAGGGCCACATCAGGGTTCTGTTTGACCTTGGGTGGGTGTGAGAGGTGGCCAGAGGCATAACCAGAATGATGTCATTTGTGTCAGGGGCGCCTGTGGCGGCCCGAGCACTCTACCAGCGAAAACGGGCTCCTGAACTCCATTTTCGGCTGTGGGTTTTATATCTTCCTGCAACCCTTTGTCAGTGAAAACGGAGTTCGGGAGGGGACCCACATGCAGCCCTTGCAAACTCTGTTTTCATTAGCAGAGGCACTGTGGGCCGGGCCTGTGCTATTTCTGGGGCAGCTCTGTGGTACAGATCTAAGCACCTTGGGGGGCTGGATCTGGCCCCTGGGCCTTGAGTTTGACACCCCTGCTTTAAAGTAACTTTTATCAAGCTTTCTTTATTTTTCTGGGGAAATGGGGAGGCACACAATCCAGAAAGGAAAATTTGGGGAGATAAGATAAAGGAAGGATGGCTTTCACTTTACATTCCCAGATCTCTACAATGAACCTTATTTCAACTTTACAAACCAACTGACATATGTGTATTTATTAAGCATCTGTGTAGCTGGTTGGGCTTAAAACCTAAACTCGGCATGGCTGTGAAATATCTCCCTCCACTCCTTCCCTAATTTAGGCTGTTTCCCACATGGTGATTGCAGCTATTACTCAATAACTTGAGGATGTATAACTGCTATCATGAGTCATTTATCACTTGATCATTGTCTGTCACCCCATTAGGCAATTATCAAACAATAGGATACAATTTCTATTCTCTGGATGCAATACTGTAGAAGACCATTACAACATATTTTTACTTGAAGTCAAAAGAGTCATCAAACTATATGTACCATTAACAACTCCCCAAACCAGAAAAAAACAGATTACCCACAACAATAAGGAAGCTTCAATCCCAAAAGAAATCACTTTGGCAGAAAAACAAATCTGATCACGTTGCCAACTTCAAAAGCCGATACAAAAATTTATGCCACCAGATAAAGACTGAATGCACCAATTATCATATGGAACAAGAGGAAAACCTTCTATGCACCAATTCCAACCGTGCTTTCTACAATTTTGTGAACAACAAACTAAAAGACTCAAGGTCCATCCCACCCCTGAAAGGACCTAATGGTAAAGACTGCAACGATGACATGATTAAAGCCAACTTCTTTAACACATTCTTTGGCTAAGTATTTGTAAACAGCAATGGATCATGCCCAGGATTTCCTAGTTGAACCACACACAACTACAACGATCTAATACATATCGATTTTACAGAAGACAATGTTGAAAAAGTACTACGCAATCTAAAACCATCTCTATCTATTGGACCGGATGGAATATGTGCCTATTTCTCAAAAAAAAAAAAAAAAAAAACATCCTATCCATTGCCATAGCCGAACCTCTAAACATAATCTTTGAAAAATCTTTCAGGACCAACTCCTTGCCAAAACTATGGTCACAAGCCATGGTCATCCCCATCTTCAAAAAGGGAGACCCCAGCCTAGTTGAAAATTACAGACCAATCTCTTTATGCTGCATCAGCTGAAAAGTCATGGAATCAATTATTAACCAATCCATCATCCTCCACTTAGAAACAAACAACCTACTCTCTAATAAACAATTTGGTTTCAGAAAAAAACTATCATGTAATCTGCAACTCTTAGACTGCAAAAACATGGACTACACAACTCGATCAGGTCAAAGCAATAGACGCAATCTACATAGACTTCTATAAAGCCTTTGATTCAGTGGTACATGACAAACTACTCCTAAAACTAAAATCATATGTTATCTCTGGACAACTGCATAACTGGACAGAAGCATTCCTGTCAAACAGACAACAAATGGTCAAAATTGGGAGTGCCCCATCAAATTCGGTACCTGTCAATAGTGGTGTCCCCCAAGGCAGTGTTCTAGGACAAACTCTTTTCATACTCTACATAAAGGACCTCTGTGATCATATCAAGAGCAACTGTGTTCTCTTCGCTGATGATGTAAAGCTATTCAATGGCACAGACAATACTGCTACCCTTCAAAAAGACCTGATACCATGTATCAGAATGGTCAGACAAATGGCAACTTCAAATCTCAATGAATAAATGCTCTGTCTTACATATTAGAAAAAAAAAATCAGAAAATAAAATACAGGCTGAATAGTCAAGACCTTGTTGGTTATCCATACTTTGTCAAGGATCTTGGAGTACTCATCTCAAATGACCTAAGTGCTAGAGCCCACTGTAACTACATAGCCAAAAAGGTATTAAGAGTTGTTAACTTAATCTTACGTAGCTTTTTCTCTGGTAATATTACACTACTAACTAGAGCATACAAAACATTTTCTAGACCAATACTCAAATACAGCTCATCAGTCTGGAACCCACATTACGTATCTGATATTAACACAGTTGAGAAAGTCCAGAAATATTTCACAATAAGAATTCTCCACTCCTCTACTCATTGTAGAATACCTAATGCCATCAGACTTGAAATTCTAGACCTAGAAAATCTAGAACTACGCCACCTTCAGTCCAATCTGAGTATAGTCTATAAAATCATACATTGCAATGTCCTACCTGTCAATGAATACTTCAGCTTCATCCATAACAACACAAGAGCAAACAATAGATGCAAACTCAAGGTTAATTGCACCAAACTTGATTGCAGGAAATACGACTTCAGCAATAGAATGGTCAATGTCTGGAATACTCTACCTGACTCTGTGGTTTTCTCCCCAAACCCCAAAAACTTTAACCTTAGACTGTCTACTATTGACCTCACCCCTTTCCTAAGAGGTCTGTAGGGGGCGTGCATAAGTGCACCAATGTGCCTACTGTCCCTGTCCTATTGTTTCTTTTATTTATTTTATTTTTCTTATATGTATCCATGTATTCATAACCATGTTTTTACTTATACCTATTATCTTGTAAGCAATTTACAACAAAAAAAGCTGGAACATGATCAGCTCTTTATTTAAATTAAGTCTGTTCTGACATATATTAAACTTTCTTTTGTGATATTTGTTATAATCTAGAGGGTCTTTTTGGGGAGGGGGTGTCATCTTTCCTTCTTTCTTCCGAGTCCTTTTAAGTTGTTAACATTTGGTTTGAACAAGGGAGCCAGAATATACTATGCTTTTGGCTCTGTTTTTCCAGTGCTGGCAGAAATAAAGGTAAGTTTTCTTCTTTCAAGAAATTTAAAGTAAGGTTAGGGCATTTTGAGTAATTACAGCCTAGATGGCTATCTGGAAGCAGAGGCAGAAGTCACAGGGAAGCCACTGATTTAATCCAACATTAAATCATTAGGAATGGAAGATAAACCTCCTAGCCATCTTGAAAGCAGTCTTGGTTTTTTCAATTGTTCTAAATGGTTTTTCTTTTCTTTTTATTGAGAGCTTTAAAAACTATTTTTTTCAGCATGTGGAGGAAGCCAAGGGGATTTTGCTTTCAGTGCAAGATTGTAAGTGATGCCTCAATTTGGGAATTCTGGTGTTGGAAGAAATATCCACCTGGGTTCAGTGGAAACTTAAAGGCTGATTGGAAAGATGGTTTAATTGTGAAACAGAACCAAAAAGCACATGTGGTTCAGGGTAGCTGACCACATGGGGTGGAGAATGAGTGTTATTTATACCCTTTCTTGGGTCTTGCCCTTGAGCTTCCTGTTCCTGAGGCAAGAGCATGTATTCTATTGGTTGCTGTTGTCAGACTCCCATGTGGAGTCCTGTTTGTCTGAATCAAGTTTGGTGGAACCTTGGGCTGATGTAATGTCCCCAGGTGATTTCACAATATAGTGCGCCCTGCTGTTAGATGGGTAGAGGGCTAATCTTATTATGTCCTGAGGGGTCATGTCTTAATTCTATCACCCTGGAGTTGAAGGTCTAATTGTCTTGTAGATAGGCTGGCCCAGTCTTAATGTGCCCCAAATATCTACTAGGGACAGGGAGCTTCAGGGAGCTGCTCTTTGTCTTTAAAAACATATTTCTCCTTTTCTCATTCAGGGAAATACAATATTCTATCTCTTTAATATTTCCTAAAATATTTAATTCTTTTAGGAGAGGGGTAGGTGCTAACTTTCTACACTGGAATGTGGGGTCTACTTCTCCATAGTAAACATGGTCTACCAACTACAATCCTCTCTCTTTGTTCCAAGATTAATTTTGTCTAACCTCAACTCTGCTGGCAAGAATTTGAAGCAATTACCCATCTTCTTCAGCACTAGAATGTAGACAGAATGTCAGCAGCAAGGGCTTCTCACAAAGAATTATATGCCCAGGTTTTTGTAACATTCACACAAACTCTAGGCTAAAAATGGACATGTTGTCGAGAACCTAGCCTAGTTTTAATTGTTGGTTTAATTTTCTTTTTTTATTCATGTATACAAAATATTTACTTCTCACCTTTCCTTTGTGAGATCAATGTAGTTGACAGCATTACCAAAATATATCAATTTAACATTTGATAAAATACATGTGTAGAAAGTTCGCACCCGCCCCACTCCTAGAATAATGAAATATTTTGAGAAATATTAAAAAGGCAGAATATTATATTTCTCTGGATGAGAAATTGAGAAACATGTTTGTTTTTTTTTGAGGGAGAAAGCAGTCCCCATCTTTCTTAATATCCTTCAGCAGATGTCAGCACTTAAAAGGCGAAAAGCTTATTGAAAGAAGCCAAGCATCTGGGTAACTCTATTCATAGGCAAAAATTCCCTGCAGTAAGGTCTGAACAAAGGTAGGATTAGCTCTCAGCCACAATAGGAATTGTGCAGTGCCCCTTCATGGCATCAGCAGTCCAAACCTCAACCAAACCTGGGAGCTCAGACAACCTACAGAGTTAGCTATGAACCCTACAACAGTCAATAGAATACATGTTCTTGCACAGGAACAGGAAGCTCAAGTTCAAAGCCCAAGAGAAGATATAAAACCCCTCACTCTCAATTCCATGTGGTCAGCTGCCAGAACCACCTATGGGATTGGTGGTTCTGCTTCATCATCAAACCATCTTTCCAATCAGCCTCCATGTTTCTAGTATCTTTCTCCCAGCTTGGAACTGAACCAGATGGATATTTTTCCCAATACATGCAACAATAGCTTGGAATAGATAATGAAATAACCAGTGAAATTCTAAAGCAGGAAAGGAGAGGGCTTTTAAAAATGACCAAAGATAATCCAGCCACCGCATTTCAGACCATTTCCAAATGGGAGCAATCATCTAATTTTTCTCCTGGCCCATAAATTAATTAATTTTATAGGGCCATCCATCTCACATCTATGAGAAATTTTTGTCCTGCTTCTCTTCCTCTCCGTTCTCTTCATTGTTCCAGCATATATTTTTCTATTCTTGCCTGTTTTCCCCCTTACTTGAAACACATTCGAATGCACTGAAGATCAAAACTGCAATTGCTACCTAGCCATCATTTCCGTATCTGCAAATGACCTCGTATGAAGAGAGAGGTTGGAGTAGAAAGAGGCTCATGCTGATTTTAAATTTGTAAAGAAATGTGTGGAATCCAGTTTTGGGTCCTTCCCAAGTTGGATGGTTCCTGAAAGAGAATGAGGCAAGAAAACCTATTCCATTCCATTCCATTCTATTCTATTCTATTCTATTCTATTCTATTCTATTCTATTCTATTCTATTCTATTCTATTCTATTCCTATTCCTATTCCTATTCCTATTCCTATTCCTATTCCTATTCCTATTCCTATTCCTATTCCTATTCCTATTCTTTGTTCTGCTCTTCTCTCCTCTATTCTAAGAGAAAGAGGAAGATGGCAAATACAGGTAGTCCTTGACTTACAACAGTTCATTTATTGACCATTGAATTTACAACACCACTGAAAAAAGATATTTACAGTTGTTTTTCATAGTTATGACTGTTGCAGGATCCTCATGGATATGTGATCAAAATTCGGACGCTTGGCCATTGATTCATATTTATAATAGTTGCAGTGTCCCAGGGTCATGTGATCACTTTTTGAGACCTTCTGACAAGCAAAGTCAATGGGGAATCCAGATTCCCATAACAACTGTGTTACCAACTTAACAACTTCAGTGATTTCCCTTAAGAATTGCAACAAGGAAGGTTGTAAAATTCACTTAACAATTGCCTCGCTTGGCAACAGAACCTTTGGGCTGAAATGTGGTTGTACAGGGAAGTTGAGGATTCCCTGTATACACAATACTCCCTCCTCCTCCACAACAATAATCCTTTAAAGTGAGTTGGGTTGAGAGACAGTGACTGGCCCAAAATTGCACAGCCAACTTTTAAATAGAATAGAATAGAATAACAGAGTTGGAAGGGACTTTGGAGGTCTTCTAGTCCAATCCCCTGCCTAGGCTTCTTCCAGTGTTGGAGCATTCACTTCTGGAGGCAAGTTGTTTCATTGATTAGTTGTTTTAACTATCAGGAAATTTCTCCTTAGTTCTATGTTGCTTTTCTCCTTGATTCGTTTCCACCCATTGTTTCTTATCCTGCCCTCAGGTGCTTTGGTGAATAGCTTGACTCCCTCTTCTTTGTGGTAGCCCTTGAGTTACTGAAATAATGCTATCATGCCACCCCTAGTCTTTTTTTTCATCAAACTAGACGTACCCAATTCCAGCAACCATTCTTTATATGTTTTAGCCTCCACTCCCCTAATCATCTTTGTTGCTCTTCTTCTCACTCTTTCTAGATCTTTTTTACATCATGGAGACCCAAACTGAATGCAGTATTCCAAGTGTGGCCTTACCAAAGCATTATAAAGTGGTATTAAGACTTCGTATGATCTTGTTTTATGCAGCCTAGAGCTCTGTTGGCTTTTTTTGGCAGCTGCTGCACACTGTTGGCTCATATGTAAATAGTTAATGGTCAGGCTAAAGATAGAACTAGAACTTACAGTCTCCTGGTTCTAGCCTGGTGTCTTAATTACTAGACCAACTTGTCTCTTTGGTTATTATTGCAATAGGTTCTTATGGGAGAAAATATTCTTTCAAATAACCAAACTGTAAGAGGGAGGTTGGAGAAAGTTTGACCCTTTTAAAGATCACTTACAAGACTGAAATTCTTTGAATGCAGAGAGAGGTTCTTTTGAGCCCAATCTATGAGCATGAATATCTTCTGGATCTCTGGCAGAGAATTTCCTTCTAAAACATCACAAGCAACAATGATTTTTTTAAATTAAAAAGGGTTAAAAATGTCCTGTAAAAAAATAAACCATTGGATTCTTGTGTTACCATAAATAGGCAGCGGTGCTGTGTTCGCCTTACCATTTTATAACTTCTCTAGCAGGCTGTAATTTGTTTACAAAGAACATGAATCAGACTGGTAAAAAATAATTGGGGGGCATGTGTATTATAGTAAAGCTGTCGAAAAGTTCTTCTTGGTAATGAAAAGCTTTGTTGTTATGACAATTACATTATCTATTTCCACTTTTGAAGGTGCTTGCGGCATTCCGTGCAATCGGCAAAAAAAAAATTAAAAAAAAAAAACCCCAAAAAACCCACCAACCACCAGGAAAAATTAAAACAAATGGCAAATGAAGGGAAAGAAGGGAACATCTGCAAAGACAGATCTCTGACAGAAAGCTTTCAAGCCATATGTGTGAAGTGACAAACTTCAAACAGGATGATGTATGTATATGATGTATACCTGCAAACCCCCTTTGCGCATACAACCTGTCACAGAGGAGCTTGCAACTCACCAGATGCCATCGCGGATGAACAGTGTTGCACAGTCAGGTGCCTGGCACAGAAGTCCCTTCCTCTTTCTGCTTTCTCATTCAATCCATCAGGAAGGGCTCAAGATGCCACAGACACTTTTGGTGACTGAAGCCAGAGAATGTTTTTCATCATGCCTTATTCTCTTTCAAGAACTACCCATGCTGTTCTTATCACAAGAAGTCCTGCCAAAAAAAAAAAAAAAGCACAGCAGGAAACTGGGGAATCGAGACCCCTGCCGGATAGCTCTGCCTTCCGGACAGACCTTTGGAGTGAAAATGTAGGGATGGGTTTGGAAGAGAACAAAGCATGATGGGATTGATGTCAGACCCTAATTGGCCATGGGAGGTGATATGGAAGCTGCAGCTGGTACAAAGCAGAGTGTGTCCATGAGTGGCATACAAGATTGCTGGTGGGCTGCTGTATTTGTCAAACAAGACACCATTTAGAGTCCTGGGCACAATTGGGAGGGGGGGAGCAGACAATTGATCCTCCTAAGAAAATAGAATAGAATAGAATAACAGAGTTGGAAGGGACCTTGGAGGTCTTCTAGTCCAATCCCCTGCTTAGGCAGGAAACCCTATACTATTATAGACAAATCGTTATCCAACCTCTTCTTAAAAACTTCCAATGTTGGAGCATTCACAACTTCTGAAGGCAAGTTATTCAACTGATTGTTTTCACTGACAGGAAATTCTTCCTTAGTTCTAAGTTGCTTCTCTCCTTGATTAGTTTCCACCCATTGCTTCTTGTCCTACCCTCAGGTGCTTTGGAGAATAGCTTGACCCTCTCTTCTTTGTGGCAGCCTCTGAGATATTGGAAGACTGCTATCATGTCTCGCCTGGTCCTTATTTTCATCAAACTAGATACCCAATTCCAGCAACTGTTCTTTATATACTTTAGTCTCCAGTCCCCTAAATGATCTATAGGGTTGGAGAGCATTCAGCAGGTATTCAGCAGGTTCTGACTAGTTCTGGAGAACCGGTAGCAGAATTTTTGAGTAGCTCAGAGAATCAGCAAATACCACTTCTGACTGGAGATTTTACAGTATCCTTCCTCTGCTATGCCCACCAAGCCACACTCACAGAACCAGTAATAAAGAAATTTGAATCCCACCACTGGAGAGCACTTGCTAAATAGAAGGCAACATATTTTCCTTCACTCTTACCATGTTGGCTATGGAAATGATAACAGTGATGCATTTATAACAGAATAACAGAGTTGAAAGGTACTTTGGAGGTCTTCTAGTCCAACCCCCTGCTCAACTAGGAAATTCTAGTCTACACCATTTCTGCCATTTGTCTTTGTGTTAATTCTCCCCTTAGAAGCATTGGGGTCATAACCTCCAGAATATCCCAATCAATGTATGTTCTAGAATTTGCAATGCTCAATATTTCTACAGCAGAGTTTTTCAAACGGTCACTGGGAGTTTGTGAGAGACTAAACTCACTTCTCCCAAGTTCACTCAAACTCAGCCAACAGCATACATAAAAAAATGTTCTAAGCCTTTGAACAAAAAAAGCATTCCCCAATGATCTATCACCATGCTATGTCCCTTGATTGGGAGTTCTGGATATTTCAAAAACTTCCTTGCTAATACAGTTAAACGAGTCAACTAGAGATGATCAGTGAAGGTAGGAAAAGTGATTGTAACTTCAAGTTCAATTTCTACCTTCCTTTGGGGCTTCCTTGCCCCCACCCTTCATCACTCTCAAAGTGTATCTTGATTATTCCTGATGCTTTGCTTTGGCTTTTGACTTAATATGCAAGAACAGTGTACATTAATGATACCATGGGCTCTTTAAGACAAGAATCTATAGCCCTGTAAGGATCAGGATGAGTGTTCTGGCATTCTTTTGAGATGGCAATCTTCAAAAATTTGAAGGATTGTCACGCATAAAAGGGGATGGACTTATCCTTTGTTGTCTAGAAGACAGTGTTCTAGAAGTCTAGAAGACAATCAAAGTGTTATACAGAGAAGGAAGATGATCAGGGGTGGGATTCAAAAATCCCAGCAACCAGTTCGCTGCCCACTTCCTGGATGGGTATGGCCATGGTGGGTGTAGCCTACAGGAACTTCCGGGAGAGCTGTTTTTCGCCTTCCCAAGGGTCTGGAGGCTTCCCTCAGGCCTCTGGGAGGGTGAAACTGGCCTCTCCTGGCCTCTGGAAGGCCTGCAGAAGCAGGAAACAGGGCCATTTCTGGACTTCCGGTACTTCTGGAAGGCCGGTTTTTCCTCCTCCCAGAGCCTCTGCACTTACCTGCATTGAAAAATGGGCCATGTGGAGATTCCTAGGAACGGTGGGGTGGGGTGGGCGGGGCCAGCTGGTCAGTTCAAATACCAGTTTGGCAAGCCAGATGCAAATTTAACATCCAGTTTGCTTGAACTGGTCCAAAGCGGTAGATTCCGACTCCTGAAAAAGGTACAACAGGAGGACTTTTTATATTGGAAGTCCTTGAACAGAAGTAGATGTTCATTGGTTGTTCAACTTTGTTGTTCTCAACTTTGGCAACTTTAATTGTGAACTTCAATTCTCAGAATTTCTCAGCCAGCATGCTAGCTAAGGAATTCGAGTGGTGCAGTGGCCTAGAGGCTGAGCTCTCACCTCTCAATCAGGAGGCCGTGAGTTTAATCCTAGTTAAATGCAGATATTTCTCTCTCTGGGCACACTGAGAATATATCTGCTGAACAAAGCTCCACATTGGCAACAGGAAGGGCACCTGGCCAGTAAACACTCAGCTCCATTCAGTTGCCCAGACTCCACCCCACAAGGGATTATGGAGTAGTTAAAAGAAGATGATGATGATGGCTAAGGAATTCTGGGAATTGAAGTCCACAAATTTGAAGTCAGCTACAAACTAGTTGAAACTACAGTTTCAACTGCACAGTTGAAGTTCAGAGATCATAAAAGTTTACCCTATGCTGAGAAACAGAGCTCCATTGGATTTCACACTGAGCTAGAGACTGAATTAGATGACTGTTAAGCTTCCATCCAGCTCTGTGGCTCTTTGTTTACATTTCAATATTACCTGAAATATTGGAAAACAACAGCTGAGTGATAGCTGAATTATGGTTCCATGTTCACCTATTGACTAAAAAGAATCATGGATGCTTGGCTTCAGTGGATTACCCTGAGCCTGGAAATGAGGATGAATATTTCCAAAGCATTGCAACATTAGAACAGATGTAAATTCCTTTCTTCCTGTCAGACATATGAGTAGCAACATCTCTGCTGTATCAAGGGGCAATTGGGAAGAAATTCAAAGGCACCCAAGAGGTCTTTAACATTCTCAATAATAAATAGGGGTTAAGGTACATGTATTGAGTTCTAAGTATTCTAACCTAACCCCTTTTCTCTTGCAATAAATCTGACTAATAAGACTCAGTACAATTTTATTGATTGCAAGGAGTCATTAGGCACTTGACATTGGTTGTCAGTTCTCCGTAAGCTCTGAGCTTGATTGAATCAGAAGAACTGGGCTTTGAATAGATGGCTCATCTAGAAATGTCAGGATTCATTCACAGAGCAGATAGTCCTCGAGTTACAACTGCAATGGAGTCTGTCCATTATAGCTGTAAGTCGTAACTGTTGTAAAATGGGTCACTCACATGACCGATTGAATATTATGACATGATAACATTTTGGGGGGGGGGCAGAAATTGTAAAACGAACTCCATGTTTTTTGAGCGTTTGAGGTCATTAAGCAAACACTGTGGTCCTTAAGTAAAACAGTGGTTTGTTTTGGCCATGGTTTTGCTGAAAGCTGGAAGTGCCAGTTTTCAGCAAAATTGTTGTAAAATGCGGCTATAGGACTATGGGATGCTGCAAACAGCAGTAAAGGCAGCTGTGTGAGCCTGAAGTGAGGTCATGTGACCACGGGGTGAGTGGAACTTGAGATCCAGGTCCTACGTCCCCTGTTTCAGGTAGGTTGCAACTTTAAATGGCCACTAAGTGACCAGTCGTAGATTGAGGACTATCTGTATTTTCTATGCAGTTAGTACTAGGAAAGAGCCCATAGTGGCGCAGTGATTAGAATGCAGTATTGCAGGCTAATTCTTCCCCAGCCAGCAGTTCAATTCTGACCAGCTCAAGGTTGAATCTGCCTTCCATCCTTCTGAAATCAGTAAAAGAAAGACCAGATTGTTGGTGGAAATATGCTGACTCTGGAAACTGCTTAGGGAGGGCTGTAAAGCATATGAAGCGATATATCAATCTAAGTACTATTGCTATAGGAAAGACTGTAACTCTGTAACTCTACAGAGCTACCATACAGAGGCAGTATTTAGAGAGTTGGTTGTGTAACTTCACACTAGATAGCTTTCTTCTTCTTCTTCTTCTTCTTCTTCTTCTTCTTCTTCTTCTTCTT
>BLBF01000055.1:13719474-13771098 GCA_015471245.1 Laticauda colubrina | reverse complement strand
AGATATAGATATAGATATAGATATAGATATAGATATAGATATAGATAGATGAATGTGTAAAATACAAGTTTCGACACTAGATGGCGATGTAACAGTGTTTGCTGCAGAGCAAGTAAATAATCGAGCTGGAAGAGAAATGAGAGAAAGGAAAGAAGAACTTAGAGAAGGTTATTTTCTGATCATGTGCCGCTGAGTTCAAATTAATAAATGGTTTTAGATTTTAGCACTCTTGTCCAAAGTAGAGATCATCAAGAAGTACTTTAATGAAGATATTGGCTTCCTGAGCCAGACATTTCCCATCACTAAATCCCTTTGCTGAGAAACAGAGACAGATATTGGAAAAGAGAAATAAAGTACAGTAGCAAAGGATGTAAAAAAGAACTGCAGGAAATAGACGCGGTTAGAAATGGTGTTTCTATTACTATTACATTACTATTACTATTTATTTTCTCATCCTTCCTTTCACCCATCTCCTCCCACTTATGTCTGCATGAATGAAACTTTGTTGCTTGTATCCTTATGATTTTTTAAAATTGACTGTTTACCAGTAAAATTTGACTTGATTCAATCACTTATTATTATGTTTCCTAGCATGATTTGATTGCTAATTTGTACCCTTTGACTACTAGTAAGTGTTATATCTATGTACTCTTTGACTACTATTTTTTAAATATAAATTTTATTGTTCTTTTATGTTTTAAAAAGAAAAAATTATCAACACATTAGCAGTACTTTAGCATTATTATTATTATATATATCCTTTCTTGTGCATATTTACATTAATATACATTGTTATACGATTATATACATTTATCTATAGCTGCTTATCTTAAGTTTCTTTGGTTTTTTGCCTAGTTTCCAGCCATTTATACCACATATCCCAAATTTTGTGACATTCAGACTCTATCTTTTAGTTTGAGGGTCAGTTTATCCATTTCAGCACAGTCCAAGATCCCTTTGACTACTATTTTATATTTTAACTACTATTAAGTGTTATAACTATGATTCTTGATGAATGTATTTTTTTTCTTTTTAAAAACACTGAGAGCATTTGCACCAAAACAGATTCCTTGTGTGTCCAATCACACTCGGCCAATAAAGAATTCTATTCTATTCTAAACAGAGACAGATATTGGAAAAGAGAAATAAAGTACAGTAGCAAAGGATCTAAAAAAGAACAGCAGGAAATAGACGCCATTAGAAATGGTGTTCACAGTTTCTGGAGGTCTGTTGCAAAAGGATGCGTCTTGACAATTCCTAGGACGCAAACCCAAAAAAGATTAACCCATTTTGCTGGCTAACAGATAGTCTCACTGCATAGGTAGTCCTCAGTTTATGACCACATAAACTGAGCACCACATTTATGTTGCTAAGTGAGAAATTTGTTAAGTGAGTTACAGCAATAGCAACAGCACTTTATATACCACTTCACAGTGTTTTCCATCCCCTCTCTAAGTGTTTTACAGAGTCAGTCTATTGCCCCCAACAATCTGGGTTTTCATTTTACTCACCTCAGAAGGATGGAAGGCTGAGTCAACCTTGAACCTGGTGCAGTGGTGGGGTTCAAATTTTTTTACCACCAGTTCTGTGGGCGTAGTTTGGTGGGCGCGCTTCACGCGTGCACAGAAGGTTTCCTACTGACCTTCTCCTACAATCCTGCACTTTCCCTGTATGGTAAACAGCTGATGCACGGCAATCTGCTGTGCCGCATGAAGCAGGTGAGCTTCAAAACCAGGAAATAAAGGTTCTCAGAGCTACCAGTTCAGCCAAACCAAGCCAAACCGGTAGAATACCACCCCTGGCCTGGTGAGATTCGAACTGCCAAATTGCAGGCAGTTGGCAGTCAGCAGAAGTAGCCTGCAGTACTGCACTCTAATCACTGCGCCACCGCAGTTGTATGTATGCCCATTTTACAACTTTTCTTGCCACATTTGTTCAGTGAATCACTGCAGTTGTTAAATTAGCAACACTAACTGTTGTTAAGTGAATCTGCCTTTCCTATTGACTTTTCTTGTCAGAAGGTTGCAAAATGGGATCACATGATATTGGAACACTACAGCCATCATCAATGTGAGTCAGCTGTCAAGCAACCAAATGTATATCACATGACTGTGAGAATGCGGCTAAGTGTCAAAAATGGTCATGGGTCACTTTTTTTCCAGGGCCGTTGTAACTTCCAATGGTCACTAAGTGAACTGTTGTAAGTCAAAGACTACCTGTATAGAAATCAGCCATTGTCTGGAAATCATAATAATTTATTGAAAGAGCCACAAGTAGTCGGGAACATCAGAACAGCTGTGGGATGGCCCAGAGGTGTTTATTCTTTTAAAAGCATGGATAGCTTTGGTTTCCTTTTGGGAAAGTACGGAAAATGGCTATGTTTAATCCTAAAAGAGAGTGAATGGCTCAAAGGATGATGAAGAAATTCACACCCCAGGGGGGTAAGCTTGACTGGAAAAAACTTAAAAGTCAACCACAAACCACTGTTATTTGATAGCCAAGAAAAACCACAGATGTTTCCATCTCCAGAAATATCCCAGCTGAATCTCAAGCTGGATTTGAAAAGGGGATCTGGAGACGCTGTTGGAAATTTACATTTACACGTGGAAATCCCGAGTACAAGGCAGTCCTCGACTTACAACAGTTCATTTAGGGACCATTCGGGATTACTGAAAAAAGTGATTTATGGCTGTTTTTCAAACTTAAGCCCATGTCACACTGGCCAACGGATGCAAAAAGGACACAGCGGACGAGCAAAATGTTCCATCTGTTGCTATCCGCTCTCAAAAGGGGTGAAAATTTGAATAACCAGAGCGGATAACACGGACGCGGGGAGGACGCAGGGCGGATGCAAAGCGGATGCGGAACGGAAGCCCAGCAGATGGAAGTGGATGAGAGCGGATGGGAGTGGGTGGCACATCCGCAGGGCTTCCGGGGGGCCTCAGCAAAGTGGACGTGGAACGGAAAGAGCAGAAGCAGAGCGGACGCCGAACGGATGAAGCGGATGCACAGCGGAAGCCTAATGGATGCCTGGTGTCCACTGCGCATGCGGGGAGGATGCATTGTGTCAGCCCCGCGGATATAACAGAAGCAGCTCAGAAGCAGGACGCCATTCAGAGGAAAGACCTGCTGCCGGACACATCGACTGCCTTGCCTGCCCTGCCTGCATGTCTGCCTGCCAGCCTTGCTGCCAGCCTCCCTGCCAGCCTTGCTGCCAGCCGGTCTGCCTGCCAGCCTTGCTGCCTGCCTTCCTGCCAGCCTTGGTTCATGTCTGCCTGCCAGCCTTCCTGCCAGCCTTGGTTCATGTCTGCCTGCCAGCCTTGGTGCCTGCCTGCCTGCCAGCCTGCCTGCCAGCCTTCCTGCAAGCCTCCCTGCCAGCCTTTCTGCCAGCCTTGATTCCTGCCAGCCTCCCTGCCAGCCAGCAACCCCACAACCATGCGAAGCACAGCAAGCCTCAGCCATCTGCTGCCAGCTCTGGCAAGAGGGACAGGGCTACCATCCCCCCTCCTGGCCCTCACTCTGGTTCTGCTGGGGCTTCTGCAGCACGGGCTCACTCTTCTGGGGCTGGGGCTTCTGCTGCTTCTGCTTCTGGAGGAGCTGATGACAAGCACTCCAGCACCAGCCACCTCCACAGCACCTGCACCCTTCACCCCTGGGACTGAGCGACCAAGAGGAGTGCCAGAGACTCATTTTTGTCTTATAGCTTGTTGTTAATAAAGTCTATTTATGATTCACAAACTTGCTTCATTTCTTTTTTTCAATAAAGTCTTGCTGGAAACTTTTAGAAATGGTTTAAGCCTTTGCGTGCTTGTGGGATGGGTAAGGATAGCTTTGGGATGGGTTAGGATACCTGTGGGATGGGTAATAGCTGTGGGATGGGTTAGGATAGCTGTGGGATAGATAAACCTCCAGTGCAAGCATAGTGGGACTGTATGGTCCACCCTCCCAGGTGCCACACCTACGGCCCTTTATTATCAATAATAATGTAATAATTATCCACACATGTCAACATAAACACAACTCTTTATTAAATGCCCTGTTCATTGTAGGCCAACCAAACATACATGGCCCAATCTCATCCGTGTGATGAGACAGGCTGAAGGAAGCATCCATTAAGCATCTACCATCCTGTCTTGCCACTCCACTGCTCCAGCTGGGGAGTTGCACCATTGTCTCAGGAGGTTGAGCTGCTTCTTCGCTTCATTTGAGGCTCTGTTGTGGCCTTTCACATCCTCAGTGTCAATCAGGTTTCGCCCTTGCCTCCATTCCCCAGGCTCTATGACCCCATTGGCTTGTTGGAGGTCCACAAGCCTGTTCTGCAAGACTGGGTAGTGGGTGTGCATGAGATTGTGCAGGATGCAGCAAGCTTCCATGATTCTCCTGTTGCAGAACGATGGTGGCTGCCGAAAGGACTTTGTTACAATCCACGGTGGACATGACTGGATGCTGTGGAAGAGGAAGAGGCAGATGAAGGCTGCACCGCTGGGCTGCTGTTCTGAAAGTGCGATGCAGGCGAGTTGCTCCCCCTTTTTATAGGCAGTATAGGTTTTCCGCTAGGCATCCTCTAGGCATCCCCTAGGCATCCTGTAGACATCCTTAATATCCGAGATAGGTCCCCTCTGCGAATGTTTTTTCCGTTTTAAACGCTTTGTTTCCGTGCTGCATCCGCTAGGCATCCGTTCGGCATCTGTTCTGCGTCCGTTCTGCTTCCTCCCTGCGTCCGTTTACCGCTGGAGCGGATGGAGTTGCGCGGATACGGAACGGATGCCTAGCGGATATAGCAGATGCGTAACGGATGCAGAACGGATGCGTAGCGGATGCGTAGCGGATGCACAACGGATGAACTGGATACATTTTCCGCGCAAAAGTTTTAGGCAGCCCAAAACTTTTGGAGCGGATGAAACGTCCATAAACGGATGCTGTACGGATAGAGAGGAAGCAAAATGGAGGCAGTGAGTACAGAACGGATACATCGCGTTAACCAACGGATGGCAAGCTTTTTTGTCCGTTTTACATCCTCTTTGCATCCGTTGGTTCAGTGTGACAGGGGCTTTACAACCTTTGCAGCATCTCCCTGGTCACATAATCAAAGTTCAGAAGCTCAGCCATTGATTCATGTTTATGACAGTTGCGGGAACATGTGATCACTTTTTGAGATCTTCTGACAAGCAAACTCAGTGGGGAAGCCAGATTCCCTTAACAACCGTGTTACTAGTTTAACGACCTCAGTGATTTCACTTAAGAACTGTCACTAAATGAATCTTTTCACATGGAAATACCAAGTACAAGGCAGTCCTCAACTTACAACAGTTCATTTAGGGACCATTTGCGGTTACTGAAAAAAAGTAACATGTTTTTCACACTTAACAACCATTGCAGTATCTCCATGGTCACATGATTCAAGTTCAGACGCGTGGCTATTGATTCATGTTTATAACCATTGCAGAGTCCCTGGGTCATGTGATCACTTTTTGAGATCTTCTGACAAGCAAACACAGCAGGGAAGCTGGATCTTCTTAACAACCATGTTACTAACTTAACGACCTCAATGATTTTGCTGAAGAACTGCAGCAAGGGAAGTTGTTGTAAAATGGGGCAAAATTCACTTCGCAACTTTCTCACTTTGCAACAGAACTTTGGGGCTCAAATATGGTTGTAATCCAAGGGACTCCCTGTGTGCACCATACTCCTTCCTCCTCCTATTTTCTCCACAAAGTTCTGATGCTTAGGTAACTGACTCATACATATGACAGTTGCAGCATCCCAAGGTCATATTTTGTGACCTTCTGACAAAGCAAAGTCAACAGGGAAGCCAGATTTGCTTAAGAACCGGGTGAGAATTCTTATTTATTATTTATTATAATTTAATTTATTTAACAACTCAAGATGTTGAGACTCGAGAAATAGTGCAGAGAAGAGTAACCAGGATGATTAGGGGATTGGAGACTAAAACACATGAAGAACAGTTACAGGAACTGGCATGGCTAGTCTAGTGAAGAGAAGGACCACAGGAGACATGATATAAGTGTTCCAATATTTGAGGAGCTGCCACAGACAGGAAGGGGTCAAGCTATTTTCCAAGGTACCTGAAGACCAGACAAGGAATAATGGATGGAAACTGATCAAGGAGAGATTCATCCTAGAAATAAGGATACATTTTCTGATGGTGAGAACAATCAACCAATGGAACAGAAGTTGCCCTCGGAAGTTGTGGGAGCGCCATCACTTGAGGCTTTCAAGAAGAGATTGGACTGCCATCTGTCAGAAATGGTATAGGGTCTCCTGCTTGGGCAGGGGGTTGGACTAGATGACTTACAAGGTCCCTTCCAGCTCTGATTATCTGTTATCTGTATCAATTGCAGTGATTCATTTAACCACTGAGGCAAGAAAAGTTATCAGATGTGGCCGAATTCACGTCACCGTCTCGTTTAGTAAGAGGAATGTTTGGCTCAGTTATGTCTAGGGCTGCCTGTATCGCTTTCTCAAATTATATCCCTCTCCCCAATATGCATGTATACATGCACGGACATATACCTCCAACACACACACACACACACACACACACACACACACACACACACACAGGTTTTCTTCCGCAAATGCGAAAGCCTGCACTCCGATTATCTAAATCTCTGGGGAGTACCATCCACCAGTGTTCCAGAGGCACCGCTCGGATCTTCTTCGTTCTTTCCGTCGTAACTGCATTAAAGACAGTTTGTATTCCAAAGGTTAACACTATTGTGAAACGCTCCAGACTCTGACAGCCTGCTAAGAGGTCTGACACAGCTCTAAATGGGTGTGTGTTTCCTCCTTGCAACTGCCCCCCCCCATACTGCCCTAGGTGTGAGTCAATCTGGAGAGTCTGAAGGGAAGAAAGAACACTTAAGAAGCCAATTAAGAGAGGAAAGAGGGTGGTTCCCCCCCCCCTTCTTCATCAAATCTCTGTTTTATATCCCGGTTGTTTTGTTCCTTTCTCTTCCCCTTGGTCACTGCCATCGCTGCCATGATCACGCTCTGCCCTTCTCTAATGGCAGACTAATTGCAGAGCAGAGAGGGTAAAGATTTGGCTTTTCAGGTGAACATTTAATACAGTTTTCAGGCTGAAAGCCTGCTTTGCCATCTCTATAGTAAATAAACAGAATAAAAATTTGTTTTGAAAATAGGAAGCAGAATTGTATCTTTGAAAGGTCCTCTTGAAGGGCTGACATAAGAATGCCAATGTTGGTTTGTTTGGTCCAAGATTTTTTTAAAAATGGAACAGGTACTATTCTCTGATTTTCAAATCCTGTTTTTCAGAAGAAGCTACACTTAGCTGAACTTATGCAGCATTTCAAACCCACATTCCATGGTTTAAACCCACAGACAAAACCCCTTTGATTTGTAAGGCATCCTTCATAGTTTAGTGTGATTTGTGACTGCACTCAATTAACCACGATTAAAAATAACAGGTTGCCTAGCAGTATACAATCCATAGTTCAGAGCTAAAAGTTCTAGACCAGGGGTTTCAAACTGGATCTCCTCAAGGACTGGATCAGCATTGTAGTTCTTTGCCAGCCAAAAATGGGACTTGGGCAGCCCCTGTGCAGGACATTTTGGCTGGCAAAGTGCTGCAGGAGACTATCCAGGCCGAAAATGGGCCCTGTGAAACAGAGGTGGTATCCAGCAAGTTCTGACCAGTTCTGGAGAAACAGTAGCGGAAGTTTTGAGTATTTCGGAGAACCGGCAAATCCCACCTCTGATTGGAGATTTTACAGTATCTTTCGCCTGCCACGCTCAAGCCATGCCCACAGAACTGGTAGTAAAAAAAATTGTATCCCACCACTGGTGTGGGAACAACCGTGCGTAGCCCCCCCTCATACCTCATTTTGGCTGCCAGAGACTCTGTGTGCTGGTCCTTTGCTATTTCCAGGCCAGCCCTGCAGGCCAGATTTAAGCACCCTGCAGACCAGATCTGGCCCACGGGCCTTGAGTTTGACACCCCTGTTCTAGACCTTTCAAAGCACATCACAATTTTGTTATCAAAAACCCAGCAGCGAAGCCTCAAACTTGGAGGGCATAATTTTCCAAATTCTCCCCTCCCCCCCCGAAGAAATATGAACCAAAAATGTCTTAAGGCTCAGGTAACTTATATGACTGATGTCTTTGCATGACTCAACATCCCTCAGTAGTCCTCAGACAGGGGGGAAAAAAGCTAATATCCTAACAGATTCATCCAGGGTTGTTGCCATGCCTCCCAGCTGACACTTCATCCAATCCAGGTTATGAGAAAAAAACCAACACTATAGCATTTCAGATCCCCTAGAAAGTCCATTTCATCTGCAAGGCTGGTATGATGGCATGGACCTCTGAAGCCATTTTAGGCTTCTCAGAGGTTTGCTAATACTTTCAATCATCATTTCTCCTTCACCACCACCTCATGACTAGCCTATCACCCTTGCAAACCCATAGTCATACATGCACATTGATGCCTATTGTCAAATTTATGGGTGTTCCATATTAGCATACTTGAAATACCCTTTTCTGATTGGTCCACAAATACTATAATAAGACTGGTTCTTCAAGCGACAGTGATTGGTCAACAATTGCCACCCTGTGATTGGTCCGCCTGAGTGGCGGGAGATTCAAGGATCCGTCATTGGCCGTGAGCTGCGAGCAGCTGCTATAAAATAGGCTGCCACGGCTCCACAATCACACTGATTCCAGGAACTGAATAAAGAGCTGAAAGTCATGCTGGTCTCCAGTCTCTTTTTTCCCACGATCTAACACTGGCGATGAAGGTGGGATACTGAGACAAGGAGACCAGTTGAGCATGTGGCAATAAGAACCAAGCAAGACGAAATGGCCGGCACCAACTTGCCACCCGCACCGTTCAACCTAGCGATGGAGGACTGGAAATCATACATCAACAGATTCCTCATGTTCCTCAAGAGCAATGACCTACAGAGGATCTCCGACAACAGAAAGAGAGCTGTGTTCCTGACACACTGTGGGCCTGCAATGTTCAAGATGGCCAAAGCATTGGCCAAACGTGAGGACGTAAAGCAGATGGCCTGGCCAGATTTGGAAAAAATACTGAAGGCCCATTATGCACCGACCATCTCCAGCCTTATTCGGAGACATGAATTTTACAAACAGGACCAGAGAGAAGGTGAGAGCATCAGAGATTTTGTAGCGGCTCTAGGGGACATTGGTGGGGCATGCAAGTTCCTCAACATGGATGAAGCCATGAGGGACCGCGTGGTCCTAGGTCTGAGAGACGTCACCTTGCAGAGCCGGCTGCTAACCCGACCAAACATCACAGCCACTGAGGCCATCGCTGAGGCCACAGCAGCCAAAGCCACTAAAAAATCAGCAGACACAAAGCGGCAAATGAATATGGAAAACCAGAAATCACCGGCAGAGACAAGCCAACCCTGGGAGAAGAAACCAGAGGGCAACCACAAGACCACCATGCACCATGAGGACATAGAGTATGTATCCAAGACCGATGACAAGGAAGAGGAAATTTACAGACTCCAATCGGAATGAAACAGACATGAGAGGAGAGAATATAAGTCGGGGTTCCAGTGCGCCGGGTGCGGAGGAGACCACCCCCGTTCTGAGTGCCATTTCCTAGACATGGTTTGCCGACACTGCAAGAGACGGGGACACATAGCAAGTTTCTGCCGGAACCGAAAGAGCTACAGCCCCAGACGAGGAGATAGCACCCCCTCCAGAACAAAAGAAAGACAGACAGGGAGCTGTTGGAGCCGAGAAAACAGAAGCAAACGGCTCAATGAAACTTACAGAAGGGAAGAGATGCACCAAACTATAACCATCAGGCACTTGAGCGCAACCGATGCCCAGAAGGTACATGTGAAAGTCAACATCGAAGGCCAACAATGCGAGATGGAAGTGGACTCCGGTTCATACCTGTCTATGGTATGACACACACTTAACACACTTAAGAGACTGATACCGAGCATACAAAGAATGGAACTGGAGAGCCAAAAACTGACCCTCGAAGACTACCAAGGGAACAGGATCCCCATAGTCAGACTTGACACTTCCAAGTTAAATTCAAGAAGCACACGGAAATTCTTCCACTAACCATCATAGACCAAGATCGCTCAAGCCTACTGGGACTCGAATGGTTCGAGCCCATGGGAATCGGAATGACCGTCACCAAAACAGACTGGGAGGAGAGCCTGATGAGAGATTTCCAGGACGTGTTTGATGGAAAACTAGGCAAGTACCGAGGGTCCCCTATATCGTTTAATTTGAATCCGAACATAGCCCCAATCAGGTTAAAGTCAAGGCGAGGTCCTTTCGCATTAAAACCGAAAATTGATGAACAATTGAATAAACTCATCGCACAGGGGGTATTGGAACCAATAGACTACGCAAGGTGGGAAACCCCAATTGTGACCCCAATTAAGCCAGATGAGTCCGTGAGAATCTGCAGAGACTATAAGGCCACCCTCAACCACGCACTACAACAAAGTGCATACCCCGTTCCGGTGGTGCAACATCTGTTACATTCATTGGGGGGAGGCAAGGTCTTCACAAAGCTCAACCTTGCACAAGCGTACCAGCAATTGCCAGTTGTCCCCGAAATAGCAGAGGCACAAACAATTGTGATTCACAGGGGGGCATTCAGATGCAAAAGACTGCAATTTGGAGTCAGCGTGGCCCCAGGGGTGTTCCAAAGCTTGATGGAGCACCTGTTACAAGGAATAAAAGGGGTGGTCCCATACTTCAATGACGTGCTGGTATCAGCTAGTGACAAGAACCAACTGGAAAGCCGCCTCAGAGAAGTCTTACAAAGATTCCAAGAGGCGGGACTCAAAGTTAAAAAAGAAAAATGCCAGCTAGCCACCTCTAAAGTTGAATTCCTGGGGTACCTAATAAATAAAGATGGCATCCACCCCATGGACCAGAAAGTCAAAGCAATAAAAAAAGCTCCCAGGCCCAAAAATAAAACAGACTTACAAGTATTTTGGGGACTCATTAATTTCTATAATGTCTTTCTGCCACAGAAGGCAACGACGGCAGAACCACTACACAGATTACTGGATAAGACAGCTACCTGGACCTGGGGATGACGAGAAGAGACCGCATTCCAGAAAATAAAAGACTTGCTGACATCTGAATCTGTGTTAATTCAATACAGCGAAACACTGCCACTGACAGTCGCCTGCAACGCATCACCGTTCGGCGTCGGAGCAGTACTCAGCTACACGTTACCAGATGGGAGAGAAGCGCTGATCGCATTCTACTCCGAAACATTGTCCAAAGCAGAAAGAAACTACAGCCAGTTGGACAGAGAGGCGTTAGCAGCAATAACTGGGGTCAAACGATTCCATGAATACCTTTATGGCAGGACTTTTTCACTAATTACAGACCACAAGTCGCTCTTGGGAATACTCGCAGGTAACAAGGCCATCCCAAACATACTTTCACCATGAATGATGAGGTGGTCCAAGTTCCTTGCTGCATACAGTTACAAATTAATTCACCGGCCAGGGAAGGACATATCACACACTAATGCCCTGAGCCATTCTCCCCTGCCTGAACTGGGAAGTGACCCGGCACCAACCACATCAACGCTACAGATTGAAACATTATCAAACCTCCCCATAACCGCGGCGGACATTGCGAAAGAAACTGCAAGAGACAAAAAGATGGTGTGGATTTTAAACTGGGTAGGAAAAGGGTGGCCAGAAAACGAGATGAATGAGACTTTTAAACTGTTCCAGAACAGACAGACGGAACTGTCAGTGTTAAAAGGTTGTATGCTATGGGGGGATTGGGTAGTCATACCAGAACTACTCCAAGAACAAGTACTGGATATCTTACATGAAGGACACCCGGGTATCGTACGAATGAAATCCCTGGCCAGGAGTTATGTATGGTGGCCAGGGATGGATAAAGATATTGGGAGATGGGTGGAAACATGCATGCAATGCCAAAAATCCAGACCTACACCCCCTGCTGCACCTGTGCTCGACTGGGAAACACCGAGGGGACCCTGGTTGAGAATACACATAGATTTTGCAGGGCCAACAAAAGGACACACATTTTTAATAATAGTAGATGCTTACTCAAATTGGTTGGAAGTAAGCGTCATGAACTCCACAACAACAGAAGCCATCATCAGACAGCTGAGGAAGCTTTTTGCAACACATGGGTTACTGGACCTATTAGTTTCAGACAACAGGCCACAGTTCAGGGCATTGACATTTGAAAAGTTTCTCACTGAACACGGCATAAGGCATGCCTTGACAGCACTGGGTTGGCCGGCAACGAACAGGCGGGCGGAACGCATGGTCTGGTATATGAAAGAGACTATAGAGAAACTAGACACGGGGGACATACAAGAAAAAAATCTACAAAATGCTCACTATACAACACATCACACCTAACTCCATACCAAATCAAAGCCCAGCAGAACTATTGATGGGCAGAAAATTAAGATTGCACCTAGAAAGATTACACCCCACCTACAGCCCTGAAAAACCAGCAGACTCCTCTAGTAAACATTGCACATTCAGAACAGGGGACCTGGTCTATGCAAAAAATCTCACGGGCACCCACTGTGGGTACCAGCAAAAATAACCCAAGTAACAGGACCCCGGTCATAAAGACTAGAAACAGAGGATGGAAGAAGCTGGAGGAGACACATAGATCAACTGAGATCACGAACATTAGAAAGTAACACTAACAAACCTGGGTGCGAAGGAAAAGAACACACACACACGCCAGAACCACAACAAACATGAAACAATAATAATAACCAGACCAGAGAGGGGGGAGACCCCTCAAACATGAATAAGAGGGGAGGGGAAGACACTCGGCTAGCACAAGAAACACTGCAACAAACCTTAACAACAACCCGCCAACCAACTTCACCAGTAGCCCCAGAAGGAAACCACAATTACTTACCTGGAGATGACTTCAGTAGAGGGGAACAGGCAGCACAAAAACAACAAAAACCCGCTCCGGAAGGGAGCAACCAAGCCAACTTTACCAGCCCAGATAGGCCAGGCGGGAGCGGCATGGCTGACTCCACCTTTCAGGAGGTTCCAGGGAGAGGGACGAGAGAAACAGCGATCCCGTCCGAACCGGCTGAAGACAACAATGCAACTGAACTGCGCAGGTAAAGTAGACACCATAAAAGCCCCGCCTACTTACATGACTATGTAACGTAGGTTGGGCCAAACCAAGTGGGAGTGGTGTTCCATATTAGCATACTTGAAATACCCTTTTCTGATTGGTCCACAAATACTATAAATATGATTGGTTCTTCGAGTGACGGTGATTGGTTAACAATTGCCGCCCTGTGATTGGTCTGTCTGAGTGGCGGGAGATTCAAGGATCCGTCATTGGTCATGAGCCGCGAGTAACTGCTATAAAATAGGCTGCCGCAGCTCCACAGTCACACTGATTCCAGGAACCGAATAAAGAGCTGAAAGTCACGCTGGTCTCCAGTCTTTTTTTTCCCGTGATCTAACAATGGGCAATGTACAGAATCAAAAAAATGAGTTGCTCCCTGTTTGTGACAAGAAGGAAGGACCTGCAGAGAACATTAAAAGCTCTTTCTGTGGAGATTTTCAGTCATCCTGGCTGCCTGCTTTTTCAAAAGCCAACTGGTCTGTTGTTTTTCCTTGAGCAAGAAGAACAAAAAGTTTTGTTTCTCATCCAAGAGACTTCATCAGTTGCGATGACAGGTACTGACAGCTGAACCTATCCTTCCATCCCCTTCCCGCCATCACAGCTGATGATGTTTCTTGGAGGGGAAATGAAACATTTTGTTCTTCCTCAAGAAAACAACAGTCCAGTTTCCTTTGGAAAAAGCACTTTTGAGATGAGTAGAAGTTGCTACTCTGCATCTGGCAACTTTGAAGAGAGGACAGTAAAGGTTTTTTTTTTTTTTTTCCCCAATTGGTCAACTACATTAGCACCTCTGGTCACGAACGCTTCTGACCATGACCAAATCAGGTTCCAACCAAAAAATTCACATTTTTTTTTCTTCTCAGCTGATTTTCTCTTCTGTGCCATTTTTTTGTAAGCGCCAAATTTCCAATATTAGGTTTGGGTCATGATCACCTCAGGTTGTGACCAAAGTTATGGAATGAATTATGGCCAGCTACACTGGAGCATTGGTTGGCTGAAAGTGCTGCCTGGGCCCTCAAATCTGAGGGCCGTTTACTCCGTTTACATTTACTCTGTAGGAAATGAGGTACAGGCAGTCTTTAACTACAAAAAAAGTGGTGATAACTCACTTTTTTTTTTACAGCTGTTGTGACTTCAATCACTAAATGAATGGCCCTAAAAAAAATTGAGTTATCACTGCTTTTCCCACTCAGAACCATTGCACCATCCCCGTGGTGACATGATTAAAATTCGGATGCTTGGCAACTGGTTCATATTTATGACGGTTGCAGCGTCCCGGGGTTATGTGATCATCTTTTGCAACCTTTTGAGAAGCTAAGTCCATGGGAAGCCAGATTCACTTAACAACCGTGTTACTAACTTGACAACTGCAGTGATTCACTTAACAATTGTGGCAAGAAAGGTCATAAAACTCACAGAACAAATGTCTCGCTTAGCAACATAAATTCTGGGTTCAGTTGTGGCCTCTAGCTGAGGATTATTTGCAGAAAAACCATATAATTTTTTTAAAGAAATCATATATTGAAAATAACTTGTAAATGGTGTGATGGAGCAGTGAAGTGTTGCAGATTACCTTCTCTGGCATTCATTCTTTGGTTATTGTATTCTCTTTACATCTTTTCCTCCAAAGCTTGTGCAACTTTTGTATTATAAATAAATCCCTCCTGCAGTTGATTATGGACACATTTGGACAGTGTAAATCTGTTTTTTTTTGTCTTTTGCATCTAATATTAATCTATACCCATGTTGGTGAACTTATGGCATGCATGCCAGAAGTGGCACGCTGAGCCACTTCTGCCGGGCACACAAGAGCCCACCCGGAAGAGCTCAACAACACATATGTGCATACTGCTGCTACCCGACAGCTGATTGTTGGGCATCTGGCATGCATGCACGGGTGGGTGGAGGGTGCAGGGGGGCACAGGAGACACACATGCATGCACAGAGATGAGCAGTGTGCAGGGGAGGTCATGCATACATGTACAGAGATGCATGGCATGTGGAGGGCCACAGGTGTGATCACGAATATGCAGAGATGAGCAGATGCATGGTGCACGGCGGGGTGATCGCGCACACATGCACAGGGGGTGTGGAGGCCCCAGCACACATTGCCTTCTAGGTGCTGTGAGTGTGAGTGTGAGCGTACAAGCATGCAGGCAATTACAAGCATGGGAGCTGAAAAAAGTTAGCCACCATTGATCTATACTGTAATTCATACATTTTTTGAAGTGGCATTTTTTTCAACCAGTTTAGTTTCCGGATGATCTGTATTTTAGCTCCATTCAAAAAAAATACATTTGCAAATACACTGAAACTGAGGAAGAAGGAAGGTAAATAACAATGTCACTAAGTACAGGTACACTATTAACTTCCGATGTGGTACTAAACCCACAGCTGCTTTTTAAAAACAGATGCTCCCTGGAATAAAGAAAAGTCACATTAACACACAGCACAGGTGGTGTCTGTGATAATTCTAACTTCCCCCCCATGATTTGGGGGGCTCTTGATGCATATGTTGCTGTTATTTATAACCCCCTTCTCTGCCTCTCCACTTTATTTAGCACTTGCCTTGATCAAAGCATATAATCACTCTCCTCCCCTGACACAAGCAGATTCCAAGTTTTGGAAGAAAAAAAAGGTGCTTGACAATGAAGTTTGGTAATAGGAAAAGAGATCCCTTACCTCCCACTTATTTGCACTGGCAGTTCATATTAGGTACAGGGGTGTCAAACTCAAGGCCCAGGGGCCAGATCCGGCCCACGGGGTGCTTAGATCTAACCTGCAGGCTGCCCTTGAAACAGCAAAGGACTGGTCTGCGATGCCTCTGCCAGCAAAAATGGAGCTTGGGAGCTCTATTTTACCTGGCAGAAGGTTGCAGGAAGGTGTAGCAGCCAAAAATGGAGCTCAGGAGCCCATTTTCATTGGCAGAGGATTGAAGGAGGCTGTTGTACACAAAAACAGAGGTTGGGAATTCCATTTTCACTGGCAGAGGATTGCAGGAGGCTGTTGAAGCCAAAAACAGAACTTGGGAGCTCAATTTTCACTGGCAGAGGGTTGCAGGAGGCTGTCACAGCCAAAAACAGAGCTAGGGAGCCTGTTTTCACTGACAGAGCACTCAGGCCACTACAGGCGCTCCCGACACAAGTGACGTCGAGCTGGCCATGCCCCCTCTGCCCCCCCGAGTTCAAACACAACTCTGATGCAGCCCTCAATGAATTCGAGTTTGACACTCCTGATTAGGTAGATGCTTGACGAACACATAGAGATGTCAGAAGGTGGCTTCTATATTTGTAAATTTGACAGAATGAAGGAAGGAAGAAATGACGTCACACCATTTTGAGCTGAGAGAAGGGGAAACTTGCTCTGTATTAAAGCAAAGATTCATATCAAGGAGAGGGCTGGGTGATAACCTTTTCCTTGAAATGGACAATTGGAGAACCCTTTGTTTTATGGAACAGGTAGTCCTTGACTTTCAACAGTTTGTTTAGTGACTGTTTGAAGTTACCACAGCATTGAAAAAAGAATGATTGATGGCTGTTTTTTATGCTTCGGACTTTGCAGCATCCCCAGGGTTGCCTGATCAAAATTCAGATGCTTGGGAACGGGTTCATATTTATGACGGTTACAATGATCTGGGATTGTGTGATTTCCCCTTTTGTGACTTCCAGAGAAGCAAAGTCAAAGGGGAAGCCAGATTCACTTAACAACCATGTTAGTAATTTAAGAACTGCAGTGATTCACTGAACAACTGTAGCAAGAAAGGTTGTAAAATGGGGCAAAACTCATTTAACAACTGTCTCACTTAGCAACAGACATTTTGGACTTAATTGTGGTTGTAAGTTGAGGACTACCTGTGTAGGGTTTCCTAGAAGACTTCTAAGACCTCCAAGGTCCCTTCTGTTATTTTGTTAAATGTTTCACTTTGTTTAAAATGAGCATTTCTTGCTAGGCGTGTTCTAGGCCAATGTTCCATAACAATGTTCCAATATTCCACAATGTTCCAGCAATTTTAAGAAATGAAGACTTCCAAATTCAGAATTTCCCAGCCAACATGAATTAAGTGGCTTTTCCTTTTAGATTCTTACTTTTGCCAAAGGAGGAAATCTTTATTGCTGGGTTTGCAGGCACCTTTTGGTTCTTAATGTCATGTTAGGACACATCCTACAAGACACAGATTCTGTAGGGGGTTCTAGAACTCAGCGCTATAGAATCTTGAAATCCTGCACTAGTTATTTGCTTCCTCCCCGATACTAAAGAGAATCAAAGTGTGCCAATGTTGAGTTTCTTCCTCAACTGCTGCTCTCTTTCAGAGCTGTGATTATGTTTATTTAATGGTTTTTCAATACCTTCTTCAAGGTTCTACTCCACTCCACTACTCCAATACATTGTTCAGAAGAGTTAACTTTACTTTTCTCTACATTGAATTTCATTTTGTTAGATACAGTTTGTTAGATTCATTTTGTTAGACAGGCTTAACTGGACAGAGCCATACTTGCAGACAGTCCAGTTGGAACGCCTGCAAATTCGTCTAAGTCTCAATTGACCATACCATTCCTAAAGGGTGAACATCTGATGTAGCTGAGATAACCAAAGCTATGGTTTCTGCACACCACCCCCGGAACCCTTGAAACTGGATGTCATGAATTGGGAATGAGAATTAAGTTTTGGCTTCCCCCTCTGTGACATCATATGGTCTACATAAGAAGAATGGGGAAAGCATCTGATCCTTGGTCTTAATTTTGTTCTTGCCCTTGGCAGACTTGAAATAAATTATTGAACGGATGCGCTGTATTGCATCACATTGAATTATAACTTGTCCTCCTGGGAACTTCAAAGTGGTTCTAATATAATTTATTATATTTCTTCTATAAACTTCCTCCAAGGATTGCTTGCACAGTTCTTTACCATCATATTAACTTCATTTGGATCTTGGGAATATGTCTCACTGAGGATTTGTTTCTAAATAGCAGAAATATACTGCCATTGCACGAACTGTAAACTAGGTAGCCTCTTGAATTGTGCATTACAAAAATGCGATTGGTAATCTATAATAAAGGAATGGCAGTCATAGTCCTTGACTTACAACCATTCATTCAGTGACTGTTCAAAGTTGCAACATGCTGGAAACTTGACTTATGATGGTTTTTCACACTTACAACTGTTTGCAGCATCCTCATGGCTACATGATGAAAATTCAGATGCTTGGCAATTAGTTCATATCTATGATGGTTGCAGTGTCCTGGGGTCATGTGATCATCTTTTGCAACCTTCTGACAAGGAAAGTCAATGAGGAAGCCAGATTTACTTAACAGGAGCCGTGGTTGTGCAGTGGTTAGAATTCAATATTACAGGCTGGCTCTGCTCACCATCAGCAGTTTGATCCTGACCGGCTCAAGGTTTACCCTTCCATCCTTCTGAGATCAGTAAAATGAGGACCCAGATCATTGGGGACAATCTGTAATCCACTTAGTGAGAGCTGTAAAAGCACTATGAAGTAGTATGTAAGTCTCAATGTTATTGCTAACAGCCTTGTTACTAATTTAACAGCTGAAGTGATTCACTCAATGAGTGTGGCAAGAAAATTTATAAAATGGGGTAGAATAAGGTAGAATAGCATAGCATAGCACAGCACAGCACAACACAGCATAGCATAGCATAGCATAGCATAGCATAGCATAGCACAGAATAGAATTCTTTAATAGCCAATGTGATTGGACACACAAGGAATTTGTCTTTGGTGCAAATGCTCTCAGTGTACATAAAATAAAAAATAAAATACATTCATCAAGAATCATAGGATACAACACTTAGCGATAGTCATAGGTTACTAATAAGCAATCAAATCATACTAGGGAACAAATAAAACAACATAAATTGTAAAGATACAAGTAACATGGATATAGCCATAAGTGGGAAGAGATAGGTACTAGTAAGGATGAGAAGAAGAATAGTAATACAGTCTTTGTAAATAGTTTCACAGTGTTGTGGGAATTAGTTGTTTAGCAGAGTATGGCATTTGGGGGAAAAAAAACTGTTCTTGTGTCTAGTTGTTCTGTGTGCAGTGCCCTATAGTGTCACTTTAAGGGTAGGAGTTGGAACAATTTATGCCCAGGATATGAGGGGTCTGTAGATATTTTTTTTCTTTCTTTCTATTTTTAATATGTAGATTTCACAACCCTCTTTTTGACTCATGCAGCATACAGGTCCTCAATGGAAGGAAGGCAGGTTGGTAGCAATTGCTTTTTTCTGCAGTTCTAATTATCCATTGAAGTCTGTGTCTGTCTTGTTGGGTTGCAGAGCCCATAACCACTTAACTGTCTTGTTTAGCAACAGAAATTTTGGGATCAATTGTGGTCATAAGATGAGGACTACCTGTATCATGTAGGCTGGTTTTGTGCGAGAAAAACATGGACCATTTAAAAGGGGAGACTTTCCTGTCCTGTATAATCAGAAGGTGGTATGTTCATACTGGAAGCATAACATTGATTCAGCTGTTCTAAGAAATGTACACCGATCAAGAAAAGGAGCCGGTTGTTCTTCCCTCACACAAATTCACTGATATTACTGACAGAGAAGGGCAAAGTGTACATAAGAACAAAAAATAGCTGAAGAATTTTCCTCTGAGCTTAGAGGCATCATAAAACTTTTGGGAAGGTTATGGCTTTATGTGGAGGGGAAAGACAAGGGTCTCTCTCTGTCTCTCTCCCTCTGCCCCTCAATAAGCCTTATAAAGGTCAGCAGTAAAATTAAATCAAATATGATAGGTGCTCAAAATGTGCAAATCAAAGTGATATCACAAAATTGACCCACTTTTCTTCAGTAAATTTCTTTTCCTTCCTGCTTCCCATCTCCTCACGTGCAGAAGAGAAAAACCAGATCCCAATGGATTTACTTTTCAGAGTTTTGATCTCCACGTTAAACAAGGTCTTAAGCCCATGTCACACTGCACCAACGGATGGAAAGAGGATGTAAAACGGAAACACTTGCCATCCGTTGGTTAATGCGATGCGTCCGTTCTGTACTCACTGCCTCCGTTTTTCATCCTCTCTATCCGTCCAGCATCCGTCTATTGACATTTCATCCACTCAAAAGGTTTTGAGCTGCTCAAAACTTTTGAGCAGAAAATGTATCCAACGCGTCCGTTCTGCATCCGCTAGGCATACGGGGGACACCCGTTTTGGATCCGTTGTCATCCGTTACGCATCCGCTATATCTGCTAGGCATCCGCTGCGCTCCAGCGGTAAACAGACACAGGGAGGAAGCGGAACGGACGCGGAATAGACGCGCAGCATTAGTAGCACAGACGGAGAAAGGATGAAAGCAGATGCAGCTCGCAAACAAAGCATAAAAACAGAAAAAACGTTCGCAGAGGGGACCTATCCGCTCTCATCCACTTCCATCCGCTAGGCTTCCGTTCCGCATCTGCTTTCCATCCGCCCTGCGTCCTCCCCTCGTCCGTTCCTTTCCGTGTTATCCGCTCTGGTTATGTGAATTTTTGCCCCTTTTGAGAGCGGATAACAACAGATGGAACATTTTTCTCGTTCGCTATGTCCTTTTTACAAACGTTTTGCATCCGTCGGCCAGTGTGACAGGGCCTTAATCAGGGATGGGATTCAAATTTTTTTTATTACTGCTTTCCAGCTCCGTTCTCCTGAGCAGGGCAACAAAAGAAGACCCAGACAATCAGCTGGGCCTCGGGACGCAGAGAACAGATGGGGGCGGGGCCAGTCAGAGGTGGCATTTGCTGGTTCTCTGAACTACTCAAAATTTCCACTACCGGTTCTCCAGAACTGGTCAGAAACTGCTGAATACCAACTCTGGTAGTAGCCCCTTTCCCTTCCTAAGTGTTTTTTTAGAAACAAGGTTAAGAATCCCAGAACTTACCCATAGTAGGGTACTTCATGCAAGCTACAATTCAGTGTTTAAAAAAGAATCTGATCTATACATCGGATGTATAGAATCTGACCTATACACTCAAGCAGTAAAGCCATGAATTAATATTTGGGAATATCATCTTTTGGATATTCCCACACAGTTGTATTTCCCGGGCCATTGGCTTCAATGAAGGAAAACCAGCAGAGGAAAAAATTACACTGAGAGTGAGAGACAAAAAATGGGGAGAGTGATCAAATGAGCAGTCGGTCAGAATGTGAAAAGATTCCACAAAAACAGGATTTATTTTCCTGACTGAACACTCATTGAAGGTGGACAAAGCATCCAGAACAATTTATGTGCAGAAATCTGTTTCCTGTCACAGAGACATATTCTCTAATAAAATTGAAGCAACGATTCCCCCCGATCCAGAAAACTATCATGTGTATTGTCTCATGCAAAAGTGGTATTCAGCAGGTTCTGACCAGTTCTGGAGAACAGGTAGTGGAAATTTTGAGTAGTTCAGAGAACAGGCAAATACCACCTTTGACTGGCCCCATCCACATCTATTCTCTGTCTCCCATTGAGTCCCACTTGATTGGCTGGGTCTTCTTTTATTGCCCTGCACAGGAGAACGGAGCTGGAAAGCAGGTAAATCTACCACCAGTGGCAGAAAAAAAGCAAACGAAGCTTCTCTCATAACTTACTTGATTCACCTCTTTGGCAGGACAAGTGCATAAGATGATAATGTATAAGAGTTATCTAGTCTGGAGTAGGCAGCTCTTATCTCTGGCTTCCTAATGTGAGTATTAATATTGATCAACATGTTATGGGCCTTACAAATGCCTCTCTTCTGCTTATCTCCAATAACAGTGATAAAGAGTATACACAAGAGGCATAAAAGAGACTATAAGAAGAGGTTACTGGAGAACATCCTTATTTTTTTTTTAATCAATAAGATGAACAGGACAATGCTGTTTCAAAACTGAAATGGCTGTGAAAGTCTGACTCACAGACAAACACAATACAGAAGCCTGATAATGGCAGATGAGATTCTGCTGAAACGTTGCTAGAACTTTAAAAGCACAACTATAATGACATGGCAAAATACCCGAACAAAGCTGAATACCATACATGTAAGTACCTGCGAAAACTGAAGAATATATGAATCTCTGGTTCTTTTAAGAGACTTCCCTCCTTGTGTTTTCTTCTTTGCATTTTCAACATTCATAATTATATGTTATCCTTCTAAGGCATCTGTAAGTGGAAGCATGGAGAAAGCACAAACTACTTAAAAAAAATAGCAGGATGTATAAAATTTTCCTGACTGGTTTCTCCTTTTTCTACTGTTTATTTCCTCTTCATTGCAAAATAAGAGATGCATTCTGCAATGAAAAAAGATATAGACAACATCACTTATTTTTCGTGGAAAGTGATGCTGGCTCTGATTGTGGTCTGCCATCATGTGAGTTTATGCTTTAAGACATATGTAGCATTGTAGCTAAGGCTAAACACATATTAAGTTGAATGACTGTGTCATGGATCCTGAAGAAACTGGGAGATTTTCTTTTCTTTCTTTTTTAAAGAGGAAGAAAAACAAATCCAAAACAAGGGAAAAGGTGCTCTAGGTTGGGAAAGAAGCAATGAGACAAGTCTTTTTTCTATTCTAATTTGCTCTTCAAACTCTGATTTATTCTGAATAATTGCCACAATGCAGCTGAAATCACTTAGAAATTATCCATGGCCAGGTGTGTTTGCATAAAAAATTGAAAATGCTCATACAACACCTTTTACTGAATAATTGAATTGATACATATTTTGGGTCTCACACTACACTGAATCCTCACCGAAACAAATGGGTTATGTTTACTCCCCCCCCAAAAAAAAATCATGGAGGATTGCACTGACAATCCTGGCTTGCATCTTGTGCATGTTTGTACATGAGCCACTGTGGCATAGTGGTTAGACTGCAGTACTGCAGGCTACTTTGGCTGACTATTGGCTGCCTGCAATTTAGCAGTTCAAATCTCATCAGGCTCAAGGTTGACTCAGCCTTCCATCCTTCCAAGGTGGGTAAAGTGAGAAGCTACATTTTTGGGGGCAATAGGCTGACTCTGTAAAACCACTTAAAGAGGGCTATAGACAGGTATATAAGTTTAAGTATTATTGCTATGTAAATAAATTACAATTACAGGTTTGTAATTGATTGGGTTTCCATGGGTTGTATGAAGACTGCAAGGGAGTAGTCTATATAGTAAGCAACTTAAAAATAAACTCTGAAAGCAGGTTTCTATTTTCTTCTGTTGAATGTGAAGCAAATAATATTTTAGGGACTCTGGTGTTATAATGCAGATGTGTTCCAAAGTGTGGCATTTGGAACACAGGTGTGAAGTTGGTTTGAGTTTGATGGTACGTGGTATTCGTATGTCGTTTTTTAATAACCTGATTGGCAATGAATCCTCTGTAGAGCAAGAGAATTAAGTGGGATATGGAAGGACTAGTCATGGCAGAACAAGAGGGAACTGCCAATGTTTTCATAACTGGTCATGTCCAATGACTGTTCCAAACAGAGCATTACTATCTCACTTTTTCCCTTTTAGTTTAGCTTTAGGTTCCCCCCCCCAATGCTTTATTGGAGTTTTTCATATATACATATTACTTATTAGACAGTACTGTGACATTATATATACATTTATGCGTTCTATCCAATACTTTCAATACATACTACTTCCATACCATCATATATATTATATACGTTATTTACATTTTTTATTATTATATCTATTGTCAATCCAGATGTAGCATGATTCCCATTTTGCATAGTATTCCATGTCTGCTTTCCCTTTTAGTTTAATAGTTATTTCATCCGTTTTCATGCACTCGTAGATTTTTTTTAATTGTTAAGCCTTCAAGTGGTGTGGAGTTTTTCTTCCAATACTGTGCATAGGAAATTCTTGCTGCTGTTAATACATGTAACGTAAGATATTTTATCTTTCTGTTATAATTTTTATTATTTTTCCTAAGAGCTTTATATTTTTGTTTTATCCTGCTTTTATTATTTTTTATAACTCAAGGCAGTGAACATACCTAATACTTCTTCCTATTTCCTCCATAACAGCAACCTTGTGAGGTGGGTTGGGCTGAGAAACTGACTGGCCCAAAGTCAGTTTTCATGCCAAAAATGGGGCTAAATGGAACTATACTCATAGTCTCCTGGTGATTGCCCCAAAGACAGCCAGTGGCTTTCATGCTTAAGGTGGGACTAGAACTCACACTCTCCTTGTTTCTAACCTGGTGCCTTAAGCACTAGACCAGAGGTCTCAAAACTTGGCAACTTTAAGACTTGTTGACTTCATTTTTATTTTTTTAATTAAATTTTATTTAATTTGATTTGTCAATTGCTTACAAGATAATAGGTATAAGAATAAACATCGTTATGAATACATGAAACGGATACATATAAGAAAAATAAAAGAAACAATAGGACAGGGACAGTAGGCACGTTGGTGCGCTTATGCACGCCCCCTACAGACCTCTTAGGAAAGGGGTGAGGTCAATACTAGACAGTCTAAGGATAAAGTTTTTGAGGTTTGGGGAAGAAACCACATGGTCAGGTAGAATGTTCCAGACATTGACCACCCTGTTGCTGAAGTCGTATTTCCTTCAATCAAGTTTGGTGCGATTTACCTTGAGTTTGTATATATTATTTGCTCTTGTATTGTTGTGGTTGAAGCTGAAGTATTCATTGACAGGTAGGACATTGCAATGTATGATTTTATATACTATACTTAGATCGGACCAAAGACAGCATAGTTCTAGGTTTTTCTAGGTGTAGAATTTTGAGTCTGGTGACATAAGGTATTCTGCAACAAGTAAAGGAGTGGAGAACTCTTCTGGTGAAATATTTTTCGACTTTCTCAACTGTGTTAATATCAGATATGTAATGTGGGTTCCAGACTGATAAGCTGTGTTCAAGTATTGGTCTAGAAAATGTTTTGTATGCTTTAGTTAGTAGTGTGATATTACCAGAGAAAAAGCTACGTAGGATTGGGTTAACAACACTTTAGTACCAGCAAAGTACCAGCAAAGAGGGGAAAAAAAACTCCAGAGAAGTTCCAGAGACAGGAAGTCTAGTCCTGCCAAGAATGTAATAAGGGTTAACAGAGAGGCAGTTTCTATAAGCAACACCAGAATGTTTCCTTCCTGCCTTCCTTACAGGACTAGGCCAGTAATTTCTTCTAACAACCAGTTCTCCAAATTGCTTAGAATGTTAACAACCGGTTCTAGCAAATAGGTGCGAACTGGTAGAATCCCACCCCTGAACATCAGGGATGGTGGGATAGAGACATGCAGTAGGTCCATCAAGTAGCATGGTCCTTCATGGTCCTCCTCAAATTCAATGGAGGGTATTTTCATGTGATTTATCAAGCTATTGCTTCTTCGATCCGCACAATCTCCCTTTCTCTGGTGGCTCTGCCTCTCATCTTTCAGTTCAAGAGCTCATGATAACATCCATGGAATTCTCCCTTGATATTTTCTTCCCCACAACAGCAACCATATGAGAAAGACAGAAGGACTACGTCTGGCTCAAAGTAGTCAATTAAGTTTTGTGTCATCTGGAAATGGATCTCCCAGTCGTAGTCTAACACAGGGGTCCCCAACCTGTGGGCCATGGTCTATTGGCTACCAAGCTACACTCATGGTCCCACTTGCATGAGTGTTGCTGTGAGTGTCACAGGCACTCAGGGCCCCACTCACATGGGCACTTGCAGCCTTTTCATGTGAGCATCACCACAAGTGTTGAAGGTGCTTGCAGTCCCACTGGCATAAGCAATGAGTGTCTGCATATGTCAGTGGTGGTATTCAATTTTTTTTTACTACCAGTTCTGTGAGCGGGGCTTGGTGAGCATGGTGTGGCATGGTAGGCACGGCATGGCATGATGGGCATGGCTTGGTGGGTGTGGCAAGGGAAGGATACTGCAAAATCTCCATTCCCTTCCCACCCCACTAACTTCCTTTCCAGCTCCATTCTCCTGTGCAGGGCAACAAAAGAAGACCCAGCCAATCAGCTGGGACTTGGGAGGCAGAGAATAGATGGATCAGGGCCAGTCAGAGTAGAATTGGCCAGTTCTCTGAACTGCTCAAAATTTCCACTACCAGTTTCTGCTCCACAAAACCTGTCAGAACAGGGTGAATACAACCTCTGGTATGTGTGCTTCCACCCGTGCATACACCTGCCTTCCCACAAACCAACCATACCCTATTTCGCTCCTCCCCTCACTCTGCACCACCAACATGGAAACATTGGGGAACTCTGGTCTAACACATTAACTAGCATCCCACAGTGATGTATATACAGGTAGTCCTCGACTTACAACCACAACTGTGTCCCCAAAATTTCTAAGTTCTAAGCCAGGCAGTTAAGTGAGTTTTGTCTCATTTTATAACCTTTTCTTGCCATAGACGTTAAGTGAATCATGCAGTGAATCCCATTGACTTTGCTCATGGGAAGCCACATGCTTCTCACTAGCTTGAGGCTATAAATGGTGATCACATGACCCTGAAACAGTGCAACCATCATAAATACGTGCTAGTTGCCAAGCCTCCAATTTTGATCACATGACCATGGGGATGCTGCTATGGTACTATAGGAAGTTAGCAGCCACCCCTCTCCTAGAAGAATGAAGTATTTTGAGAAATATTAAAAAGGTAGAAAATTATATTTCCCTGGAGGGAGAAAGCAGCTCCCACCTTCCTTAATAGCCCACAGCAAATGTCAGCACTTAAGAGATAACAAGATAGCTAGCTCTATTCATAAGCATATACCCTCACACAAGTTCCAACAAAGGTAGAATTAGCCCTCAGCCACAATAGGAATAACCCAACACCCCTTCATGGCATCAGCAGTCCAAACTGCAATCAAACTTAGCTCTGACAACCTACAGAGTCAGCTATGACCCCTACACAACCCCTACAATAGCTGATAGAATACATGTTCTTGCATAGGAACAGGAAGTTCAAGTGCAAAGCACAAGACTAGATATAACCACTACCTCTCACTCTCAACTCCATGTCCAATCAACCTTAGCTCAAACTCCTAGGATTTGTCCATGGGTTGGGAGTCTGACAACAGCCAATAGAATACATGTTCTTGCACAGGAACAGGAAGTTCAAGTCCAAGAAACACTTCCCACTCTCAACTCTATGGGGTCAGCTACTGAGAACCATGTGCTTGGTGATTCTGTTAATCATTAACCCATCTTTCCAATCCGCCTCCATGTTTCCAGATCTTTCTCCTAGCTTGGAATTGAACCAGATGGATATTTCTTCTAACAGTCTAAGTGTGAAAAACAGGTCATATGCCACTTTTTTCAGTGCTATTGTAATTATACATGGTCCCTAAACAAATGCTTGTAAGAGATTACAGGTGTACTCTGCTGAAATATAGGTAGGAAGAACTGTATAAAGGCCTCATTTGTAAAAGGAAGGGATCACTGCAAAACTGTATCTGAATTGTAAAAATAGGGGAGTCTTTTCAGGAACTGTTTGAACTAGTGGCTATTTTCAAACAAGTGATTTAACATTGCCACTTGAAATGATTTCACCGTGCGTGGTTTTGCTGCAAGCTATTTACAATTAAAATTCAAATAAGGTCAGGTTATCATCAGCTATTTATGAAACAGAAAGAATCTTAATTTTGGTTTTGTTTTGTCAACACAAACCAAGCAAAGAAAAGGATTCTCAATTCTTTTAATTGCAGAAGAGGGGGAGAGAATTACAACAGCTGGATAGAATAACAAAAACTATCATTATTCATTTGGGTGCTATCATTACACAGAAAAATAAGGTGCTCTCCATTCTGGGAGATATTTCTTTCTAATCCCATAAAAGAATCTGTCTTTGATTTCAAGTGGAATTCCTGCTGTGCAGGGTTGCAATGCAAATCTAATTTGTGTGCAACAAAACCAAATGGGTTGAAATGAACTCTGCATTCCAAAGATGTTTTTTGTTTAAGCATTGCCTTTCCTCATCTTTATAATGAATGCACAATCAAGTTATACTTCAATGGGGGGGGGGGGAATAAGAACAGTAAAAGAAAAATTGGGCAACAAGAGAACGGTAATAGAAGAGAATATTTGCTATCAAGGATTGTTGTCTGTTGCTGGCAAAAAGCAAGATGTAGGGAGGACATGAAATGCTCACAAGTGTGCTAAATTATTTGAGGAGGAAAAACAATGGGAGAAATGATGAATCAGATCGGACCAGATGCCTGTCTGATCCAGCATCCTGTTTACACAGTTTTCACATCTTCTCCACTAGTCTATACCTAGATAAACTGGGATTAACATCAGACAAAAATCAAACAGAAAACAATACCCTTGCCAAAGAACTACTGAGGATCACACAACCCTGGGACACTGCAACCATTGTAAATATATGTCAGTTACCAAGCACCTGAGGTTTGACCCTGTGATTATCACGATGCTACAACTGTCACAAGTGTGAGCATTGGTTGTAAGTCACTTCTTTCAATGCCATTATAACTTTAAATGGTAAATGAATGCTTGTAAGTAAAGGAGTACTTTTGTTTTGTAGGCATTTAGAACTCAAGTGAAAGTGACAAACAGTGGTATCAAGGCACAGGAGGTCTTTGGAAATTCTCAACCAACCAGATCATGGTTGTCCCAAAGGTGCTTTTTTTCCAAAAAACAACTGGACTTTCTTGGGAGGTTTTTTTCCCTTTCAAAATGTTCACTTCTCATCCAAGAAGTGAACTTCAGTTCTGGTTTTATTTCTTATTTCCCTGAAAACATTTCAAAGGTTTTGGAAAAAGCTCTTTTCAGACAAGGCACAGGGTGTACAGTTTGATATGTTCTTTAAACACTATACAGTTACTCTGTGACTTCCTATCAGTGGATATGATTTGCTGTCCGAGAATTTTCTGTTTTCTCTTTCATTCTTTTTCTCTTTGCCTATTTGCCTTGAATCAGGATAAGGGATTGTTAACCACTTGGCACCTTTGAGACCCAGTTTTCATAAGAAATTGGAAATATATACAGATAGCAATTGCACTTAGACTTCTATACCATTTCACAGTGTTTTACAGCCCTCCCCAAGCAGTAGTGGTGGGATTCAAATAATTTAAGCCCATGTCACACTGCACCAATGGATAGAAAGAGGATGTAAAAGGGAGAGAAACACTTGCCATCTGTTGGTTAATGCAATTCATCCGTTCTGTACTCACTGCATCCGTTTTTCATCCTCTCTATCCGTCCAGCATCCGTCTACTGAGGTTCCATCCGCTCAAGAAGTTTTGAGCTGTATCCAACGCGTCCGTTCTGCATCCGCAACGCATACGGGGAACATCCGTTCTACATCCGTTGTCATCCGTTACACATCTGCTATATCCGCTAGGCATCCGCTGCACATCCATGCAACTCGCATCCACTCCAGCGGAAAATGGACACAGGGAGGAAGCAAAACGGACGCAGAATGGACGCGCAGCGTCAGTAGCACGAAAGGATGAAAGCGGATGCAGCTCGCAAAGAAAGCATTTAAAATGGAAAAAACATTCGCAGAGGGGACCAATCTTGGATATTAAGGATGTCTAGAGGATGCCTAGAGGATGCAAAAGGACACCTAGTGGAAAACCTATATTTCCTATAAAAAGGGGGAGGAACTCACCTGGATCTCACTTTCAGTCCAGCAGCCCTGCTTTGCAGACCTCTTCAGCCTTCATCTGGCTCTTGCTCTTCCACAGCATCCATTGATGTCCTTTTGGTAGCCACCATCATTCTGCAACAGTGCGAAGCCATCTACAGGCTCTTTCAACTGTTCTAAGGGAAGAAAAGGAGGCATCCAAGAAGTGTCTGGGTCTGAAGATGGATTGGGAGAAGAGCAGAGTACGGACTGTAGAACAAGCTGATGGTGGAGCTGAGGAACGAAGACCCTCGTGCATTCCAGAACTTCATGAGGATGCCTCCAGCCATGTTTGACAGAGTTGTGGAGCGGCTGAGACCCAGGTTGACCAAGGCAAACACCAACTTCCGGCCCAGCCTGGACCCTGGGTTCAAGGTGGCACTGACTCTGCACCACCTGGCCTCAGGGACCACCTACAGGAGCATGCAGTACAGCTGGAGGGTGCCACACAACACCATCAGCATTATGGTCAGAGAAGTGGTGCAGGCCATCATCGAACAATACCTGGGGGAGCTCCTCCAGTGCCCCTCCACTGAAGAAGGCTGGAAGAAAGTTGCAGAGCAGTGGTATCAGAAGTAGAACTTCCCCCACACAGTTGGGGCCATCGATGGCAAGCACGTGGCCTGCAAAGCGCCAGCCAACTCAGGGTCCACTTATTTCAACTACAAGGGTTTCTTCAGCATCATCCTCTTTGCCATGGTCGATGCTGACTACAAGTTCATGTACATTGATGCTTCAGGCAACGGGTCAGCTTCAGATGCCCAGGTATACAACGCCAGTCATCTCAAGGAGGGGCTGGAATGCAACCTCATCATGGGCTTCCCAGATCCAGACCCCCTTCCCAACGACACGCAAGATGTGCCCTACTTCATCGTGGGGGATGACGCCTTCTCTCTCACAACCTACCTCATGAAGCCCTACACTTCCAGACTCCTCACCCGTGAAGAGAGGATCTTCAACTACAGGCTGTCCAGGGCAAGGCGGGTGGTGGAGAATGCCAACAGGTTCCAGGTACTTCTCACCACCATGCAGCATCGCCCACAGACCGTGAGGAACATCGTAGAAGCTTGCTGCATCCTGCACAATCTCATGCGCACCCGCTACCCAGTCTTGCAGAACAGGCTCGTGGACCTCCAACAAGGCAATGGGGACATGGAGCCTGGGGAATGGAGGCAAGGGCAAAACCTGATCGACACTCAGGATGTGCAAGGCCCCAACAGAGCTTCAAGACAGGATGATAGATGATTAATGGATGCTTCCTTCAGCCTGTCTCATCACACTGATGAGATTGGGCCATGTATGTTGGGTGGGCCTACAATGAACAGGGCATTTCATAAAGAGTTGTGTTTATGTTGACATGTGTGGATGAATGATTACATTATTATTGATAATAAAGGGCCATAGGTATGGCACCTGGGAGGATGGATCATACAGTCCCACTATGCTTGCACTGGAGGTTTATCTATCCCACAGCTATTACCCATCCCAAAGGTATCCCTGCCCATCCCTCAGGTATCCCTGCCCATCCCACAGCTATTACCCATACCAAAGGTATCCCTGCCCATCCCACTGCTATCCTTACCCATCCCACAAGCATGCAAAGGCTTAAACCATTTCTAAAAGTTTCCACCAAGACTTTATTTACAAAAATAAATGAAGCAAGTGTGTGCAGCAAAGATAATCTTTATTAATAACAAGCTGTAAAAGAAAAATGACCCAAGTCAAGTGTCCAAAGCAAAAATAAAGTCAACAGGTATCCATCCAGTCTCTGGCACTCTTCTCAGTCAGTCTGAGGCATTCCCATCGTCTCAGGGGTGAAGGGTCCAGGTGCTGTGGAGGTGGCTGCTGCTGGAGTGCTGGTCTGAGGCGTCATTGGGAAGCCTGGTGCCGAGAGGACAACAGGGGATGGTGTGTTTAGGAAGTTCTCAGACAGCTGGCTCAGCCCCATGATGTTGAGAGCCCCTTCCTCCATGACATGGGGTGTCAGCCCCAATACCGATGACAGATGTTCTGAGGCCAGGCTTGGCTGTGGGGTGGAGGAAGGAGCAGTGTAGTGGGCTGTCTGGTCTGCAGCTGGGTGAGGACTGGCGTCAGTGGCATCGGTGGCGTGGGTGGCATCTGTGGCGTGGCTGGCATTGGTGGTGTGGGTGGCATCGGTGGCATCAGTGGCACCGGTGGCATTCGTGCTGCCTGTGCTGCTGGACCTCCTGGTAGCCATAGCCTTGGTAGGGTAGGGCTTGTGGAAAGCCTTGGGAGGGCAGTGACATCACCTGGGGTGGAGGAGCAGGCCTGGACTGGGTGGGAGCAGGTTCATCTTGGTCTGGAGGGTTGTGAAAAAGATCGGTGATCCTGTCCTTCACCACCTGGTACTGTGTTTCCGACATGTTCATCAGGGTCTGGTTGACGTAGGTGAGGAAGAGCTTGCAGTTGGAGGATGGGGCGTCGTTGTGTACCAGCTGAGAGAGGAGATCTACGCTGCTTCTGATGGTGTCCCTGATCTCCAGCAGGACAGTGTGGCTCTGCCCCTCCTGTTTGGCTTTCTGCCTGCTTTCTGTGGAGGTGGAGCTGGGGGTGGATGCGGGTTGGCCTGTGGTGGAAGTGGCGTCTCCTTTCTCCTTCCTCCATGCGCCGCACGGGTATTACAGCTGTCGGGGGGTTCTCCGTTGTGGGACGCTCCATAGATACCTGCCTGGACACAGGAGCTGACTCTCTGCCAGAAGAGGACTGGCTCTCAGCAGGCTGCCTGAGAGAGAGGGTAGACAGAGGGGCTGCTCCTCGGTGGCGGATCTCACCCTCCAGGAAGCTGCACCTGGCTATCACATAGGTCTCTCTGGCCGTCAGCTTGACCGTGGCCTGGCCAGATTTCTTGAGGTGCAGCTTCCCATACCAGGTGTGCATGTGCTTCCACCAGCTGAGGAGCACCTCCGAAGTGTAGCCCAGGCTCTCCGCCTTCTCTCTCCAAGCAGCCTGCTTCCTTTTGGTGTCTCAATAGAGCCTGTGTCCCTTCCACCAAAGATATTCATTCTCCCTGAGCCATTCAAGCACCTCCTCCTCATGTTCCTCTTCGATTGAGTATTGCCTCCTCTCCCGTTCACGCGTCTGCCTCTTCCTCCCTTTGGCAGGGCCATATGGGCCCTCATCAGAGGGGCTTTGAGGTTATAGGGGCTGCTCCTGCACACCAGCAGCAGCAGCAACAACAACAACAGTAGCAGCAAAAGCAGGACCAGCAGGACCACCACCAGCAGCAGCACCAGCAGCACCAGGAGCACCAGCAGCACCAGCAGGACCAGGAGCACCAGCAGCACCAGCAGGACCAGGAGCATGAGCAGGACCAGGAGCACCAGCAGGACCAGGACCACCAGCAGGACCAGGAGCATGAGTAGAACCAGGAGCACCAGCAGGACCAGCAGGACCAGGAGCAGTGCCAGCAGAGTAAGCACCAGCAGAAGTACCACCACCAGAAGCAGCATCAGCAGAAGCACCACCTCCAGAAGCAGCATCAGTAAAAGCCCCAGCACCTGAAGAGTGAGCCCAGGCAGCAGAAGCCCCAGCAGAAGCAGAGTCAGGGCCAGGGGGTGGGAGGGTGGCCCTGTCCCTCTTGCCAGGGCTGGCAGCAGATGGCAGAGGCTTCCTTTTCTTCCCCATGGTTGTTGCGTTGCTGGCTGGCTGACTGGCAAGCTGTGTCTGGAAGCAGGTCTTTTGTCTGAATGGTGACCTGCTTGTGAGTTGCTTCCCTTTATATCCATGGGGCTGACGCAATGCATCCTCCCTGCATGCGCAGTGAACGCTAGGCATCCGCTAGGCATCCGCTAGGCTTCCGCTAGGCTTCCGCTCTGCATTCACTTCATCCGCTCGGCATCCGCTCGGCATCCGCTCTTTCCGTTCCACGTCCGTTTTGCTGTGCTCCCCCGGAAGCCTTGCAGATGTGTCATCTGCTCCAATCCGCTTCCATCCGCTAGGCTTCCGTGGAGCATCCGCTTTCCATCCGCCCTACATCCTCCCCCATCCGTTCCTTTCCGTGTTGTCCACTCTCTTTATGCAAATTTTTGCCCCTTTTGAGAGCGGATAACAACGGATGGAACATTTTGCTCGTCCGCTGTGTCCTTTTTACAAACGTTTTGCATCCGTCGGGCAGTGTGACAGGGCCTTTAACAACCGGTTCTCTACTCTAGTGTTTTCTTCCAACAACCAGTTCCCCCAATGGCCCAGAAAGTTAACAACCAGTTCTCCCAAACTGGTGCAACCTGGCTGGATCCCACTACTGTAAGCTATTTTACAGAGTCAGCATACACCTTCTAACAATCTGGGTCCTCATTTTACCCACCTCAGAAGAATGGAAGGCTGAGTCAACCTTGAGCTGGTGAGGCTCGAACTGCTGGCAACTGGCAGTCAACAGAAATAGCCTGCAGTACTGCATTATAACCACTGTGCCAGCACGGCTAGTGTACCATATACAAACTATGCAGGTAGTCCTTGACGTACAAACCATTTGTTTCATGACTTTTGGAAGTTACAATGGCACTGAAAAAGTGCCTAATGATTGTTTTTCATAGTTATGACCATTGCAGCATCCCATGGTCACATGATCAAAATTTGGCCACTTGGCAACTGGCATGTATTTATGACAGTTGCAGTCTCCTGGGATCATGTGAACATCTTTTGCAAAACAAAGTCAATGGGGAAGCCAGATTCACTTCACAAATATATTACGGACAACTGCAGTGATTTACTTAACCACTGTGACAAGCAAAGTTGTAAAATGAGGCAAAACTCACTTCGCAACTATCTTGCTTAAGCAATAGAAATTTTAGGCTGAATTGTGTTGCAGAAATAATATATATCAATAAATGTATCTCAAAATATTTCATATATTAAATACATATGGTACATGCCAAGTATTGTGTTATTTTTCACTGAACATTATTCATATTCAACTGTTTCCTAAACAACTCTTTTGAGAGTCAAGATTAGAAAATAAAATCTGAAACAGGTGCAGGAAAAACCTTGAAAAGTGCAGGCTAAACAATGTTGTAATCTGCTTTCTTGCCATGTTATATTTTCCAGCACAATTGCAATCCATTGTTAGAAATACAATATTTAAAAGGCGAGGGGAATGGCAAGGGAAGCGAGAAGTTGTGAACGTATGTCTGAAAGTTTATTAAATGTGTCAAGGCAACTTTCAAGTTCCAAAAAAGCTCATCTTTTGAATCATTTTATTTGTTGCTTTCTGAAATCTACTGGGTTTAAATCAATCCTGCAAACACCTTGTTATTTTCTTTGCCTGCTCAGACCTTGGGCTGCTTTTCAATACAACCAGGAAAGTTACATTTAAAAGACAGAGTTCTATTTAAAACATTTCAAGAGCAAAAAAAAAAAAAGAGCCTTAGGATTTTTAGGGTTTCTCGAATTTTCTATGGCATAAAAAAATAGCATCACACATTTCTCAAATGAGTTCAAATAGGTGGAATGAGAAACAACCAATGTTTGTTTCGCTCTTTTTCCAAATAAATGTATGAAAGCAATTCCCCAGGTAATGCAACTTGTGTACCTGGATAAAATCAAGACATTTTGATATAATATTTGAAGATTTAAATCATTCCCATTGTTATCGAGTTGTTTGCTATTCCTTTAGCTCACCCCCCCTTGAATACCCTCAAATCCACTAATTTTAGGGGAGATCAAATGAAACATTAGTGATCTGTGATCATTTATCGAAGAAATTGTCTAATTTCCATAAGTTGTTTTTTTTTTAACTAGGAACAATTCCATTATTCTGGATTCTATTGACAGAGCAAATTTTATCTTATAAGCTCCAGGAAAGCTAATCAGGCAGTAGAAAAACATTTTGTCGCAAATTCTGTCCACCCTCCCTAAGAACAGATTGCTTCTTGAGTTGTGTTATTATTTGTGCAAGGCTGGACAGCTTGAGTGTGAGAATAATTTATTCCCTGTACATTTCTAATTACGGCAAAAGAGGTTTGATCAATGACATACTTGTCCATCTTCTTTCTTTCTTGTCTTTCAGGCATGATTGGCTACAGCTAAGTAGACAGACCAGCACAAAACACACAAGAAACACAACTCTGTCAGAAAAGGACTGAAGTGCTACTGTTAATTATTCTGGACCATGTGCTCGTTTGCAACCCATCTAACATGAGAAATTGTCTCTGAGGTGTCAAACAGCATCACTTACGTAAGTGCAGGAGAAGCACTAACCAAAATGTTTGAGTGATTGGATTTGGGTGACCTGCCAGAGACCTACAGCAGAAGCTTTGAGATTTAACTCCCAATCTGTGTCGTGGAGTTTGATGTGGAATTTAAATTGGGACTCGCGATGGAATGGTTTCTTTCTTTTCTTTTCTTTTAATGATTTTTTTAAAAAAAGTATATCCCCATGAGTCGGATTCGTTTGTTAGAATGTCACGGATCTTACCTTTGCTTTTGCAATTATTTGTTTCAATCAAACTTAGGAACGCAACTGTCATTCTCTTGTCATCTCCCCACCCCCCACCAAAATAAGAAGGGAGAATAATGATTCTTTTGTAGCGACTCACCTTCATGTATGTTGAGTTAGCATATGAATGGAGAAGACATTAAGGATGAAACAGAAGGTTTGCTGTCTTAAGAATGTGGTAGACCTGCACATTTATTATGCCTTGAAAACATTCCAGCTCTGCTTGTTAAAAATACAGAAGGCTACTGTGATAACCCAAGGTGTGGCACAAAAGCAACAAAGTCACAAAAATAAGTAAAGTCCCTTTAATACCTCCAATTTGGCCCCCAATGTCCTGTTATCATTGGCTGGAGAAAAAACTCTCCCAAGAACAATTTTTGAAGGGAATACATTCTGTCCGAACCCAAAGTACATATAAATTATAAATAAAAACCAACACAAATCACACTGCAGCAATTAACGAGACAGGAAAGGATAAGGAATTGAAGACTTTAAAAGATAACGAAACACACACAGTTGGGAGGACACCAGAAATCAGATAAGACTTGACAAACCAAAATAATTTACGCTTTGCTTCCAGCAAGGAGCTGTGCGCAAACACTCTCTTTATCCTGTTTTCCCAGCTGCAGCTACTGAAGGGAATCAGGGCCTTTTTCTCCCCCGTAACCCATGTTGCTCTCTTATCCATTCCTCCCTGTGTGCCCGAAGATGAAGAGGGGATGGGCCTGGGTCTTCCTCTGAATGCCCAGACTGTGCCCTTCCCCAGTTTCCTCCACTGCCACAGCAACCACACTCCCACTCCCTGTCAGCTGTTCCACCTCTTCCTCAGAATCAGATTCCAACAGGGGCATGACAGCTACGTTCTAATAATCAAGGGTTGACGGTTGTATCTAGAAGCTATACTTGTTCTTTATTTAAATATACAGGTTTGTATCTGGACTGTTGTTCTGAGCTCCAGCTTGGCAATTTGGTTGCAAATGTTTTGTCACTATTCGAGGAGACTTCGTAAGTGCACTTTGAACTGACAATTGACCAACAGCCCAACTGCCAACCCGCGCTACTTATTATTCAAGTACATTTCAGGTTTATAGGTATTTCTGTCAACTTCTTGAGAGTAATTTCTTTTTGCTACCCATCTACAGTTAGTCCTCAACTTAGGACCATTCAGTTAGCAATCGTTCAAACTTACAGCTAAAAAAAGGTGATGTACAACTGTCTCCAAACTTACGATTGTTGCAGTATCTCAATGAACACATGATCAACATTCGAGCATTTAGCAAACAGCGTATGTTTACAATGGTTATATGATCCCCAGGATCATGTGATCCTCATTTGTGACCTTTTGACATGCAAAGTCAATGGGGGAAACTGGATTTATTTAATGACTGCATGATTCACTTAACAAGTGCAATGATTTGCTTAACAACCATGGCAAGCAATGGTTATAAAATCAGGCCCACGTTTCTTAACTGCCTTGCTTAGTAACAGAAATTCAAATCCCAATTGTGGTTGTAAGTTGAGGACTATCTGAATTGCATCATGTTTGTCTGCACTACCTGGAGATGTTCTGTGTTGGAGAATTGTAGCAGCAATGTGAGGAAAATAATATGCCTATTTAGAATTTGCCCAATATTTAGTGTGACCTACTGTAGTTTAAGCAATTTATCAACCACAAGAGCATTGCATAAAAATGACTGTGATTTAAAAAGCAAGATTACCTTATGAGAGAAAGGATATGTTCTACCTAATAGGAAAAAAAGCCTGATGAATATTTTTTTAAAAAAGTAAATATTTATCCAGATGAGTTCTCACATAGAAAAAGAGTTTAGGATTTAGACATGACCTCCAGGATATGGAATCAAATACAAATAAAAACAGGAATGGAATGGAATGGAATGGAATGGAATGGAATGGAATGGAATGGAATGGAATAGAATAGAATAGAATAGAATAGAATAGAATAGAATAGAATAGAATAGAATAGAACAGCACAGAACAACTTTATTGGCTAAGTGTGATTAGACACACAAAGAATTTGTCTTCAGTGCCCAGTATACATGCAAAACAACAAAGTAATAATAATCATATATCAAAGTAATAATGATCATAATAATGATACCAATAAGAGAAGGTAGAAGAACAGATAATAAGGATAAAAGTAATACAGCCATACTACATGGATAAATATACTTAGACACCAGCCAGAACTGGTGGAAATTCAGTATTCAGCAGAGTGATGGCACGAGGGAAAAAAACCTGTCTCTGAGACTAGTTGTTTTGGCATGCATTGTTTTGGCAAGCATTGTTTTGTATTATTTTGGCATACAATATGTTTTTAGGGGTGAATTTATGGGTTGATTCAAAACAACAATGCCAAGATTCTGGTGGTACATCAACCAGTTTGCTGATTATAATTTGTCCTGCCTCATCTGGCTAATGTAGTCACTGAAGGACAAATAGGGTGATCGTACTCTTGGTTTGCGTGGACTTTAGTATTCATGCCATGTTTGCTATGGTGAGACCTCAGACTTTGAGACTTCAGAGTAAACATGGCACTCATGGAACAGCCTTAATATGCCATTAAGCTCACCTATTTTGAAGGGCAGAGTGGAGGCAAGCATTTGCAATTGAATAAGAGGTGGGTGACTCAAAATCTGGGTGAGGAGAGAAATTGTTATTTAATGCACTTTAAATTGGCAGAGGTTTCTCCCCTCCGCAGATCTGGCAGCTGAATTAAGATGTTCATCCCACGGAACAGTTATAAAAATCCAAAGAATTTCTGCCAACTGGAAAGTTCTGAAGAGGCTTCCATATGCCTGCAATGAAACTCTTTGTGCCTGCTGGAAACAGGAAACATAATCTCTAAGCAAAGATTCACAGCTGCTTCCTTTCACCTTTAAAGCAGACGGGCAGAAAAGTGTTACCTCACCAAAGCAGCACTTCTGAAGTGCTGTTTTGCAGAAACTTTTTGTGGAAGTGAAGTTCCCCTTGCAAAGCTTTGCCCAGCCTATGTAAAATCTGTATTCAAAAAGGCACATTCCCTGGATTGGGGTTATATCAAAAGTGCTTGCAGTGTTGCAAGTCCTCAATTTACAACTGAAATTGACAACGCAAATAATAAGAAATCACACAAAGGGGATGATAGAACAGCTGGTTTTCAACAGATTGTATTGTTCTGAAAGAGCAGTTGCAAGGTCTTTCTTGGTCTGATACTATTTCCCTAGAGATATATGTAATTTCAAGGAGATGGAACATTTTTTACCAGTTTGGACTGATTCACCAAACAAAACATTTCCTCAAAAGATTGGATTCCTGTAGTGTGTATTCCCCAAATATATCTTGTATTTGGGGCTGACATTGGAAATCTTTTGGAAGCATTTAGGCATTAAGATTTAGATTAATCGGGATGGGATTTCCCAAGAATTTTATCAGTTCTAGATCCACTATCCAGGCATTATCCCCAGCCTCTGCAAGAATACCAATTTCTGGATGCAAAACCCTTTAGTAGAGTATACGTCCCCAAAATATTAGAAAACATTCACTGTGCAGTTAAGGAAAAGGTTACCAGATCTTAAAGGTGTCGGATTGTACTATGCTCTTCCAAAGAAAACTGGTACCAATTCTGTCTTTCTTTAAGAGAGAGAGAGAGAGAGAGAGAGAGAGAGAGAGAGAGAGAGAGAGAGACAGACAGACAGACAGACAGACAGACAGACAGACAGACAGACAGACAGACAGACAGACAGACAGAGAGTCAGACAGGCAGACAGACAGGCAGACAGACAGGCAGAGGTAAAGATAAAGGTTTCCTTGTCCAGTTGTGTTCAACTCTAGAGGGCAAGGCCCATCTCAGTTTCTTGGCCGACCGAGCCTAATCCCGTGGTTATGTGGTGAGCATGACTATATGCTGAGGAACACAGAACACATTTACCTTCCCACACTTTTACCAAAACGGTACCTGTTAATCTCGCATTTGCATGCTTTCAAACTGTTAGGTGGGCAGGACATGGGACAAGGATGGGAGCTCACCCCATCATCTGGTGCTTGGGTCTGCCAGAGTATATTCATGAACTGGAATAGAGCATGGTAACAAGGTCAGCCACTGAATAGGCATAGCAACTAAATCAGCCAACGAGGACTGTTTGGAAACTGAAAATAGAAGTAGCCTAGGTGTGGCTCTATATTAAGCTCTGCAACTATGTTAAGCTCTGAGTCTATCTATTGAAAATGAAACTGCTTCTATCTTGCTTGCCTGCTGAACTAAACTTGCCTGCTGAAACAAACTTGTTTGCTTGTCCGCTGAAGTTGTTGTTCTGCTCTGCACTTGCAACATGTTTATTTCTGTTTGAGTTTGCTCCATGTTGGAGAAATCTACAACTGGTATTGTAAAAATTATTTAATATGTTTATAAAGAAGTAAAATGAAGCATCAGCCATCTGTATTTACTTTTCTGGCGCTGAATTTATGCTGCAAAACTCTGGACAATATCTTGAACTGCCCAGCATCCACTTGACAAACCCAGTGTTTTAACCGCTAGGCCATCATGCCTCCCTAGATAGATTAGACAGGTAGATATAGATAGGTAGATAGTGATAAATGATAGAGATAGATGACAGAAATGGATGATAGATATGGATAGATAATATAGATGATAGATATAGATATAGATGATAAATAAGTAGATAGATATAGATGATAGAGATAGATGATAGGTAGGTAGGTAGGTAAGTAGATATACACAAACATACACATGCATCACCTGAACTTATTCTGGATTGACAGATTGCTATTTGGTTAGCAGGTTGCATGAGTGTTATGCCTCTGTCAAACTTTATTATAGTATTGTGCTGTTTCTATAATTTTAGGTATAAATCAATTTATGATTGCCTTTTGTGATGGAACAGCATGGAATTAGAGAGAGTGCTCCATCTCTCTTCTCCAAAAGCAGCAGGCATCTGTAAAGCAAGCATTCCTTTCAGCTAATTGGTATGACGATAGGACTATCCTGTTCTTATTTACAAACCTGCAGATTTATGTCAAGCAAAGCCAATTATGCTTAATGTTTAAACTATTGCAGGTGCCGAATAACTTTGTTGCTAGGCAGTGGAAATGAAAAATGCTCTTTTAACACATCTCATTGCAATGGAGAGCATGTGCTTCATCACCAGTGCAAACTGAACAGATGGATAGCTTAATCCCTGTACTGAACTCCCTCCCCTGCTTCTCTCCCCCTTCCTCCCTTGTCTACCTGAAACAATGCCCCACGTGTTTTGTCTTGCCTTGTAGTCCTGAAATTATTCACGTTGGAAAAACCTTAAAGTGAAGTCACCTGGCTTACATCTACCTTTGGGTATGTTTAACTCATTCAGAACCTAGTTGTGAAAGGATGTTGACTTTGCTGCTGTAGACTCAGAGGGATGAGCTAAGCCATCAAATTTGATCTAAAGATGGTCTAATCCACGAATGTCCAATTTTGGCAACTTTTAAAACTTGTGGACTTCAACTCCCAGAATTCACCAGCCAGCATAGCTGACTAGGGAATTCTGGGAATTGCAATCCACAGCTTGTTAAGCTGCCAAGGTTGGACACCTCTGGTCTAATCAATCTAATCCAGACATGGGCAATTAATGAATTAACTGGTGAAAAGAAGGACTAGGGGTGACATGATAGCAGTCTTCCAATATCTAAAGGGCTGCCACAAAGAAGAGGGAGTCAAGCTATTCTCCAAAGCACCTGAGGGCAGGACAAGAAGCAATGAATGGAAACTGATCAAGGAGAGAAGCAACCTAGAACTAAGGAGAAATTTCCTGACAATTAGAAGAATTAATCAGTGGAACAGCTTGACTCCAGAGGCTGTGAATGGCCCAACACTGGAAGTTTTTAAGAAGAGATTGGATAATCATTTGTCTGAAGTGGTGTAGGGTTTCCTGCCTAAGCAGGGAGTTGGACTAGAAGACCTCCAAGGTCCCTTCCAACTCTTTTCTATTTCTATTTATTTTCTACTTTACTCTCCTCTCCTCTCCTCTCCTCTCCTCTCCTCTCCTCTCCTCTATCCCTATCCTACTCTATTCATAGGTGGTGCTTTGACTTAGTGACTGTTGAAAATTACAACGGAATTTTAAAAAGCGTCTCATGACTGTTTGTCACACTTATGATCAAAATTTGGACATTTGGCAACTGACTCATACTTATGACAGTTGCAGTATCCCAGGGTCATGTGATCATCTTTTGCAATCTTCAAACAAGCAAAGGCAATGGGGAAACCAAATCCAATTAAGAACCGTGTTAGTAGCTTAACAGCTGCATCAGCTCAACAACCATGGCAAGAAATGGGGCAAAAAACACTTAACAACTGCCTTACTTAGCAACAAAAATTTGGGGCTCAGTTGTGGTTGTAAGTCAAGGACTACCTGTACAGCAGTGTGAGATGCACCTCTGAAAATCCTGAAAAGCCAACAATTTTGGAAACAGATCATCCTGGAGAACATCTATCTATGGAGTCCTTAAGAGACAACACTGACTTGATGGTACATGTAGTAGACAGTAATCAAGTGTTCCCCATGTTTAGGTTGGATTTGCACTATTTTTTTTCTTTACCCAATCAAACAAAAACATAACGGTAGATCTTGAGATCACTTCCAAATCCATTGTTATTAGAGTGTACTTGCAAAGTATATGGTTAAAAAGTGTAAAAAAGGGAAAGATGAGAAGTTATCCAGTTCTCACAGCTTCAATTTTATCAGAATCAACTTTTTTGAAAGCTATCAGAACTTCAGTTAACCATTGTAGAAAGTTAGCACCCACTCCTCTCCTAGAAGAATGAAATATTCTAGGAAATATTGAAAAGGCGGGATATTACACCTCCCTGGATGAGAAAAGGAGAAATATGCTCTTGGAAAGCAGCCCCCACCTTTCTTAATAGCTCCAGAAAGACTGGCCATCTTATCTACAAGACAAAAGGCCTTCAGCTCCAGGTGATAGGATTAGCCCTCATTCAAGATCAAAACCAGGACAAGAACATTACAATAGGAATTGCCCAACACCCTTTCAGAACACAACCCTCTTCATTACATCATCATCCAGCAAGATTCAACCAAGCCTGGGACACAGCCAGATTACAAGCCACCTGTAAAGCCACATAGCCACCTGAGAGTCTGATGAACAATAGGATACAGTCAGGGGTGGGATTCTACCAGTTCACATCTATTCGCTAGAACCGATTGTTAACATTGTAAGCAGTTCGGAGAACCGATTGTTAGAAGAAATTACTGGCCTAATCCTGTAAGGAAGGCAGGAAGGAAACATTCTGGGGTTGCTTACAGAAACTGCCTCTCCGTTAACCCTTATTACATTCTTGGCAGGACTAGACTTCCTATCTAAGGAACTTTTCTGGAGTTTTTTTCTCCTCCTTTGCTGGTACTTTGCTTGTGTGGAGTGACCATTCAAAGTTACAATGGCACTGAAAAAAGTGATTTATGACCATTTTTCACACAACTGTTGCAACATCCCCACAGTCATGAGAGGCCAGGTGAGGAGATGGTGCCTCGATGTGAGTGATATTGAGTTGGCCACACCCAGCCAATAACATGACCACCAAGCCATGTCCACCCAGTCACATGATCACCAAGCGACACCCACCACGTAAGCTATGCTTGCAGAATTGGTTGTTAAAAATTAGAATCCCACCCCTGGATACATTTCTTGCAAGGCCCAAAAGAGAGTATAAATCAGGGGTGGGATTGTACTGATTTGGACCGGTTTGGGTGAATCGGATGTTAAATGTTATATCTGGTTCACCAAACCGGTATTTGAACCAACCAGCTGGCCCCACCCACGCTGCCACTCCCCTCCCAGGAGTCTCCACGTAGATTGTTTTTGATGCAGGTAAGTGCAGGCTCTGCACGAAGGCTCTGAGATGGGGAATAATGGCCCTACTGGAAGTACTGGAAGTTACAAAATGGGCCTGTTTCCGGCTTCTGGAGGGCCTCCAGAGCCCAGGAGAGGCCATTTTTGCCCTTCCAGAGGCCCAAGGGAAGCCTCTGGATCCTTGGAAAGGTGAAAAACTGCACTCTTGGAAGTTCTGGTCGGCCACACCCACCATGGCCACGCTCATCCAGCAGCCGGGCAGCGAACTGGTTGCTGGGATTTTTGAATCCCACTCCTGGTATAAATATAGCTCACTCTCCACTCCAATGTGGTCATCTACTCAGAGTCACACGTGCCTGGTGGTTCTGTTTCACCATTAAACCATCTTTCCAAGCAGCCTCCATGTTTCCAGCACCTTTCTTCCCACTTGGAACTGAACCCAGATGGACATTTCTTTCAAAACCATGAAAAAAACAAGCAAACAAACAAATAAAGCGTCCGTGACAAACAAGGATTGTTCACAGTATATTGTTGATGGTAGAATTCATGTCCTCATCACAATTTATTAAAAAGGAAAAGGTTTACAGCCCAGACCTACTAGCCTTACTCCTTCCTGCTGCTTTGCTAGTACAAATATATTCTCCTTGCATTATTGCTAAACTTGTCGTCAGCAAACAAAATAATGGCTAAGTGCTAAACTTGGAGTTTCAAGCTAAATTGTTCCATACATTATTCCACACTTGTTGCTGCGCACTGCTGGCAGCCATTGTTCAGTCACTTTTCTTGGTTTTTATCCAGCAGATGGCTGCCAGGTGAGTCAGGAACTATTGCAAATATGCAGGTGTTCAATCATTAGCAGCCGAATCAGTAAGTGGTGTAAGGTTAATTCATAGAGTTTGAACAGAGAATGTAGTAGTAGGCAGAGTTTAACGTCAGCCCAAGAATCAAAGCCAAGGTATTAACAATAAGGGTAGACCCCAAAGTTCAGTAGAAGCATAAAAGCTGTAGGTAGTTGGCTGGATTAGAAACCTCAGGATACTGTCGATTTTCTCAGGGTGCCATCCATCTTTAGAAAAGATCTTTCAAAGTTTTTAATGCAAAAAATAATGCTGGACTTGGTTCTTGTAAATAACTCATGAGAATTTTAGTGTATTAGTAACACACTTATTCACTTGAACATTGGCTGGATATACATCTTTTTTTGCCTTTGTCACTGTGAGATGGACTGAGCTATTGATATATTCCAGGATGATGGAATATATTCAAAGGGAATAAGAATCTTCTCCTTCTGCTCAAGGAATTCAGAAGTGGGCTGTTTTCTCCCTTCATTAAGTGCTATATCTGTCCTCAAAAAATAGTCTTTCAAAGGGAAAGTTGTACAGTGAGAGTTATAAGTTTTCTGACTTTAGCTCCAAAGTCATTTTAGAATGAACTTATCATTCTAAAATGACTTTGGAGCTAGTAACATTTCATATAACTCCCTCTATACAGCTGTTCCTTTGGAGATGGGTATATCTCTACTTCAGAAATGAAGAATTATGGCCCCTTTATGACTTGTGGACTTCAACTCCCAGAATTCCTAAGTCTGGCTCAGGAATTCTGGGAGTTGAAGTCCACAAATCATAAAAGGGCCATAGTTCCCCACCCATGCTCCACATACAGGACTATCTAGTACAGTCTGCAAAAATCTGGATGACTACTACCACAGCAGCAAAGAGGAACAAGAAATCTGTAACACTGTGATGCCAACATCAGGACTTTTGCAGACCAGATCTGGTAGCCATACTACATATGTAGCATGACATTAGAAAACATCAAGGTGCCTTATTAAAAGGCTTTGTCACCCATGAAGCTCTCAGTGATAGGAAAAGGAATGAGATATATGGATTTAGAATCGTTCAGATGTTAAGTCCAGAACTTATGGAATTAATTTTCAGAGAGAGAAGCAGACATGAAAAAGACAAACTACGATCCACTATTGCTAAGTCAATCCATAAACAAAGAAAGGAAGACATCATTAAAATCTGACAGGCAATAGTCTGAAGACAGAGTAGACCAAGTTCTCAGCCAGCTGTTTTCAGAGCGTAAGTTCACAGGAGAGTTTCCATCCGGGATAAAGGAGAGGGGCAAACCAGGATGCTATCATAAAATTTAAGTGATTTCTCATGCTGTAAAAGCTGCTCCTGAAGAAGGCTTCCTCTGAATCCTTCATCATAGTCTTCCTGAAGATTATTATATCTGCAAAGCAAAAATAAATTAAACCACTTTTGCAGCACTATAAAACATACGGATATGCTTAATGTCTTCAAAGTCTGATATAAGAAAAAAAAATCAGAGAGAAAGGGAGAGTTGCTAAATCAAAACAAGAGTTCATCCTGGCTCTCAGGAATATCTGGCCAGATTCTTCGCGTGGAAGGATAAAGTTGTCTGTCAAAAGAAAATTGAAGAGTGGGAGGTGGAGTCACCTATCAACCCCCAGCCTGGACAACTGTATGCTCTTCAAATGTAAGCATCATTTCTGATAGAACCACGCTGGTTTGAGAAAGTTTCACTTCAAAACACTAAGCAATGGAGCCCACACCATCAGATTCAGCAGTTTCTAAACCATGGAAGAACATTTTATAGACAGAAACCACTCCCAAGCAAGAGAGACAGACTAGTCACCCAGAATGAGATGAGGTTGTCTGTGGCTGAAGAAAATGGATGAGAACTAATCAAGGCGAGAAGCAAGCTAGAATGAAGGAGAAACTTCCTAACAGAGAACAATCAACCAATGGAATGGCTTCCTTGTGGATGCCCCAACACTGCAAGCATTCAAGAAGAAACTAGACAGTTATTTGTCTGAAATGGTATAGAGCAGTGGTGGCTAACCTTTTTGGGCTCCTGCATGCCGGTACCCAGAAGGCAACGTCCCCTGCACACGGGCACGCAATCCCCCCCCACCCCCTTACCTGCACTGCACCTCCCAGCTGGTTTTTGGCCCGTTTGAGGCTTTTTTCAGCCTCCCAGAGGCTTGAGGGAAGCCTTTGCAGACTTTGCAGGCTGAAAAATGGGCCAATTTCATCACTTACAATCCGGTATTTCTGGAAATATAGGAAGTGATGAAACGGGCCTATTTTTCAGCTTGCAAAGGCTGCAGAGGCTTTCCTCAAGCCTCTGGGAGGCTGAAAAAGGCCTCAAACAGGCCAAAAATCAGCTGTGCAGTGCATGCATTCACAGTGAGGTAAGTTTGTCTGGGACTCACATGCCTGCACAAATGGCTCTGTGTACTGTGCACATGCGCCATAGGTTCGCCATCACGGGTATAGGGTCTCCTGTTCAAGAAGGGGGTTGAACTAGGTGACCTCCAGGATCCCTTCCAACACTGATTGTGTTCTATCCTATCCTATTCTACCCTACCCTATCCCATTCTATTTCCTTATTCCTTATTCTATTGTTATTCCTTATTCTATCCTATTCCACTCTACTCTTATTCCTTATTCTATTCTTTTTTTTTTTTGAAAAATTTATTTGGGTTTTCACAAAAAAACCCCATAATAAAATAAAACATCTTTTTTTGAAAATAGCATGGTTTCGAGTTACACTTCTTCATCCAGACACAAACTCAATTTCATGCTCACTTTTATGTTCTATTCCATATCTTATTACTGTTTTACATTTTCGAAATAGTTTTTCTCTTCTTTTCTCAATTTTTTTTAAATTATCTCATCTCAATTCAAATAATTATATTTATACTTTGTCTGTCCTGTTTCAATTTCATATTTTCTTTTCTTATTAAACAAATTTTCTCCTGTAGTTACTAATTGGAGTATGATATATCTTTTAATTTTATCCATTCAATTCTTATTTAAGCTTCAATAAAAACCTTGAGGTTATAACATTCAATATAATACATAACTTCCAATCGAATTCTGCTTGGTACATTCTTAAAATACACACTATATTCTTAAAAAGTAATTATAAATATATGTAATTAAAACACTCATTCCATTCCAATTCAGTTCTATCATTAATATTCATTGAAGTCTTAACCACTTTAACATTTCTTTTCAATTAAATATCATACTTCCTTGGGAACACTAAAAAGTTTTCCGTAATTTATTTTGCCCCCCTATTTCTCTTCCCTTATATTTTATAAAGCATTAAATAATTAAAATGTTCCCATCCTTTCCTAATTCAATTTTCTCATTCATTTTATTTCATTTATTTATTAACAAACATTTCACTAGATTACAATAACTATTTTATCCATCATTTTAATCATACATTGTTTCATATTTTCTAAAATTATTGCTATTTCTAATATAACAATACTATCTTATGTACCTTTGCAGAATCACTTTTTAAAATGAAATTTTCACCCATTATCTCTAAATAGGCCCTGTTTCTCCATATCTTGTTTCTGTCCTTTATAACTTCTTTTCCTTTCCTTCTTCCCTCTCTTCTTCTCCCTCCCCTTTCTACCCCCTTGCCTCTCTACTTCTAATTCTCTCTTCTGTATTCCCCTCTTCTGTTGCTTTCTAATATTATACTTATTTTTCAAACTATTCTTCCTTTTCTTGGTTGTCTTTTCAAATCTTAAGCTTTTCATTCTCTTTCCCCCCTTTCCTTTTTTTCCCCACATAAAATTACTTGTTCATTAAAGATGGCTTCTTCTTCTTGTCCCAGTCTTCTTGTTCTACAGGCATTTCTTGTTTCTCATAGTTCCAGATCTCCATTTCTAAGAATTGAAAGACGAAGCCAAAAGAACCTCTCCCTTCTTGTGCATCTTCTTTGTACTTTTAAGTTCCATTTTCAGTTCATCCAAAAGTAGTGCCATTTTAAACACTTTTAAACAGCCACCCGATTGATTTTAGTCATTCAAATGCAATAACCAAAAATCCAGAGATCAACAAATAATCCTAATACTCCTAAGCTGTTTCTTCATGCTTCTTTTTTCCACTTTCTCTTCCTGGGGTTCTACTATTTTGTAGCCAAGTTTCAGTTAAAATGTATCTTGTAGAAGTCTTGTTTTACTGTAAATTCTTTTTAATTCCAGGCAGTCTCCTCCCTTTTTTTTCCAGATCCTGCCCTTTTATTCTTTTTCTCTCCTTTCCTGCTTTTAAAAGGTTTTAAGTATCCAGACATCTTTATTATCCCTTTGACATTTTATTTTCAGCTTAAATGCTTGTTGATGTCACAGTGGATTTTTTTCCAATTTCTTATTTAAATCTCTTAGCTTTCAGTATCGGGAAAGGGAGAGAAGGAAAAAAACAAAATCCTTTCCCTTTTCTCTCTCCTTCGCTGCTTCAAAGTCTTCTTTGGGAACAATGTTACTTTTTTTTTAGTTTAAATTCCAGGATACCTTAGTTGTTGCTTTTGCAATTTAACCTGGTCAACCAAAACTTTCTCTTCTTATCTTCCTCCTGCATATTCTTTTCCGGTTGAGTTCTTCTTTGAGGTGGCCATTTCTGACCACCGCTGCAACAGCCTTTGCGAAAGAGAGTAATGGCCAGCTGAGGAGGAGAGATGCGCTTCTCCTCAACCCTGCTTGCAGTCTCCCCCCTCTTCACCACCTCTACGGGGTGGCTTAGCTGCAAAACCAGCCAGCTCGGGGTGCTCTGGCAGCGAGCACGGATCGAAACCATGCATGATCGCGGTTTCGGTCCATCCACAAAGAGGCTCAAACCGGAAGTCCATTCCTTATTCTATTCTTATTCCTTATTCTATTCTATTTCACTCTGTTCCATTCTACGCTTATTCCTTATTCTATTCTCTTCTCTTCTCTTCCTTATTCAACTGCATTCCATTTCATAAATAGGAAGTCCTTGCCTTACAACCATTCATTTAGTGAATGTTCAAAATTACAACGGCACTGAAAAAAGTGACTCATGACCAGTTTTCACACTTAAAACCATTGCAGAATCCCCAGAGGGGTCACATGATCAAAATTTGGATGCTTGACAACTGGTTCCTCTTTATGATGGTTTTAGTGTCCCGGGATCATGTGATCATCTTTTGTAATCTTCTGACAAGCAAAATCAAGGGGGAAGTCAGATTCACTTAACAACTGAGTTACTAACTTAACAACTGCAGTGATTCACTTAACAACTGTGGCAGGAAAGGTCGTAAAATGGGGCAAAGCTCTGTTAACAACTGTCTCACTCATCAAGAGAAATTTTGGTGTCAATTATGGTCATAAATTGAGAGCTATCACTAACATCAAGGTCAGATTTACTGGCTGTTCTCTGCACAGGAACCATTTGAAGTAGTCATTAGGAGGATATTTCTTCAATTTACTGACAGACTTGTTCTACAAAAGATTTAAGATAACAAGAGCTGAAAAGTTAAAAGGACTTACTTATGTGAAATGGTCCAGAAGCCCAAAGTGTTCACAATCATTAATGAGGCCAAGAAGAAGAAAAACCTCTCAAATTTACCCTCATTTAGAATGTTTGGAAACCACTCCCCTAGAAGAATGGGGGAAAGAAATATACACATATTAAGTGACAATCCAAGCAAAGAAGAAAAGGATTACCAAAGTCTGCTTGCAATGGGGTTTTATGGCCCAGTTCCATAACTGCAGAATTATTGTTCTGTTATGGATTATGGGTCAGTTTCAGGATGATTACCTTCTTATTCTAAGATGTCATGGGCAGCTGAGAGCCTTCATGAGGCCCCCAATTCATTTTTGACATTCTTAGAGCTCCTTAAGATAGCGCTGTCAAATTCAGCATCAATGTGGCAATTTTCAGTAGTCCATTTCCCTCCTTCTCCCTTAAAAAAAAACTTAAAACATGTGTTAAACCTCTGGGAACCTTAATGCACCTATAACATGCCACAATTCAAGAAAAGGGAACTGAGTTCTGCCAACTCTGGTTACATCCCAGGTTGCAGAGGTGGTATTCAGCAGGTTCTGACTAGTTCTAGAGAACTGCTAGTGGAAATTTTGAGTAGTTTGGAATTCCACCTCTGACTGGCCCCATCCCCATCTATTGTCTGCCTCTTGAGTCCCAGCTGATCGGCTAAGCCTTCTTTTGTTGCTCTGTATAGGAGAACAGAGCTGGAAAGCAGGCTAGTGGGGTAGGGAGGGAATGGAATTTTGCAGTAATTTTCCCCCAGGAGTGGGGAGGAAATGAGGATTTTACAGTATCCTTTCCCTGCCATGCCCACCAAGCCATGCCCACCAAGCCATGCCATGCCACGCCCACCAAGTCACGCCACGCCACAACCACCAAGCCATGTCCACAGAACCAGTAGGAAATAATTTGAGTCCCACCATTGCCATGTTGTCTATTTTAGCTTTATCACAGTGGCCCCAATCTTTTTGGGCACGAGGGACTAGTTCCATGGAGAAAGGTTTTTCTGTGGACTGGAAGGAGGGTGGTTTTGCATGCTGCCTGTGACCAGTGGATGAGGTTTTGCTTGTTTGTGCAGCCCAGTGGCTGATATGTGGCAGACCAGTGCTGGTCCATGGACCAAGGACTTGGGACCACTGCTTTAGAAAATATCCTTACATGAATTTATTAAATACCAGCCCAGCCCTTGTCCCTCCTACCCTTATCTTTTCCACTTAAACTTCTGAATAGAATAGAATAGAA